>VZQC01005393.1:619930-801972 GCA_009823505.1 Rhizomys pruinosus
AAATACACAAAAATTATATATATTTATATATAATTTAAAATAAAACTTTTAAAACAAGAATTGTTATTCTGAAAATTTTTAGTTTTACAAAAGAATAAAATGAATGGCAAAAATAAACTTTTTTTTTGAGACGGGGTCTCCCTATAGCCTCAGCTGGCCTGGAACCCATTCTGTAGACCTGGCTGGCCTTGAACTCACAGAGATCAGCCTGCCTCTGCCTCCTGAGTGCTAGGATTAAAGGCATACACCACCACACCCGGCTTAAAGATGGTTCTTAGCCTCCATGCAGGTGCTGGGAATAGAACCCGGGTCCTCTGTAAGAGCAGTCAGTGCTCCTAATCACTGAGCCATCTCTCCAGCTCTGGTATATTCTTTTTTTTAAAGCCCATTAAACAATAATCAATTTTCTGAGCCTTCCATCAGTTAATGGTGTAATACTTTTTCTATTTTGCCATTAACATCTGCTGTATCCATCACATTAATAAAAGGAGGAAGTCATATGATAATGCCAACAGGAGAAGAAGGAGCATCCAAATAGCATCAGCATGGTTCACAGGCTCCCTTAGCCTACCCTGTCCCCATGTCCCTGAAAAAAAAATGTAAAAAAACATAGAACACCCCTGCAAATATGACCTCTAATGTGAAATTCCAAAGCCTTCTCCTTGCCTGTCAAGACAGGAAAGAAACAAGATGCCTGGGGCACAACTTATATTCATTCCTAGCATAGGAGGCTCTGGCCAGTGCAATAAGAAAAGAAAACAAATGACATAAGAACTGGCAAACAATAAAGCTATCACACTACTGTATCCCCAAGAAAGCTTAAACCACTAAAATTACTAAGATTTGATTTGTAATGTAATTTTGTATGAAATGCATAGAGCTTCAATAAAACATTGGCTTAAAAAATCATAAGCTGAAGATGCTAAAAGATATATGTGGCATGCATATATGCATATTTTGGAGTGATACAAATTGGAAGGAACAACAACAACAACAAAAACAACAACAACAAAAGACTGGGTCAAAGAACTGAAATGGTAAACTCCTGCTCAAAACAGTAAACTTCTGCATCGAAAATTTTAAAAGAGACTGAGAAAAAGATGAAAAATGTGTCTGGCAGAGTGCGTGAGCTCTGGTGGGGTGGGGGGCAAGGAGGGGGGAATGGGTCCAGATTTGATTGGAAAGTTTGTATGAAATGCACAAAGCTTCAATAAAAATTGGCTTTAAAAAAATTGATAAGTTGGCAGGACATGATGGCACACACCTTTAATTCCAGCACTCGGGAGGCAGAGGCAGGCAGATCTCTGTGAGTTCAAGACCAGCCTGGTCTACAGAGTGAGCTATGGGCCAGCTGGGACTAAAGGGAGACCCTATCTCAAAAAGACAAAAAAAAAAAATTGATAAGTTGAATGCCAGGCATGGTGGTACCTGCCTTTAATTCCATCACTTGGGAGACAGAGGCAGGCATATCTCTGTGAATTCAAGGCCAGCCTGGTCTACATAGCGAGCTCCAGGCCGGCTGGGACTAAAGCAAGACCCTGTCTCAAAAAAAATTATTAAGTTGGATTTCATTTTAAAAGTCCATTTCTCTCTCTCTCTCTCTCTCTCTCTCTCTCTCTCTCTCTCTCTCTTTTGTATTTTTGAGACAGGATCTCCCTGTAGCCCCAGCCGTACTGGAACTCACTCTGTAGACCAGGCTGGCCTTGAACTCACAGAGATCCGCTTGCCTCTGCCTCCCAAGTCCTGGGTTAAAGGAGTGCGCCACCACGCCCGGCCCCATTTCTCTTTCAAAGAAAATGAAAAATATCAGACTGGAACTCCTCTGGAATATATAAAAATCTTTTATAACTCAGGACTTAAAAAAATAATTCAAACATAGGGCAAAAGATGTAACCATGCACTTCATCAAACAGATAATTATGTTCAAGGACAAGACAAACTGTTGAAGTCTTTAGTTATTACCAAGTATAAATTAAAAAGTACAAATTAAAAAGTACACATCAACCCGCCTAACAGAAAGGACTGAAAAACCAACACCACCAAAATACCATGTGTCAGCAATGATGCTTAGCAACCGACAGTCTCCTGTTTACTGGTGAGAATGTGTGACAGTACAGCCACTGGAGAAAACAGTTCTTCAGGAAAGAGGATTTGAAATATCCACAACACAAACAGAGAAAATGACATGTATTGTGAGGTGATGGGTTCATTGACAGTTCTTCAGGAAAGAGGATTTGAAATATCCACAACACAAAGAGAGAAAATGACACGTATTGTGAGGTGATAGGTTCATTGCTTAAATTCAGTAACTGGACAGTGTACACATATTTCAAAACAGCTAAATGACTGTAATTTTTGTCACTTAAAATAAGATAATTATCTGTCAATTTTATATACATTTATAATATTTATATCACTCAACTCAAAAGAATCCCACTTAATTCAAAAGAAATAAAAGCAAGCATCCATACAAAGATCTGAACAAACTATTATTAGCAATAGTATTAGCTTGTGAATAATTTCACAAGTGACCCAAACTGGCAATGACCCAAATGTCCATCAGCTAGTGAATGGTTAAGTACATGCGATCATATGCATGTACCTCAAATGCACTGGCTTGTGAGAGAAACCTGATGCAAAATATGACCTAGTGAGAAATCCACATATATGGTCTGAGCATTAATGCAATATGGATACCTGGGGGATGGATGGCAAGAGACACAGTGCTAGACAGGACAGACCTCCCTTTGAGTGGTTGGTGAGAATTGTCCAAGAGATTCCCACAGGCTATTGCCAGGGCTCTTGGTTATTTCCAAAAATTAGAGGATAAGACCTTACTGCTGAAGACTGGACATACTAGGGATCTAGGACTTGGAACAATGGAGTAGGAACTGAACCGACCTGGAGGCCTTCTACCTGAATTCTAACTCTCATAATGTTAGATAATATACAACTGCTAAGGGAGAAAAATCAATTAATGGTCCAACCCAGCCCTAAAGCCTAAAAGCCGTAAGGACGGGCATAGCAAAATAGCTCTTCTGATACAAAACTGGCACTATTATCTGGGGGTGCAGGGCTAATCAACAACTATCTAATTGGATTTAAAGCCCTTTCAATGGGAATGAACTCATGGGTGTCACTGTAAAGACAGCCAAATATCAATGGCTGGAGAGGACACAGATCCTAGAGAAAATCCTATGTCTGTCATATCTCCAGAAAAATGACATTTCTTACCATATGCTAAATATGAATGTCATATACCACTTATCAAAGAAATTGCTTTTTGCAATAGACAGAGGCTATTGCAGAATCCCACAACTGGTCAGACACAAAGAATATATGTGTGAGAGATGCCCAGTCCTAGGTGACACACATACATCTGGGAAAGCGAGTACGTCTCTCAAGCCCCATCAGTGAAGCTTTCTTATATAACAGAGTTCAATGTACACAGAAGGCCACAACTGGCCAAGTTTTAAAGAATAAGAGAGTGCAGTGAGTCCCTGGATAGGACTCCCATATTAACCTCACCCACCCACAGCTCAGGGACTGTGCTGGATAGCTTTAGTGTTAACTTAACACACCTGGGTTGAGGGAGCCTCAGTTGGGGAATTGGCTCCATTGGACTGGTCTGTGGCCATGTCTGTGGAGTATTGTCTTGATTGTTGAGTTATGTGGGAGGGCCTAGCCCACTGTGGGTGGTGTCACCCCAGGCAGGTTGTTATGTACGGTATAAGAAAGCAGGCTGGGCATAGGCCAGGGAAGCAAGCCGGTAAGCAGTGTTCTTCCATGGCCTGTGCTTCAGCTCCTGCTTCCAGGTTCCTGCCCTGAGTTCCTACCTTGGGCTCTCTCAGTGATGAACTGTAACCCCAGAGATGTGAGCCAAGTAAACCCTTTCCTCCCCAAATTGGTATTGGTCAGAGTGTTTTGTCACAGCAATAGAAAAGCAAACTAGAACAGAAATTGGTATCAGAGAGTGGGGTACTGCTGTGACAGACCTGACCTTGGTGTTTTGGGGGAAGATTGCAGAAGTGTTTGGAACTTTGGGCTAGAAAAATCATTGAGTGACTAAGTTTATTGCTGTGGAACTTGGAACAGTTATGCTGAAAGAGTTGTAGACATTGGAGGCCTGGCTTGTGAAGCTTCAACGGGAAGCAGAGACCATCAGGGCTGTTTGCATGATATTTTTAAATTGAGAATCTGTGGGTTCTTGTTAGCTGAGGCTGAAGAATTGGCTGTAAGTAACAAGAGACCAGAACCTGAAGCAAAACCTTTGTCTAGCTGGGACAATTGATGCTGGTTAGCTGAGGCTGAAAAATCAGCTGTAAGTAACAAGAGACCGGCATCACTGTGGTGAAATCTTCTGGGAAGAATTTCTTCAGGGTCAGCACACAGAAGCCGTGGTTCAGAGGGAACCCGACCATCCACCTCAAGGTGGAAGAGTCTCTTATATGGTTCTGGTGTTGAAATGTGAAGGGGTCACAGAGAGCAGCCGAGGCTTGGCACTATGAGAGGCCAGGAAAGGCCATTGGTGAAAGTGCACCCTCAGTTGCAGTGAAGACCCCAGGATTGCAGGGGTGATGAAGAGAAGCTGAGGCTTGGCACCAGGAGAGGTCAGAAGAGACCATTGGTGAAGGCGCTGCCTCAGTTTCAGTGGAGACCCCAGCTTTTTAGAAATGCCAGGACCGGGGCTGGAGAGATGGCCTAGCGGTTAAGAGCGCCAACCACTCTTACAGAGGACCCGGGTTCTATCCCCAGCACCCACATGGCGGCCGAGAACCGTCTGAAACTCCAATTCCAGGAGAACTCCAGTTCCAGGGGAATCCGACACCCTCTTCTGACCTCCGCGGCATTGCACGACACGGGTGCACAGACTTGCATGCAGACAGTACATTCATACACATACAGAAATAAGTAAAATTTAAAAAAATCTAAAAAAAATAAAAAAAAAATGCCAGGACCATGGGATGACCACCAAGAGCAGCAGCAGGTGTGGACTGGAGCTGGCCTGGGCCTGCAAGATGAGCTGTGTGTGCTGTGGACAGCAGAGTCAGAGAAGGGGAGCTGCCGAAACCCTTTGGAGCCCAGAAGATCGTGAGTGAATCCCAGATGTCCAGCTTCGAGCTACTTTGCTGGACTTAGGTTTTGCTTAGGTATGCACAATTCTTCCCTTTGAAATAAGACAGTACTTTTTTGGATTTTACAGCAGCCCACCATTAGGAGACTTTTAACAAACTGTTAACTTTTAAGTGTTTAGACTTTTTTTTTTTTTAATTTTTTTTTTATTATTTATTTTTTTTTGTATGTGTATGAATGTATTGTCTGCATGCAGGTCTGTGCACCCGTGTCGTGCAATGCCGCGGAGGTCAGAAGAGGGTCTCGGATTCCCCTGGAACTGGAGTTCTCCTGGAATTGGAGTTACAGACGGTTCTTAGCCGCCATGTGGGTGCTGGGGATCGAACCCGGGTCCTCTGCAAGAGCGTCGGTGCTCTTAACCGCTAGGCTATCTCTCCAGCCCATAAGTGTTTAGACTTTTAAAGAACTATACTGTCTTATATTGTGATTAATGTTAACATCATAACCATGGCGACAAGGGATGGAAAGGCAATGGTTTAAGATGATGTGTTTCGGGTTGGAGAGATGGCCTAGTGGTTAAGAGTGCCGACTGTTCTTACAGAGGACCCAGGTTCAATCCCCAGCACCCACATGGTGGCCGAGAACCGTCTGAAACTCCAATTCCAGGAGAACTCCAGTTCCAAGGGAATCCGACACCCTCTTCTGACCTCCGTGGCACTGCACGACATAGGTGCACACACTTGCATGCAGACAGTACATTCATACACATACAGAAATAAATAATAAAAAAATTAAAAAAAAGATGATGTGTTTCATGTGTCAAGTTGACAAGGGGTCAATTGTGCTGGATAGCTTTAGTGTCAACTTGACACACCTGGGTTGAGGGAGTTGGCTCCATTGGACTGGCCTGTGGCCACGTCTGTAGAGTACTGTCTTGATTGTTGAGTGATGTGGGAGGGCCCAGCCCACTATGGGTGGTGTCACCCCAGGCAGGTTGTTATGTATGTTATAAGAAAGCAGGCTGGGCATGGTCCAGGGGAGCAAGCCAGTAAGCAGCACTCCTCCATGGCCTGTGCTTCAGCTCCTGCCTCCAGGTTCCTGCCCTGAGTTCCTACCTTGGGCTCACTCAGTGATGAACTGTAACCCCAGAGATGTGAGCCAAAGAAACCCTTTCCTCCCCAAATTGGTATTGGTCAGAGTATTTTGTCTCAGCAATGGAAGAGAAACGAGTACAGGTACCATTGTGGAAGAATGGGCAGAAAAACTGTAAGAGCCAGGGCTGGTTCATGAACAGAGAGAAGCAGAGACTTTCCGGCTGCTGGAAGCTCACACATGTGAACTTGTGGCAATGTGCCATCAAGCACAGGACCCATGCCAACTCAATCAGACAAGGGCCCAGAATGGAGTGAGAGAAATGGGTGGTGGGCCGGCCCTAGACTGGGAACTACTGGAGACTGATTACTGCTGGGTGACGGAGAGTTGGCCTTATGGTCTCCGGATGGAAGACTGGACTCCAGTGGATGAATTTGCACTGAAGGGCACTTGAGTGCAAATGCTTGACTGGACAGGACTTGACATGTCTAGCAGAGTGCACGAAGTCCAGCGGGGAACTGCGAAGGCATGGATGGGGGAGGGGTCTAAATTTGATTAAAGACTGTTATGTGCATGTACAAAAGCTCAATAAAAATATGACCTACTGTATGATCTGACCTCTGATACCCTTGGAAAGGGCTGTCACAGAACAGTGGGGCCAGAGGCTGGGAGACAAGGGAGGGAAGCTAAGGACACAATACTCCACAGTGACCCTGGTTACACGGCTCAATGCATTTGCCAAAGTCTTCACAATATTCTTCACCTATTAATGGAGAATTCCACTACATTGGAATTATATGTCATAAATTGGGTTATGCTAAGTAACACAGTCCCAGAAAAACAAATGATGTATATGGTGTCCTCATTTGTGGATCCTAGCACCAAATCCTTATTTGTAAGGCAAACTGAGTATTTTTTCTTTTTCAGTAAATATAATACCTTATGGCACTACAAAAAGAGTATATTATAGTAGAATAAAATTTAGTGAGAACAGAAATATTAGTTCAACAAAGAATGTAAAATTTCATCTTGTTGAAGAATTGCTCCTACAGCTTTCCTACCTTTTACAAGATAAGTTATGGTATTAAGTCACTATGGTGTTAAGAGTCCACTAGATAAATCTAAAACGTGGTACTTTGTTTTCAAATGTCAATATTTATACTATTCTGGAGGTTGTACACTTTGACACCATTTAAACCTACTTTGAAAACTTTCAGTTATCCATCTAAAAACATATGGAAGTACATAGTCTTAAGAACTCTTCCTAGGTAATTCAAAGACCACTACTCCAGAGTAGAGCTTCCAGTCCCGAGCCACCACTGGCTTACAGTTTGTAGCCAGCCACTCGACTCCAACATCTCCGGCAGCAGGCAGGCAGGCTGCTTTTAGCAAAAAGCAATTTGTCTGTTCATTATAAGTGTGCTTTTATAGATGTTCTGTCTATGAGTGTCATAAAGTAAAAAATACTGTGAAACATAGCCCTAGCACAACTCTCATACAATAAAGCTTACTGTAGCATCAATTAAAATATTGAATAACTGAAAACAACTGAAATTACTTCTATATGAAACTAAGTAAATGTGTAACTATTATCCAACAAAATTTCACATAGCAATGAAAATTAATGAACTATAAGAGCTACATGTATCAATATAGCTGAATCTCCAAAAACTTAATCCTGGGCGAGAGAAGTCAGGGTGTCGGTCATATGCAAAACACTGCTGTGTACATCACATTTGAATGCACGCCAAACAAGATAATGTACTGTTTATGAAAAATATCAATGCAGAAATACTAAAACATCTATAAGATTGATAAATATGACAGCATGGACCATGATTTTTCTGTAGAAAACAAAGAAATAAGAAAGGAAACTATAAGGATTTGTGACCTTAAGTGTAATACCTATTTCTTTAAAAATACAAAGCAAATAAGGTAAATGTTATGACAGGATAAAGTCCAGGGGCTGAAATGTAGTTTTACTGTCTACATTTTTCTGTTTAAAGTATTTCCAATGGACACAAAATGATCAAGGGTATGTTGAAACTTGGCAGGGGCTGTAGTTTGTTGTATTTTTGATGACTAACCTACATGAGATATACTATACACAGATAAAGTCCAAAGAGTCAGAGAACTTAAGCCTAGAGGATGAATATACCAGTTACCTTTTTTTTTTTTTTTTGTAGTTGATGACTGCAGCCTTAATAGAAGGCCAGTCCAGACAGCCTCTTCAACTCAGAAAAATCTCATAGACTTAAACGAGTAAACATCAAACCTCCTTTCTAACATAAGTAGCTTGATTTCATGCAATTTAAGAAACTAATTTATTGCTTCATTCATCAGTAGCTAAATGATACTGTACTCTTGCCAACCTGAATGTTCAGGGGCAATCAAGTAGAGACAGGCAACTTTTCCATTCTTACTTTTTTGTTTTGAGATAGGGTCTCCCTGTAGCCGCAGATGGCCTGAAAGTGGCTATGTAAACCAGGCTGGCCGTGGTCTCTCAGAGATCTGCCTGGCTCTGCCTACTGAGAGTTGGGATTAAAAGTGTGCACCACCATACCTGGCTCACATTTTTATAGTCAACAAATGAGAGACATACAACAAAGAAAGAGCCTCTTCAAGATTGGGAAAGAGCTATTATAGATTATGTAAAACCAGGTATCAGAGACTTACTGGGATAGGAAAAGCGAGGTCACTGCATGTAGAGGGCCTCTCAGGTAACGTGCTATTTAATTAGAATCTACCACAGAGATCTGGAGCCAAAGGCAGTGTCTCAATCAGAAGCATATGATAGCATGTACATAATGAATTAGTTGAAAATACTTTAAGCCTAATAGATACACAGGGTCATGTGCCATCTTGTAGTAGTTTGGGAATTCTTTTTAAAATGTTAAAACTACAAACAACATTTTTTCTTAAGTGTTGTATCTCAGTCACATAGTATGACTCCTTATGTGGCATCTAAGTAAAAACAGGTATTATATTGAAGTGAAATGGCAAAGGAAAGAAAATAATAGCAGGAAAGACACCAGTAAGAATCAGTCTTCTTTCTAACATATGTACCAACCATTTAGAAAAGACAACAGACTGTAAATATATTCTTGGGAACAGGTGTTAGGGAATAAAGAAAGCAAACAGACAGGGATCAAAAAAGCAGGTGACTGTGAATGGTAAAATATTATTACAGTAAGACATTAAACATCTGTATCATATTTCAGCACATGTGTTAACACTCAAACTTTTCTTGAAGCCATAATGTATTTTCTTGGGAATGGATACAGTACATAGTGCATCCTTTCATTTCAATTAGGAAAAAAATACCCCAAAGCACACTTGTGGATGTGAGCTCCCAGTTTTAAGTTCTATTCCAGATGGCCATCTAGGCACACTGAAAGACTATACTCCCTGAAGCCACTGTCCAATACAGTGAGGTAGATGACTCAGCCAATGCAATGATTAGAATTACAAGAAAGGAAATGAAACAGAAAATGCACCAACTGGAGACTGAATGTTTATGTCTCTCTGAAAGTCCTATGTTGAAAGCTAACCACCATGGCGTGGTGGTAGAATTACGGGTAGGCCTTTGAGAGATGATTAAGTCAATGGGATTGTGAGTGCCCACAAGGGCTGTATAACTAGAGTTCTCTTCTTTCTCTTTGTGAGGGCACAGCTATAAGGGACTGTCTGTGACCAGAAGATGGGGTGTCACTGGATTCTGAATCTGCTGTCACTTACGTTGGACTTCCTAGCTTTCAGAGGGTGAAAAGTCAATTTCTGTTATACACTATTCAGTTTATGGCTTTGTTGTTGCTATTGTTTAGGAGTAGCTCACATATCCCAGGCTAGCCTCAAATTTGCTGTTTAGTTGTGGATGACCTTCCAACCCCGATATCACTAACTCCATCTTTCAAGTGCTGGGATCACAGGTGTGCATCACCATGCCCAGCTTTATCTGGTGATGGGGCTTGGACCCAGGGTTTTGTCATGCTAGGTAAGCATGCCACCAGCTAAGCTGCATCTTCTGCTCAGTTTATGGCATTTTTGACACAGCAGCTCAAATGGACAAAGACTGTCATCTCATCTTTTTGTTATAAACCATAGAATAGTAGTCAAGGACCAGACAATTCTGTAGGTAGATGAAAAAATAACTGATTTTCTAACCAACAAATGCAAAGGCTGAGAAAAGCCTGAGATCAGAAGGGGTTTGCATAGGATAATGAAGACGATTTTCCAAATCTGAAAATTAAGAGCCATGAAACAACACTGAAGATTAAAAGAGGCTATAGAAAGACAATTTCCTCTAATCAGTTTTTGTACAAATGTATAAAGCATCTTATCCATGAGGTGAGACAACATGAAAATAATTCTTAAAAAAAACAATAAAGCCTGGGATAAAATAATGGATTCTGAAGCCAGAGTTTTAATCCTGTTCTACTATTTGTGAGTTATAAAACCTTGGCCAAGTTTCTTCATATCTCTGGGCCCGAGCTCATCTCTGAATTGGGTGTGCTGAGAGGGACTGAGCACAGGACTTGAATGGTACCTGTTATGCAATAACTACTTTGAAACATTAGCCATAGTTCCATGTATAGAAGAGCTACCGAGCAGGCCTGATAACCTGCTCACAGGCCTGGCTTTGGGTGGGATCTGGGGATTTGGTTTTCAGGGAGGTTCCCAGCACCACTTACTGATACAAGTGGGCCTCTATGCTTTACACTGTTTGTGCAAACCCTACAGTCTGTGTTGAACACCTGCTCTCCTTAGGGGAGGTTGGAATGTTGGTACATGCCAGACAGACAATTCCTATAGGATCAGTTCACAATACCAACCATGGGCACGAAATCTCCAATGAGATGCTCTTAGCAACATCTTGGACATGTTGTCACAATGGGGGAGCTAGGTGGATCCATCCATTCCATGTGCCTGTCCTGCTGCTGGTCACACCTGTCTCCTGCTGCTGCAGTAAATCCCAGCCACAAGGACGACTAGGTGCTGAGTCCTAGGAGTCTTCCTAACTCATCCCGAAAGGACTGGTGTTGGGTGGGTGGGGGAGGGGGAACAATACTCCTGAGCACAGAAGACCAACTATTTTATACTAGATATAACTATAATTATATTGTGCTTTAATAAATCTCAAATTCAACAAAGGTGTTTCTTAGAATACCTTGATGAAAATAGGCACATTCCATGATTGCTTCTTATAAACAATGGCTACAAAACAATTGAGATCTAGTGACACATTCATTAAATTATACCAGTTTCTTGATGTTCTTCTCTTATTTCAGGAAAATATTTAGCTTACGTCTTCTAAATGATCTGTATACAAGAACAACAAATAGTAAAAAATACTTGTCTTCGTTCATATCCTTCAAATAGCAATAAAAGCCAGAGCCAAAGCTCAAATGGCTGATATAGGCCAGTGCTTTCAGTATCCCTGTTGTCTGTACATAGGGTCTCACAACAGCTGACTAGGTTGTTGTAATGACTAAATATAAAGTAAGAGAATGTGGCCTAGCACAGAGAAAAACTGTATGTGAAAACCACTGTGATGATGATGATGGTAGGGCCAGCGTGAGGGCACAGCAAACTGGGCAGGCTTCTGGATGGCTTTAAGGATACTGAATTAAATGGTAAATATGTCATACTTATAAGAGAGGGCGACAATATCATTAAGATGTCAATTCTCTCTTGGGAAAAAAAAAAGAAAAAAAAAAGTCAATTCTCCCTAGGCGTGATGGTGCACACCTTTAATCCCACACTCGAGAGGCAGAGGCAGGAGGATCTTTGTGAGTTCAAGTCCAGCCTAGTCTATAGAGTGAGTTCCAGGCCAGCTGAGGCTACAGGGAGACCCTATCTCAAACACACACACACACACACACACACAATGTCAATTCCCCCAAAATTGATTCATAGTAGAATGTCAATTAAAATGTAAAGTTTTATGTTCTTTTTTTTTCTTTTTCAGTGTTGGGTTTAGAACTTGGACTCAGAGCCTTGGGTTTTGAGTTCTTAACAAGTTAGTGCAAGAATTTATATGGAAATACAAAGAATTGGAAATAACTACCAAAACTGCTGAAGAAGAAAACTATGGAGGGTGTCTTGCTACACTGGCAGGAAGATTCTATAAGAACAGTGACACCAGTGCAGGAAGAGATTAAACCACAAATGCAACAAAGTATAAAACAGGAATAGAGGCAAAATGGCCGATAGCAGAGGAAAAAAAAAAGGGAGCTCCCCTGTTCTTAATAAAAAGAACCCAAGAAATGGGTCTCTCATACGTGAAAAGCTAAAGGATTCCTAGTTACCATCTCTTACTAAAAAAATCAATTGTAGCCGGGCATGGTGGCGCACGCCTTTAATCTTAGCACTCAGGAGGCAGAGGCAGGCGGATCTTTGTGAATTCAAGGCCAGCTGGTCTACAAAGCAAGTTCCAGGACAGCTGGGGCTACAGAGAGACCCCATCTTGAAAAGACCAAAAAAAAAAAAATCAATTGTAGAAAAATTCAGAGCAAAATTTTAAATTTTGTTTAAAATACAAGGTAATGTTTCTAGCAAAGCAAATGACTCCAACTATGAGGAGTCATGAATTCAGCCAAACTTACCTTTTGTTATGTCTCAAAAGATACCTGAAGAAAGTGAAAAGAGAGGGACTGGGAGAAGATGCTATTAGCTAAAAGTCAAGCCTGCACCAATGATGTATATAAGGAAGATATTCCCATCATCAGACAATGCAGTGGGTAAAGGCTGTGGGTAGGCATTTCACAAGAGATCAGCAATCCTGAGATGCAACAGGGAACTCACTGGCCAAGAAAGCAAATCAAGCCAACAATAAGATCAGATATCCACTTGATCGGGAAAGATCAACAAGTGATGAAAATACCAAGAGCTGGAGAGACGAGGATCAATGTCTCTCAAAAGCTGCTGGTGGCAAGGGAAACTGTGTCAGTGATTAGAAACGTCACATTTGGCATTATAATAATTGCCCTTATCTGAGTAAAGGTTTAAGTAAGTACCTTAATAATTCAACAAGTCTAAGCATGCATCTAAGATTGATGTTTGTAAGCATGTAACAGGAGTTTGATGTTCATATAGTACTGCTGGCTATTGTATAAGCAAGTAAAATCAGAAGAAAACACTAAACATTTCTCAACATACAATTAGATAAACTGTGATATACCCACTTAGTGGAACACTATATACATTTAAAATGAGTAAATTTTGGGGCTAGAGAGATGGCCTAGTGGTAAAGAGCGCTGACTGCTCTTGTAGAGGACCCAGGATCGAGCCCCAGCACCCACATGGTGGCTGAGAACCATCTTTAACTCCAATTCCAGGAGAATTCCAGACACCCTCTTCTGACCTCTGAGGCACTGCACAACACGGGTGCACAGACCTGCATGCAGACAGTACATTCATATAAATAAATAAATAAATAAATAAATAAATAAATAAATAAATAAATAAGTAAATAAATAAATAAAACTAAAAACGAGTGTAAAATTATATATCTATATATATATATATATATATAATAATATAAACAGAGTATTACAGAAACCACTGGTGAGTGAAAAAAGGCAGCTGACAACACTACATATATTTGACACTATTTTTAAATAAAGCTTTAGACCAGGGAGATTAGTATTAGGAAAAAAAGAGGTCTATATGTCCATTCGAATATATATGGTTTCCCTCAGGGGAAGGAATAACAAATATTGAATTCAGGAGAGCGGCTGATGTCAGGAGAGAGCTGACGAGATGGAGGCATACATGGGCATATGGGAGTTAATGATCTTATTTTAGTTACTGGGTTAAATATGCTAATTTTATTGTTAAATGCATTAACTTAAATAAAAACTCATGTGTGGAACATTATATTTAAAAATTAACTACACACATTTACAAATTTACATTTAGTTACAATCTGATTCAAAGTGTTGTACCATAGTTTTAATTTATGCAAACTGTTAATGTGCCACTTTGGAATAATTTATCATAACATTTCACTTATTTATACAACCTGTTGGAAAGACTAGCATGTAAATATAGTTGAATATAAGGAAGGAGAGCAGTATACATTATTTCCATAAAGCCAATTTAAGCAAGTGTCATATATAGTTCCTTTAGTGTTGAGAAACCAAAAACTCAAGTGGGTGTGGTGGCACACGCCTTTAATCCCAGCAGAGGTAGGGGCCAGCGGGGTTAACATAGTGAGTTCCAGCCAACCAGAGCTACATAGTAAGACCCTGTCTCAAAAACAAAAACAAAAACATTGGATAACAAAAAGTCAAATACACTTAAACCTGTCAGTAAAAAAAAATAATTTAGTTCTAGTAACTCATCCTAGCTTTATGAAAACAGAATAAAGCTAAGATTCTGCAACACTGTGATGGAGAAATACTGTGTATGGAAACAGAAGGACTCCGGTCAGAATCCTTCAAAGCATATGATCTCCAATGGATCATTTAATCTCACACATGCAAAACCAGAGATTAGACCATACGTTCTTTAAGGGTCTTTTTATTGGTGAAAGACTATGAACTTAAAAGAAGCTTCTTGTGAAGAATTAGCAAAATCATGATGCCATATCCTCCTGTAAGTACCGTCAAATGTAATTCACTACAGAAGTGGTTTTGTATATGATAATGCCCACAAGCTCCGAAGAGAGAATGAAGCATTAATATGGCATGTCTTACTTCATTTTGTGCTGCCATAACAAGATACATGAAGCTAGGCAAAGTGGGGAGGTTTATTTGGCTTGTGGTTTGAGTGGATGGAAGGTCCAAATAACATGGTGCTGGCATCTTGGTTAGGGATGCCTGTTGGCATTACAACATCACTGAGTTGAAAGAGAAACTGCTACATGCAGAAGAGACCAGGCTGTTGGGGTGGGCTTGTTTTAGAGCAACCTTTTCTCTCAAGAACTAATTCACTACTGTGAGACCCAATCCATTCCACAAGACCAGCATTAATTCACTCATGAGAGTAGCACCAAGATGGCTGAATTGCCATCCACTAGGCCTCACCTAGTGGGACCACCTTAACACCCCCATACTAAGGAACAAGCTTTCACACATGCATCTGTGGGAGTCAATCCATATTCAGATCATAGCACAGCACAGTCATGGCTTAGTTAAATGGACAAAAGGGTGTTATACAGCACTTCCAAGAGGCAGACAAATCTGCCCTTTGGTTGGAGGTATTTTGTGATACAACTTTTTCATGCAACAATATTAACAGAGAAATCATCATTTAAGCACCAAGAATTAAATTCTATAATGTAGATGAAAATGAATGGTAATGTAAAGCTTACAGAAGCATTGATAAAACTGGCTAAAGCAGGAAAAAAAGATTAGGAATTGTTCAAAGATAATGTAAGCACTCCAACAGGCAGGAAATCCTAAGGTAGAGTCTATCAGTATGTTCAAATGACACTACACATGTTCTTTACATAATTCTACAATTTGAACCTGTCAAATAGTACTATACTTATTCAAGACCTTCTAACTCATCTAGGAAAAATATATGTCCTTGATATAAATCAAAAGATATTCCCCCTTCCCAAAAAAGGGAGGCAAAAGGTGATTATTTCTGTGGCTCATAAATGAGAAAAATCAGCACCAGAAATACATACAGAACCCCTAAATCCATTTCAAATCAATAACCTGATCTAGGAGTGGTAGTACATTCCCATAATCCCAGCAAGTGGGAGGCAAGGTCTTCTTTGGCTATATATTAAGCTGAGGCCAGTCAGGAAATTAACAGGTCATAATAGTTAGAAGACAGAATAAAATTCACTTGTAATCAGGGAGATTAAAATTATAATAAGAATGTCACTTCACACACAGATCAAACTGGCATAATAAAAGTGAGTAACAAGTGTTGGTGAGGGTAAGGACAGACAGGAAGCCAAAGCGCTGTTAATGGAGTATGCACACAGCTATTGAGAAGCAGGCCCAGCTGCTGATGTGCACAGGCGGTGCCCCTGCCTCCCACACGCACTCCACAGACTCCGTCTCACGTGTGGCCAAGGAGAAACTTAACAGGGCAGTAACTGGCACCATTTCTAACAAGAAACAAGTCCATCAGACTGGTGAGATACTCAGTGCTTAAGAGTGCATATTGTTCTTGCAGAGGACCTGACTTTGGTTCCCAACACCCACCTCGGGCAGTTGACAACTGCCTGTGACTCCAAAGGATACAATATCCTCTTCTGGCTTCCAAGGGCATCCGCACTCATGTGTACAGATACACATAAGAAAAACAAAATCTTAGAAGAGTCCATCAATAGAAAGTACACTGGGAAAGCTTTACCTGTTTTTATATGTTCATGTAGAAGGACCTTACTGAGTGGCATTCCTGCCTCTTTCTCTGCCCGTTCACTCATTCCTTCTAGAGAAGGAGCTCATCTAATTGGTCTCCTTCCTTTTTCCTAGAAGAGTCACCTCACAGTGGGGGTATCTAAAGCCCTAAGAAAAGAAAAATGAATTTACAATCGAGTAAGGGTTAAATTAAGCAACAAAATACTAAGAAAAGAAAAATGAGTTTACAATCGAGTAAGGGTTAAATTAAGCAACAAAATACTATATAGTATTTAAGATACATACATTTGTGTCATAAAACATAAAGCCACTGTACTGGATAGCTTTAGTGTCAATTTGACACACCTGGATTGAGGAAGCCTCAATTTGGAAGCCTCAATTTGAGAGTTACCTCCACTGAACTGGCCTGTGGCAAGTCTGTGGGGCATCTTCTCCATGAGTGATGTGGGTGGTGCCACCCTTGGGCAGATGATCTTGTATTCTATAGTCCCTGAACCCCGATCTCATCTGATCTTGTATTCTATAAGAAAGCGGGCTGAGCATGGGCCAGGGGAACAAGCCAGTAAGCAGCGTTCCTCCATGGCCTGTGCTTCAGCTCCTACCTCCAGGTTCCTAACCCTGAGTGCCTACCTTGGGATCCCTCAGTGATGAACTGTGACCCAGGAGCTGTGAGTCAAATAACCTCCCCCAAGTTGGTACTGGTCAGAGTGTTTTGTCACAGCAATTGAAGGTGAACTAGAACAGCCACACATGAATGACTATACAAAGCACAGGATACTGATGGTCTGCAGAGCAGAGGGACAGAAATATAATCAGGGGAGCTTCAGCCATGGAAGGAATGAAATGTTCTGTTTGTAAACCTGGGAGGAACATGTATGGCTTTTTTATGACTCATTATTTCATGTATACATGTGCAATACTCACAGTCCACATATGCATTTATGAGAAAGTCCTGACTGCCCTGCCAGTCAGCCTTTGTAAGCTTTTTTCAGAACCCTCTGGAACACTGGGATTAGCCATGCCTAGAGACAGATACTAAATGTGATACTAGCTTCTACGGTTTTACTCTAGACAGGAGGAAAATTTACTGAACCAAAGAACCAGAGAGAAAGAGAACAACACAAGAATCAAGAAGGGGTGGGATTCCTATTAGCAAGACAGGAAAAGGGTTCGAGATCTAACTTTTGCCATAATGACACCTAAACTACTGTTCTGCTTCTTTTCTGATATGAAAATCTTTATTAGTTATCTGTCTCTAAAGGATGATTCAATGGCTGTTCTTTTGAATGCATTTCAATGACATATAAATTGTATTAGTCAGTTTTCTGTTGCTGTGATAAAACACCAGACCAAGGAACTTATAAAAGGAAGAGTTTATTTGAGCTTACAATTGGTGGTTCCAGGGAATTAGTCCATTGTGGCGGGAGGCGTGGCGGCCGGATCCAGAGCAGCAAACAGAGGGTCACATATCGCAAAGAGCACAGGAAGCAGAGAGGAGCAACTGTAGAGCACGAGGCTTGTTAAGCTCACTAAGCCCGCCCCCAGTGACACACTTCCCCCAGCATGGCCACACCTTCTAAGACCTCCAGAAACAGCACCACCAACTGGAGACAAATGTCTGAATACCTAGAGCCTATGGGGGACACTCATTCAAACCACCACATTCCACTCCCTGGCCCCCATAGGCTCCTGACCATATAAAATGCAAAACGCATTTAGTCCAACCTTAAAAGTCCCCATAGTCTTTACCAGTTTCAATGTCATTCAAAAGTCCACAGTCCAAAGTCTCTTCTGAGACTCAGGCCAATCTCTTAACTGTAAGCTCCTGTAAAATCAAAAGGCAAATTACATACTCCCAATGTACAGTGGAACCGAATACACATTCCCATTCCAAAAGGGAGGAATAGAGGCATAGTGAGGAAATACTGGACCAAAACAAGACCGAAAACCAGCAGGGCAAACGCCAAGTCCTGTAGCTCCACATGCGACTTCTGGGACTTGACTTCCAAAGGGCTTACACGGCTCAGCTCTTCCAGCTTTGCTTGCAACATACATCTCTTTCTTAGGCTGGTACCACTCCCCGTATGCAGCTCTCCTTGGCAAATATCTCACAGGTCTGGCATCTCGAAAGTCTTCTTGGGGTCTCCGCTGCCAACCAGGCTTCATACTCACAGCTTCACGCAGTGGCCTATCACGGCCTTCTTTATTCAGGGACACCCCTGCTGTACTCTTCCTGGCCTCTTTGGCTCTCTGAAACCGTGGAGGAAGAGCTGATGACCCCTTCACTCTTGCAAACTTCATGTCTCTAAAGCCAGCACCACGTGAATGAAATTGCCGAATCTGGCTGCAAGTTCGGGCCAGACCCTGGCCCATTTCAACCACATTTGCTACTTTTCTCTGCCCTGGACTTGCTGGAGGATTAGCTGGGTGTGGTCTTGCCCTGAAGGTACTGATTCTTTTGTTTACTTGTAAATCTCGAAGCCCTTCCTTAATCACTTTAAACTCCTTATCAAAAGGAAACTCTCCTTCACAAGCCTTGGCCCCACCTTTAATCTTCCTAGTGCAGTTTTCAGATCCAACCTCTCCTTCACATGCCTTGGCCCCACCTTTAATCTTCCTNTTTTTTCTTTTTTGAGACAGGGTCTCCCTTTAGTCCCAGCTGGCCTGGAGCTCACTATGTAGAGCAGGCTGGCCTTGAACTCACAGAGATGCCTTTGCTGCCACCTCCCGAGTGCTGGGATTAAAGGTGTCTGCCACTACACCCAGTCCAATGCCCTTCTTAACTCTCTTTACAAAGTACAGAAACATAAAGATGAAACAACAGAAACATACACCACCCGGTGTTAGATAATCACATACTGCAACTTACTACAATATAGGACCTGCTCAAGTGGTCGTACAGACCACACAGGGCAGCATGAATATCCCCTGGTCCATCTACCTTGTAGATCTCACTCAGGCTTTGCTGCCACTCACTCACTGCAATCTAACCACCCTGGCTTTCTTTCCTTCTCAATTCTGCCAAGCCTGTACCCACTTCGGAGCTTTGCAACTGCTTTTCCTCCTTCTGAATGGCTCTTCTTCTAGATGGCGGGTGGTTTTCTGTCATTTAAGTCTTAGTTTAAATGTCACCCTTCAAAGAGGCCTTCCCTAACTTCTCAGCCTAAACCACTCTGCTCACTCAATCACTCTCCATCACTTGTTGTCTACTACACTTATATTTCCTCTCCACTCACAATCTGCTTTCTCAGGTGCTGTCTGTCTTCTCACACAGAAACCAGGGACTCCTGGGTGGCAGGGCCTTGTCTGCTTGGACAGTGGCTTTAGGAGCACCCAGAAAGGCACCTGGCTCATCCTAGCTGCTCCATAACAATTTCCTGAGTGGGTTCGTGAATGGATTTAGGCCCAACTTAAAATCTCTTACTATCAAGGTTTCTAATAATATAGCAAATGTCTTTTTCTTCTTTATCATATTCAAAATTTTGAAGGGTGAATTTATTTAAAATTGGGAGAATAAAATAGAATACTTATAACTGGATGACTTTAAATACTTACGATTAAACATTGGAGATCTGATACCACCAAAACACCTCTGAGGTGAATGCTTCCATTTAATTTATATATTTAATCACACTGAGCTGACCCATTAAAAACTAAAAATAAATCTTCCACCATTTTTGCACTAGGTTCTCTTTTAATTATAGTCTATTACTAAAGCTATTATATTATTTTTCTACTCAAATTACCGTGTACTTTTTAGCAATAATATTAGCTATCTCAATACGTCATGGTATTCTTGTTACTTGAGAAACAAGTGAAGCACAATGTGAACCTATTACTGAATGAAATGCCTAAAAAGTGAGCTTCCTTCCCTCAGCTAGAAATGAAAACACTGCACATCAGGCCAAGCATTTGGAGTAGAAATCCCACAAACAGTGCCCCATCTGTGCTATAGGGAGCCTGGCTAGGTCTTCTACAGGTCTACTGGAATTTAAATAGCTATTTTAATGAATAGGCATTTAAGGCAGAAAGCTATCCCTTCAAAAATAAACTCAAGATTCATTCAAGTACAATTTACTGGCACAGTTTCAGGATTTGACTACAATGAGGTATTCTGTCTAGGTTAAATTTAAACCTCCTCATTTTTCAGGCTTACCTGCTCTAACTAATAGGTTTTAAGATAATGAACAGCCACAGACTATAAAAAAGATTCCACTTTTATAAAACCAAAGATCATTCTGTATGATATGAGATTTCATTTTTAAAACTTCATGTATTTTAAAAAATTATCTACTCATGGAAGAAATGATCATTTTCCATGAAAGAAAATGAAGCTTTAACACAAAACTGAAATATACACTGTCAAGTAAAGGCTGCTTTGCCATTTGGCAGACATTTGGACAAGCTCCAGTTGGAGCTTGTTTCCACAAAAAGGTGGGAAAAGTGGGGCAGGGGTGGGATCAAGTGCAATTCTGGGTGTTTACATGCTAAACACACCAAATGCAAGGTTTTTTAAAAATAGGATATCTGCATTAAAAATCAATGTCAATCAATGTCAGTAAGACAAAAATCAGGACTATCTGATATTAAGGCAGGCAAATAATATCAGTTTTTATTGACCTTTAAGATGACTTTATGCAAGTACGTAAATTTAAAGTGCATTAAAACTTTGGTTAAAGCAACATCTCAGACCACATATACTACATGCACACAGCAGGATAAAAACTCAAGGTAGGTGGGCTGAAGAGATGGCCTAGCGGTTAAGAGCACCGACTGCTCTTGCAGAGGACCCGGGTTCGATCCCCAGCACCCACATGGCGGCTGAGAACCGTCTGTAACTCCAATTCCAGGAGAACTCCAGTTCCAGGGGAATCCGAGACCCTCTTCTGACCTCCGCAGCATTGCACGACACGGGTGCACAGACCTACATGCAGACAGTATGCTCATACACATACAAAAATAAATAAAAATTAAAAAAAACCCTCAAGGTAGGTCCTTTAGAGGTGTGTGTGTGGGGTGTCTGTGTGTGTGTGTGGGGGGGTTTCTGTATGTGTGTGGGGGGGTGTCTGTGTGTGTGTCTGCAGACTTCCCCCAAACACCACTAGGTTTTTGCTACAGTTTTTGGTCAAAGCAGCACACGAGGTTGGTTTAGAACAGGGTAGTGAAGGGATCCCTTCTACCTCTTCATGGGAGGAGAGACAAATAGGTGGAATCATTGTTTCCATCTGGGCAGTAACCTACTGCTGCAATCTGTAAAGGTATGTAGTTCTTTCCTGGCAAAAAGGGTCTCTGAATAATACGAATGGGAGGATGACTGGGATCTCTTACACAAATAAACTCAAACTATGAGAAATTACTATAGTTACCATCAAAATCTCTGACCTCCCACATGAGACATTAAGACATGTAGGTTCTTAATAGACAGCAGTGTTCGAGACAGCTTTCATTTCCAGCTCTGTCCACCCCTAGGAGCCAGAGCACATTTTAGAGTCACACAGAAACACTGGTTAAGTGGACATGCTTAGTATAAACTGACTTGGGAAATACTAACCTCTCTAAACTCAGGGTTTTGTTTGTTTTCTGCCACAAGACCATTTAGAAATTGTGGAGTTGTGAATTCTCTGGATGGATGAATGTCAAAGGCTTGAAGGAAGCCTCTCAAAAAGTTGGCAGAGGGCCGACTTGGTATGATTGTGTTTGAATGCTTGGGCTTGGTAGAAGCTTGCAGAGTTTAGCTAAGACTCTGCCCTTGATTGTTTATACTTAGAATGTAAACAGAGAAATTGTTAGACATATTATTGCTGAAACTTAATGTCACTATGTTCCCTGTTTACTTTTACAGCTAGGCCTGCTGAACCTTCAATTCTGTTCCTCCCTGAAGCCTTCCTTACATCTAGCACATATACATTGTGTAGTTTTCTGTAATTGTCCTTGGAAAACCTCTGCAACCTGTGAGAGATATAAAAGCTTAAGGTTCAGAAATAAAACTTTGTCAGCCTTCCTTCGAGTTGGTTATCCGTGTCCTACATCAGAGTGGTGGTCCGGGTCTCAGAACCTAGAGTTCCTCACAGAAATGAAGGCCAGAAAGACTCAGGACAAATTGTGTACTTTTAAAAATCAATTTATGCTCCCTAATTTCTTTCTTTATAATGCATATTATTTATTGTTTGAGAATTTCACACACGTATGCAGTGTATTTTGATCATATTCACTCCTAGGTCCACCTCTAACCACTCCCTTCCCCTTTCCATGTCCCTGTCCCAACTTTGTGTCCTCTTCTTTTCTAAGTTTTATATCCTGCTGTCAGCTCTGTTCTCTTATCTGTAAAATAGGAATCACTGAAATATTGTACAATTCATTAGGTTATCATGAGGATTAAATGAAATAATGACAATGCCTGGCACTCATTAAAGCATTAAAAAATGGCAGGTAACTTTTGCCACCATCATTATCGAGTTTATCATTTGACAAATAGCCTAATAACTCTTTTTCTGTCATTTCGCCTCACAACTACCTGATATGTCTTTATCAGGTTTAGTTTTAGTTCAATACAACGGAGATAATTTGAAACAGTCTACTGTAATGGCAGATCTTATAAATTTTCTACAGCATTTGGGTCTGGGCAATTTATAACCTGGAGAAGGCTCCAATTCTATGACAAATTCATTATTGCAACTCATTAAAACTAGCATGTCAGCTGACCCATCTGGATTAGAATTGAACATTTCATGGCTATGATTCCTTTTTTCCTAAGAAACATAACCTAGTATGGGCTTCCTGACATTGAAAAATTGAAAGAAAAATACTGTGCATGATTAAATAGTAATGTGCAGCATGCTAAGAATTCCTGTGAGAGGGAGAGGCTTGTTTTATTTTGTACTGTTTGTGTGGAATATAACAAGTAAGACTAAAGGGTACAAAACTTTATGGCAAAACTGTAGCAACAAAGAAATGTCAGTCATAAAGAGACTAAAGGAAAGTAAATCCCAAGGATGTCTGATAATTGAACGTTGTAATTATTCATAATACTGGGCAGTAAAACACCTGTTTACCATGTAAATAGTAGATGCTTAATAAATACTTGTTAAATATGTTGAAACTGCTAAAACCAAATTCTTTGCTTTTTATTTTCTAATTTCTTTCCATCAGATGGCTGGAGTCATCCTTGCTTTATTGAGCTTCACTAGATCAAAGCACTTTGCATGTATTGTGTTTGTTGTCTTTTCCACTTTCATGTGTGCATCTGTGCTATATGTGGGTGTATGTACACATGTTTGCAAGTGTATGTGTATGTGGCCGTGCATGTGTGTGCACATGCAGGTGGAAGCCCTAGGATTGATTCTGGGTCATTCTGGCAGGGTCTTTCAATCAAACACAGAGCCTGTCCATTTGGATAGTCTTGCTATCAAGCTTGCTCTGGGGATCCCTTGTCTCCAACTTCTAAGACTGCCACAGCCGCCCAACATTTAGTGTATCCTAGGGATCTGAACTTTGATCCTCACATCTGCATGGCAAGTGCTTTAACACTGAGCCATCTCTCCAATTTGTTTTCTACAAATTGAAGCAATCTTAGGTGCAGCAAATCTATTGGTGCCATTATTCCAATAGCATGTACTTAATGTCATATTTTGGTAACTGTCACAGTATTTCGAACTTGGACACTTACTATCATTTATTTTATTGTTTAGGATCAGTGATTTTGTAAAATAGTATGATTACAATTGTTTGGGGATACTACAAACCATGACTATACAGGATGTCAAATTAATGCTATGTGTTCTGACTGTTCCACTGACCAGCGATTCTTCAGTCTCTTTCTCTTCTAGGGCCTCTGAGACATAAGGCCTGCTTCTGATTACTGATTTAGTCTGACATCTAGGTTTAAGTAATAAGTGGGTCTTGTGTCTCAATTTAAATCAAAAGCTAGAAATGCTTACATTTAGAGATGAAGGGCATATTAAAAGCCAACACTGGCTGAAAGCTAGCAGTCTCTTATGGCAGTTAGCTAAGCTGTGAGTGCAAAGAGAGGGTTCTTGAAGGAATTAAAAGTGCTACTTCAGTAAACATATGGATGATAAGAAAGAAAAACAGCTTTACTGCTAATATGGAGAAAGCAGTCTGGACAGCAGATCAAAACAGTCATAATATTCCTTTAAGCCAAAGCCTAATCCAAAGCAAGGCCCTGTCTCCTCAATGCTGTGAAGGCTGAAGAAGTGAGACAGCTGCAGAAGAAAGGTTTGAAGCAGGAGTTTGTTCATGATGTTTAAGAAGTCAACTCTAACATCAAAGCACAGGTGGCACAGCAGGTGCTGCCATAGCTGCTGCCACAAATAATCCAGACCATGAAGCTGTGCTCACCAATGAGGGCAGCAAAATAATAGACGTGAACAAAAGTAGCTACATTAAATAATAGATTCTCAGTGTAGACACTGACAGAAGATTGCTACATTAAACAACAGATTCTCAGTGAAGACATAACAGCCTTCTATTGGAAAATGATGCCACCTAGAACTTTCATAGCTAGAAAAGGACAGACAGACTCCACTGCTGGCGGCTAAGGCAGCTGGTGACTTTGTGTTCAAGCCAGTGCTTATTTGCTATTCTGAAAATCCTAGGCCCTTAAGAATTAGAGTAATTCTATCCTGTCTGTGCTCTACAAATGCAACAGCAATGGCTGGATGACAGCACATCTGTTTATAACATGGTTTATTAAATATGTTAAGCCTACTGTTGAGACCTACTGCTTAGAAAAAAAGATTTCTTACAAAATATTGCTACTCATTGACAAGGTACCTGGTCACCTAAGAATCCAATGGAGAGGTATAGAGATTAAAGTTTTCATGTCTGCTAACACAACAACCATGCTGCAGCCCCAAGATCAAAGACTAATTTTAATTTTCACATTTTCTTATGTTGCTACAGATAGTGATTCCTCTGATAGATTTGTGAAAAGTAAACTGAAAATCTTCTGGAAAAGATTCCCCATTCTGGGCCAGCTGTGGTAGCGCACACCTTTAATCCTAGCACTTGGGAGGCAGAGGCAGGCGGATCTTTGTGATTTCAAGGCTAGCCTGGTCTGCAGAGCGAGTTCCAGGACAGCTGGGACTAAAGGAAGACCCTGGAGAGATAGCCTAGCAGTTAAGAGCACCGACTGCTCTTGCATAGGACCCAGGTTCAATCCCCAGCATCCACATGGCGGCTGAGAACTGTCTGTAACTCCAATTCCAGGAGAACTCCAGTTCCAGGGGATTCCGACATCCTCTTCTGACCTCCACGGCATTGCACGACACGGGTGCACAAACCTACATGCAGACAGTACATTCATACACATAAAAAATTAATAAATTTTTTTATATTTTTAAATTTTTTAAATTTATTTTTATGTGTATGAGTGTACTGTCTACATGTAGGTTTGTGCACCCGTGTTGTGCAATGCTGTGGAGGTCAGAAGAGGGTGTAGGATTCCCCTGGAACTGGAGTTAAAGACGGTTCTCAGCCGCCATGTGGGTGCTGGGGATCGAACCCAGGTCCTCTGCAAGAGCAGCCGGTGCTCTTAACCACTAGGCCATCTTTCCAGCCCCTAAATTTTTAAAAATATTAAAAAAATACCAAAAAAAAGATTTCCCATTCTATATGTTTCTGAGAATCAAGCCAGGAGACAAAATACCAATATTAACAGGGGTTTGGATGGAGTTGACTTCACCCCCTCATGGAAGACTCTGAAGGAGTCAAGACTTCAGTGACAGAAGTAACTGTAGTTGTGGTAGAAATAGAATAGAGCTGGAATCACAAGTAGAGTCAAAAAATATGAATGAATATGAATTGTAACCCCATCACCAAACTTCAATGTGTAGGGACTTCAGCTTCAAATGTGAGCAAAGAAAGTGGTTTTTTGAGATGGCATCTACTTCAGGCAAAGATGCTGTGGAGTTGATATCAAACTCCAATTTTGAAGGGAGTTCTACTACAGATAAAATACTGGCACACAGAAAAACCATCCATGAAAAGAAGAGTCAATTAATAAAGTAAACTTCATTGTCTTATTTTAATAAATTGCTATAGCTACCACCACCTTGATCAATTGACAGCCACTGACATCAAGGTCAGAAAAACAATTAGGACTTGTTGAAGGCTCAGATGAAGGCAATAAAGTATTTCTAAGTTGAGGTTATATGCATTGTTCTTAAAGACGAAATGCTACTGCACACTTAATAGAATGCAGTAATGCAATATTAGGATGAGCATTGCTTTTTTTTTGAGACAGGGTCTCCCTATAGCACCAGCTGTCCTGGAACTCACTCTGTAGACCAGGCTGGTCTTGAACTCACAAAGATCCACCTGTCTCTGCCTCCCAAGTGCTAGGATTAAAGGTGTGTGCCACCACGCCCAGCTTAAAGATGGTTCTTAGCCACCATGTGGGTGCTAGGAATTGAACCCAGATCCTCTGCAAGACCAGTTGGTGCTCTTAACCAATGAGCTGTCTCTCGAGCCCTGAGCATAGCTTTAACATATACTGAAATTCATGTCACTTGCTGTATTTGCTGTATTTCATTACAACTGAACCCACAACATCTCTGAAGCATGACTATACTACTAAGTGTAACATTCTTTATAGTGTAAATAAACAAAAGACATAGACACTGAGAATTAAGTTTCAGGTTTTTTAAAGTTAGAAGTCCTTTTGAAGAGGAAGTCAAAGTGCAAGGAGGATAAGAGACTTGCCTAAGTCAGTTCCCTGTTGTTATGAGAGCCTGCCTTATGAGAGCTGACCAGCAGCTCTGTGCACATCCCATCATGGAGAGGAAAGAGTTACAGAGAAACTCAAACCATTCAATGCTGTGATTTGTTTGAAGGTCTAACAAAGGTTGAGATCAGTAGATGAATTCTGAGAAATGTGGACTTCAATTATTAAAGACATAAATGTTTCCCATTATGATGTTTAAACAGTTCATGACAATCTTGTACAGATTTTTTTTCCATTAACAAGTCTCATTTTACAGTATTGTGGTATGAAGGTTTTGATATTTTTATCAAAAGATTTTACGACCAAATTGTCAGAAATCAGGGAATTTTATAAAAAGGATGTACAATTCAGCTCATGTATTCACAACCTCAAGTCTATGAAAAGGGATATGGCTATAGATTATACAGCTCTATTTTTCACTATGAAAATTTATATGCTGTCAAGATCTTTATTCTATTGAAATTGAACTGGAAAAGGCCCTTAAATCTGGGGACTGTAATAGATCTGATTGATAAAGAGATTCAAAAATCCCTTTTCAAGGGTACACCCAGGGAGAGGTACAGAGGGAAGGCAGTGAAGATTCCACCTTCCCTGATGGGCATGCACTTGCATTTCTACCCAGTCAGACAGGGTCAAAGATAAATTCTATCAGCTAATGTGATATTAGCCAAGCCATGTAACTCCTTTGTACCTTAGTTTTCTCATCTCCAAAATGGAACTAGTTAGTGACCATGGGGCTATTGTGAAGATCAAATGAATTAACACAAAATTTGAACCAGGGTCAGACTACAGCAAACACTAATATGTATTAGTTATTCTTATCATTTCCCAGTATCTACTTCTGATAATAGTCTCCCAGCTAGGCAGGGTGTGATGTCACTATCACTTCTCAATCATTCATAGTGAAGAAGAGGAATGGATCTTTCAAAATTAATACTAATTTGACTGTGGAAAACTAGCCCCAAAGTCCCAGTTATATAACAACTGTAGGGCAGTTGTTGTGTTTATGTATGAATTCCCTCACTCCTCTAAACAACTCTCTTAGTGACTATAGTTTACAGAGGAGGAAACTGTGACACAGAGTGAAGTAACCTTTAGCCCAAAACCTGTAAGCAGTCCAAATCATCTTATTTCAATCCATATTCCCAAGTTTACTGCTCTCCGTGGGCATGCGATACAGATAGACTGTGGAATATTTGGGACACTCTCAACCTCTAGCAGAAAGATGAGGGCTGGGAGATTCCTCAGGTTCAGGTCTAGGTGGTAGGGGCAACCATGTGAACCGCACTGAATTTCAAAATCAAAGGAGATCACTGAACTCTGCCTAGATCCAGGCTGGCACCCAAATCCTAGGGGATCTAAGTTGGAAGGCAAGAAAAGCAGTTCTTTGGCAATGGTTGAGGATCCAGTGTGTGTTCCAGGTGACACATTCATTTTTAGAGCAAGCCTGGAGCTTGGAAAACAGCAGAATCCTAGTCTTTAAACAGGAAACTAGACAAGGCAAGCTAAAATTTGAAACAAGCTTTTTTTTTTTTTTTTTGGTCTTTTTGAGACAGGGTCTCCCTGTAGTCCCAGATGTCCTGGAACTCACTCCGCAGGCTGGCCTTGAACTCACAAAGATCCGCCTGCTTCTGCCTCCCAAGTGCTAGGATTAAAGGCGTGCACCACCACGCCCAGCTTGAAACAAGCTCTTTTTTTTTTATTATATTTTATTTTTGTATGTGTATGAATGTACTGTCTGCATGTAGGTCTGTGCACCCGTGTCGTGCAATGCCACGGAGGTCAGAAGAGGGTGTCGGATTCCCCTGGAACTGGAGTTCTCCTGGAATTGGAGTTACAGACGGTTCTCAGCCGCCATGTGGGTACTGGGGATCGAACCCGGGTCTTCTGCAAGAGCGGTCAGCACTCTTAACCGCTAGGCCATCCCTCCAGCCCCGAAACAAGCTCTTAAACTAATCAGGAAGATGCAAGAAGGTGGACACTGTGGTAAAAAAAAAAAAAAAAAGATGAAATTGGAAGGTACCTCGAATCAACCCAGACAGGCTCCTCAACCACATTTGAACCTATTCTCCACACTGAAGCATACACAGCATGGTGACTACTAGTCTGACAATTTCTTCATTACTTAAAACCCATCAATGGCCTTCCAGGGTCCTCAGGATAAAGGACAAATTTCTTGGTAGGTCTTACAAGGAGCTTTATGTTCTGGCCCCTGCCTACCTCTGCAGTCGGACTGCTCTACATCCATCCTGCTGCCCCATCCACCCAAACAAAACCAGTATATTCCATGGAACACTAGCTACACTGAAGTCTTCTTCAGTATGTGTAGTCTCCTGTGTGTGCACGCGCACACACACACATCAACTTGCACACACACACACACACACACAACTTGCTAATTCCATCCTGCAGATCTCACACTGACCATCACTTTCTCTAAAGCCACTTCTGTCATGGAGGGGACAGCGTTTTGTCCTTATAGGAATAGATACTTATTCTGGTTACAGATTTGCCTTTCCTGCACGCAATGCTTCTGCCAAAACTACCATCCAGGAACTTACAGAATGCCTTATCCACCGCCATGGTATTCCTCACAGCATTGCTCTGACCAAGGAACTCACTTCACAGCCAAAGAAGTGTGATGTGGGCCCATGGTCATGGTATCCACTGGTCTTACCATGTTCCCCACCACCCAGAAGCAGCTGGCTTGATAGAACGATGGAATGGCCTCTTGAAGACATAGTTACAGTGCCAATTAGGTAGCAATACCCTGGAGGGCTGGAGCAAGGTTCTCCAGCAAGCAGTATATGCTTTGAATCAGCACCCACTATATGGTACTGTTTCTCCTATAGCCAGAATTCATGGGTCCAGGAACCAAGGGGTGGAAGTGGTAGTGATTCCATTCACTATCACCCCTAATGACCCAGTAGGAAAATTTTTGCTTCCTGTACCCACAAACTTGCATTCTGCTGGTCTAGAAGTTTTGGCTTTAAAGCAGGGAGTGCTTTTGTCAGGAGACACAGCAAACGTTCCATTGAACTGGAAGCTAAGACTTCCGCTGGCCACTTTGGGCTTCTACTGCCCTTAAGCCAACAGGCTAAGGAAGGAATAACAGTAGTTGGAGGAGATGATTGATCCAGACTACCAGGGGGAAATTTGACTTTTTCTCCACAATGGGGGCAAGGAAGATTATGTCTGGAAGGCAGGAGATGGTGTAGGGTGCCTTCTGGTGCTACCATGTCCTATGATTGAGCAGTTCCCTGGATTCTCAGACTCTCTAGTGCAGTGCGGCTATTGTTGGACTACTTGAGCTCTGTCACATGAGCAAATCAATAAATTTGTATATAGCTATATATTCATTCTATTGATTCTGTTTCTTTAGAGAACCCTGACTAATACAGTCACTGATTTGTGTGGTCACAAAATAATGGGTGTCTATAGAGTGGCCAAGTTGCCTAGGGCATGGCCAGCTTCATAGGAAGACAGGAGAGTTAGGCTCATGCTTTATCTCATGGGATCAGTTGTAAAGTGTCTGGAATTCTGAGGCAAAGAAGGAACAATAACAGAGCATGGAGAACAAAGACTCAGAACTTAACCACTGCCTCTGTTTAGAACTGACATGGCCATCCAACTGGATGATGGGAAAAGAGAAATCTCAACCAGGAAAACCAAGGACATGATGGTGTGGCATTAGAAAGTGGCAAAGGGCAAACTGAAAATGTGGGCTCTTTTGTTTTATTCATTCAGAAAGCTGCATCTAGATCAGACTTGGGGGGAAAAAGACAAATTAATCCAAGACTACTCATTTTGTGATAGCTTAAAGCAAACAACTTTTTAGCAATACTATAAAGCAAGCTGGTAAAATAAATAGAAAAGAAGTCTAAGGGATTTAAACATGAAAATTTGGGAGAAAAGAACTTCACAAAGCAAAACAGACAGAATACAACCCTAACCAAACAAAAGATAAATCAAATAAATAGGAATTGCTGTGAGCCCTGGAGGTCTGCCAAGGAGAGGGAATCTCAACAAAGAATGTTCTGCCACCGGCTCAGAAAACTTCCATTCTGGAAAGGATGAAGGAGCACTGCTGCTACTGTGGAAGGAAGAGGGACGGGGGTGGAAGCACTGGGGCTAGTTCAGATCTTTAGATACCAGAACCTTCCCCAGTACTCATTCAGGCAGCCTGCTTGCTCCCAATGTGATCTAGCCACAGCGCCTTGTAACAATCAAATCCAGGTCATGGTTGAGAATTCAGCATCAAGGATTCCCCTGCTGCAGCCTCTTTTCTCATTCTGCAGATAGAAAGGCTATAGTAAATACTTCTGGGCTAGCATCCTACTAGAAACAGCACTGAGCGGAAACGAGTTCAGACAGCCCAAGTAAAACAAAGCACTGCAATGAGCTTGTGGAGGTGGAGCTAGGAACTGAGGGCTCTGGGTTTTGGCTGTGATAGTCATAGCAATAGTAACCATACCACCAAGACAACAATCCCTGCTGACTGATCACATAGCCTGTGCTAAATAAGAGCTAAAGCCCTTTGTATGCATTATCCGCAAGTCCCCAAAATTTCATTACTTAATTTTGTAGGTACTCTACAGACAGGGAAACTAAGGCAAGTTGAAATACCTCTCAAAGTTCTCACAGCTAATAAGCAACGCATCAGGGATTTAGGTCCAGCTCTTTTAGAGTAATGCTCCTTTAAGCAACACAATGTCCGGAGGTCCAACAAAAGGTGGTGGCACATCAACACACATTTATTAGTTATTGCCATGGTATGTATTCTGAACTAATGAGATAGAAGCAGAATAAAATTATTGTATTCAAACAAGAGACTAAGGAAAGATGAGCAAAGTGATCTAACCTGCAACTGCAGGAGTCAGGAGGTAGAGTCAGGAGGGTCTCGGGAGAGACTCCTGGGCCACATAACGGTGCTTGTCTCAAGCAAAAACTGAGGAAGAAAGATAACCAGAATTCCTACTCACCCTGAAAAAAATTCTTCAACTTTATTAGCCTTTAAATAAAATAGGACCCCTATACTTTAAAAATCTGCCATGTCTATAGAGCAAATATTGAGGATGTTCAAACAACTCCAGAGACTAACAAAAGTATACAACGTTCTGGAGCTTTTTATGGGGGGTGTTAACATTACTTAAAATGTGAACTTATTTAGATGTAAACACTAAGGGAACTCGGAATGTGAAGTTCCTTAAGGTTCCCCCTGGCTTTATCCTCAAGTGATTACATTGCTCTCTTTATTGAAACCTTTGTACATTAGTATGAGCTTTTCTTTTTTACATGACCTATTTTTCCAATGGGACTGAGAGGGGAAATTATAAATGCATGTTTAAAGTGACAAGAATATTTAAATTCTCCCTATTTTGTCATATATCCTAAGTACTTTCTATGTGCGATGAGAAACAAAAACTCGTGTGCATGATAAATTGCAATGAGGAAAGAATGCGAGGCAGTTGCTTAAGAAACAAGAACAACAAAGGAATAAACTACCGCAGACATCACCAGGACTGGAATGACACTATTCTGTGTACTCCATTTCCATGGCAACTAGCAATGGGAAGATGAATGTTTCATAGTCACTCCGCTCTGCAGTACAGGTCTATAAATCAAACTTGCATAAAGAGCACAAGATTTCTGCTATGGACTGTACTCAGAGCAGGTTTATTTTCCTGTTACTGTATAATTATGGAAAAGAAGCAGAAAACAATGAGGTCATTTTTAGTGGGGAACAAACTCAGAAATTACTAATACACCTGCGGCAAATGATGCCATTCATCTAGCAAGAAACAAGAAGCGGGCAAGGCAGCTGGCAAACGAAAGCTAGCTTGCTTCTGTGGGGATAGCCAGCCACTCCCTGGCTGAGAACTGCACATTCTGGGCCTGGTGTGCCCTGACTCCTCTCACTGGGCTCTGACACGGATGTAGAAGTGCCTTAATTACCCGCCTCAGGAGCAGTCCAAGTTTGCATTGTGATAATTGGGCAGGAATGCATTCCATATTTAGTATGAAAGTTTACTGAAGCAGAACAACTATACAGTTGTTTTTATTTATACTGAAAATGCCTTGCTGTGTGGAAGTTAGGATGGAAAAATAACACTGTAGCACGGTGCTGGAAGTCAGGAAACTCTAGTTAGGATTCGGGTCTATGTCACCTCAGGTAACCATAAATAATAGCTCAGCCTCCATTTTCTGAGCTATGAAATAAGATGGTGTGTGTGATTCTTAAAGTATCTCTCTCATTCAATTCCAGAATGATGTAATCTCTAAACCTCAAAGATCTAAATCCATCATCTGGCTCAAACCAAAGATATGCTAGGCATGGTGCCTCACCCCTTTAAGCCCAGCAACTCAGGAGGCAGAGCAGGCAGATCTCTGAGATTGAGGCCAACCTGGTCTACATAGCAAGTTCCAGGCCAGCTGGAGCTATAGGGATACCCTATCTGAACAAACAAAAATCAAAACCATGAACAAACAAAAAAAAACCCAAACACCAAAGATGTTAGTTGTGCTATTCCTAAAAAGAATATGCTTGACTCTGTTGTAGTTTTAATTCTATCCTGGCTGTTAGTTGTTAGTTTTTTATGATTTTATTATCCCACAGAACCCCTTCTTCTGACTTGTTTCAACTCTCCAAATAGAAATGACATGGAAAACTTACTATCAGTTTAATTGATGATAATCTTATAATATTATAAGAAATATTTAAATCTAAGTAATAGGGGCTACCTATAAAGTTCTACTTGGAGAAAACATCTTGCTTTTTCTTTTTTTTTTTTTATATTTTTTATTAATTTTATTTATTTCTGTATGTGCATGAATGTACTGTCTGCATGTAGGTCTGTGCACCCGTGTCGTGCAATGCCGCGGAGGTCAGAAGAGGGTCTCGGATTCCCCTGGAGCTGGAGTTCTCCTGGAACCGGAGTTTCAGACGGTTCTCGGCCGCCATGTGGGTGCTGGGGATCGAACCCGGGTCCTCTGCAAGAGCAGTCGGTGCTCTTAACCGCTAGGCCATCTCTCCAGCCCGCTTTTTCTTTTTAACCCAAGGCTTGGTGAACACTAGGCAGGCATGCTACGTAGCCCTGAGCTACATACCCCAGCTCAGCATCCTGCTTCTTGGGATCTACAGAATCAGATTTGTTCAGGCTCTCCTGGAGTTCATCTTTATAAACACAAGACCCAACAATACTCAATAGAAGTTCATGGAACAAATAAATGGATAGATGAACAAACTCTTATTGATACCTTTGTTATAGCTTTTAGTAAACTTGTATTTCCTTCTCCAACCTTAAACATTTAAACAGCTTCACACCCACATATAAACATCCCTGTTAGGGACTACAGAATTTCTGGAACCAAGATATAATTACGTTATTACTCTTTTTGGTAAATCTTAATAGCTCCTGGAACTTTACAACCTAGAAATCACTTTCCAAGTGAGAAGCATATGAGAGGTCACCAGATATGAAGGGCTCCTGTCCTTTGCTTAGCCTTCAGAATGTGCTAGAGGGACCAAAGGAATTGAGCCTCTGCTCTAAGCCAGGGAAGTATTAAGGTCATCAACACTAAAGAAGCACTTGACCCCTGCATTCATTATGTGACATGATGCTTATGCCAACTCTGGGGAACCATCATATGCCTACTGACTAGCTGAGAAAAGCAAGCTGTACAGAAGTTAAGTAACTAGGGGCCAGTTGTGAACTATGCAGAAAAATTCCAAGCTCTAGAGCTTGTGCTCTTCTGCTTCCAAACACGGTCATATAACATGTTGTTGTAGAGGCAGGTGGATTTTTGTGAGTTCAAGGCCAGCCTGGTCTACAGAGTAGCACCAGGACAGCCAGGGCTCCAGAGAGACCCTGTCTCAAAAAGACCAAAAAAAATAAATAAATAAAAAATAAAAAAAAATAACATGTTTTCTATGCAGACTTTGTCAAAGCTTTGTGCAAGGGCTTAAAGGGGTTAAACAAGCAAAGATCACCTCTGAAAAGCAGTGTACCTGCTGTCATAGGAATATATCCACAGCTCAAAATAATCCTAGTAACACACCTTTAATCCTAGCACTCAGGAGGCACAGGCAGGTAGATGTCTCTAAGATGTAAGCCCTCCTGGTCTGCATGGGAAGCTCCAGGCCAAGTGAAATACAGGGACACTCTATCATAAGTTAATAAAAATTCTGTTAATAAGAACACAAGTCAATATTTTTTATAAAATCTAAGTTTGACACATAAACATGGCCAGGAAGACTAGTCTGCTTCTCTACCAGCCACGCTGGCCACACTTCCCTCCTCCAGGCCAGGGGCTAAAGACCACTGCAGAATGGAGTCAGAGATACACAACCATGCAATTTCCAAAATGTGAGCAGTAACATGGGCCAATTGTAGCCACATGGGAATTTTCTAGAAAAGTATTCCACTGGCCATCTGAGAATATACTTCCTAACCCCATGAAATACATAATTTGGACATATACATTTGATCCTAAATATTCAAAAACTAATGAAATAACATCTATTGAGAAAGGCTCCAGGTTTAACCTCTTCTTTCAAAGAGTGGTTTGTTATTTTTTTTCTTAGCAGAGTTCTTAGCACCACCAACTGGATAAAGAGATCTACTACAGATGTGCTGGGGCTCAATCTGTTTTTCCCATTGAGATCGGATCATACATTTATTTCACATTTAATTTATAGTAAAGTAATTTGTTTTTGTCATTAAATAAAATTAGAAATGCCTCTTTTTGTCAGCCAAATTAATAATCATTCACGCTGGCTTTTTTATATAAGGAGGTTTATTTTGGCTAGCTGAAGTCATTAGAGAAAACCAAATCTACCTACTAGAGCTAATCTGATTTATTCTACTATAGACTAGGGCTCAAAAAACAAAGACTGAGAATTACAACAAAAATTAGAAACTAAAAAAAGAGCAAACTCAATGGAACTGAATGTTGTGCTAGTTAACCTACAGTTCTTTTTTTTTTTTTTTTGGTCTTTTCGAGATAGGGTTTCCCTGTAGCCCCAGCTGTCCTGGAACTCGCTCTGTAGACCAGGCTGGCCTTGAACTCACAAAGATCCACCTGCCTCTGCCTTCCAAGTTCTAGGATTAAAGGCATGCACCACCACGACCGGCTTTTTTTTTTTTTTTAACCTACAGTTCTTTATAGCAGGAATACATTTAATTAAAAGAAAAAATGACTGAGGATATAATTCACTTTAATTTTTTTAAATTTTTTTTTATTAATTTTATTTATTTCTGTATGTGTATGAATGTACTGTCTGCATGCAAGTGCGTGCACCCGTGTGGTGCAATGCCGCGGAGGTCAGAAGAGGGCGTCAGATTCCCCTGGAACTGGAGTTCTCCTGGAATTGGAGTTTCAGACGGTTCTCAGCCGCCATGTGGGTGCTGGGGATCGAACCCAGGTCCTCTGCAAGAGCGGTCGGCGCTCTTAACTGCTAGGCCATCTCTCCAGCCCCCACTTTAATTTTTTTTTAACTTTTCAATGATTCTTGTCTCAAAAAAGGATACTGCTACCTGACATATGAATGTAAACTGTTATTGATCTTTCTTTCCTCATTAAGAGAAACATACCTTTGGCAATGAGTGCCAATGCACAGACCTCACAGTTGAGCCCTTAGGGCACAAATACAATCTCAGCATACAAATAAACTTGTGAAATATATGCACCCCCAAAGAATTAAGTCCAGTCCCTGCCCTCAAACCAACAGTGTCATGGATACATGCTGTCTATGAAGAGTACATCCAGTCATTTCTGTTCATGATAAATTTGTAACCTGAAGAATGAATGACATAGCAGCATGACAAATCCTGGTCACTGAAGACCTCTCCATTAGGTAATGTACAAGATAGAATGAAAAGGCTCCATCCAAGTAATCAAGTCTGACTCTGCTGCCAGGGTTCCATTAGAAGCTTCCTTTATAATGAAGTTGAAAGCTACATAATAATGGTTTAAATTTCTAAACAAATGGTGTAGTCAATTTCATATTTTTAAGCCTCCAAGTCAAAAATTAAAATTGAAAGCCCAATAAAGAAGGGAAATAAGGGTTGGGGAGATGGCTCAGTGGGTAAGAGCACTTGCTGTGCAAATACAAAGACTAGAATTCAAAACCCACAATAAAAAAGCTGAGCATGGTTATACATGCCCCAAACTCTAGAGAAGGGTGAATCCCAGGAGATCTCTAGGCAGCCAGTCTAGCTCAGATGGCAAACTCATGGTTCAGTGAGAGACCCTGTCTGGAGAGGATAAGGTAGAAAGCAATAAAGGAAGATGTCCAATATTCTCCTCTGGCCTCTCTGTGCACATACCTACACAATCACATCCATGTACCACACACACACACACACACACACACACACACACCACCACCACCACCACCACCACATATATGACACATACATATCATACACACACAAAACAAATAAATGAAGAAGACAATTGATAATAGGCTCATATAAAATAAAGACCAGTAGCTACTCTACCCAGTTTAACACATGACTTTGACATGAGGGCTTTGAACAAGTTACCTTAGTTCATTTCTTATTTGGTCATTTATTTGGTCATCATCTTATTTGGTCACTGACTCATGTATTCACTAAATACTCTCATGGACGGAGGGAGAAAGAATGAGATGGATGCTTCTGCCCCTCCTCTTCTCGGATGAGCTTTGATAGCCACCTCTAACACAAAGAAGGCTTCTATTTGAAGTCATGAGTAGACTATGAGGGATCTCAACAATGAAACTTGGGTTAAGAAAAGCATTTTTGTAAATTTTGTTTTTATTTCTAAATGTATCCTGTAATATGACTCATGAATGATACTTAAGTTTGTATAGACCTTTTCTCTGAGGTATAATGACAAGAATTGGTGTGTGTGTGTGTGTGTGTGTGTGTGTGTGTATGACATGCAACATAGTGCTTTAATATATGTATACATATGTATACCTCGATACCTTGTATGATTCCCACAATCAAGCTAATTAATATATTCAGCATCTGACACAGTTGTATCTGTCACTTTCAGAACACTTAGGAGCTATGGTAGTAATATGGTAATAATTTGGTAGTATTAATTATAGTTAGCATGTTGTACATTAGAGCTGTAGAATTTATTCATTTTATAACTCAAAGTTTTCCTTTTAACCAATACTTCCCTTTTCACCACCCACCAGACTCTGGCAGCCAGAATTCTCCCCTCTGCTTCTGTCAATCTGATGATTTTTAGATTCTGTAGGTAAGTAATACTATGTAATAGTTATTTTTCTTGGTGGGCTTATTTTCTTTACTATAATGTTATGCCAGTTGTTGCAAATGGCAAGATTTCCTTCTCTTTTAAGACTAAATAACATTTCATTTTATATGTGCATATATGACAAAAACATGTGTACATATATTTACACACCGTAATTTTTTATTTACCCATCCCCTAGTGAGCACTGTAGGCTGCTTCCACATCTTGGCTACTGTCGATGATGCTGCACTGGACATGGGAGTACAAATATTTTAACTGTTGTGACTTCAGTCTATTCCTCTATTATTATTAGGCAGTGATATCCCTAAATCAGAAGAAACATTTCTGAGATGTACCCAAAACACTTGACCATCAATGGAAGAGCAACAGGATATATCAAATAAAATCTCCGGATTATTTGCCTGTTTCTTATGACTTTCATTTCCTTTGACTAAAAGATTAAATCACTGAGAACTAACTCAAGTTTGGCTTGAACAAGCAAGGCCCTACTTACTTTCTTATTTGCTTATTTATTATTTATTTTTATGTGTATGAGTGTTTTGCCTGCATGAATGTAAGTATACCCTACATCACCCAAGGAGGCCAGATGTGAGAACTGTATCCCCCTGTGTATTAGTCACTGTGCTGGATAGCTTTAGTGTCAACTTGACACACCTGGGTTGAGGGAGCCTCATTTGGGGAATTGGCTTCATTGGATTGGCCTGTGGCCACATCTGTGGAGTATTGTCTTGATGGTCGAGCAATGTGGGAGGACCCAGCCCACAATGAGTGGTGCCATCCTGGGCAGGTGGCTGTGTACTGTATAAGAAGGCAGGCTGGGCATGAGCCACGGAAGCAAGCCAGTGAACAGCATTCCTCCATGGCCTGGGCTTCAGCTCCTGCCTCCAGGTTCCTGCCCTGAGTTCCTGCCTTGGGCTTCCTAAGTGATGAACTGTGACCCAGGAGATGTAAACTGAATAAATCCTTTCCTGAATAAATCCAAGTTGGTGTCGGTCAGAGTGTTTTGTCACAGCAATGGAAGACAAACTAGGACAGTCACTTTTCTGTTGCTGTGATAAAACCACCATGAGCAAGGGAACTTATAAAAGGAAGAGTTTATTTGTGCTTACGATTGATGGTTCCAGGGAATCAGAGTCCATTGTAGCAGGAAGCATGGTGGCCGGGGCTGGAGCAGCAAGCTAAGGGTCACATCTCGCAATTTGCACAGGAAGCAGAGAGAAGGAGAGGCTGGAGACCGCAAGGTTTGCTTTTTTGTTTGTTTGTTTGTTTTTTTTTTAATTTTTTTTATTATTAATTTTATTTATTTATGTGTATGAATGTACTGTCTGCATGCAAGTTTGTGCACCCGTGTCGTGCAATGCCGCGGAGGTCAGAAGAGGGTCTTGGATTCCCCTGGAACTGGAGTTCTCCTGGAATTGGAGTTTCAGACGGTTCTCAGCCGCCATGTGGGCACTGGGGATCGAACCCGGGTCCTCTGCAAGAGCAGTCGGCACTCTTAACCGCTAGGCCATCTCTCCAGCCCCGCAAGGCTTGTTAAACTCACTAAGCCTGCCCCCAGTGACATACTTCCTCCAGCATGACCACACCTTCTAAGACCTCCAAGAACAGTGCCACCAACTGGAGACAAAATGTCTGAATACTTAAAGCCTATGGGGGACACTCATTCAAACCACCACATTCCACTCCCTGGCCCCCATAGGCTCCTGACCATATAAAATGCAAAATGCAGTTAGTCCAACCTTAAAAGTCCCCATAGTCATAACCAGTCTCAATTCTATTCAAAGGTCTACAGTACAAAGTCTCTTCTCAGACCCAGGCCAATCTCTTAACTGTAAGTTCCTGCAAAATCAAAAGGCAAATTACATACTCCCAACATACAGTGGAACTGAATACACATTCCCATTCCGAAAGGGAGGAATAGAGACATAGTGAGGAAATACTGGACCAAAACAAGACCGAAAACCAGCAGGGCAAACACCAAGTCCAGTAGCTCCATGTGCGATGACTTCTGGGAATTTATTTCCAAAGGGCTTAGATGGCTCAGCTCTTCCAGGATTGAGTGCAACATGAATCTCTTCCTTAGGCTGGTACCACTCCCTGTATGCAGCTCTCCTTGGCAAATATCTCACAGCTCTGGCATCTTGAATGTCTTCTTGGGGTCTCCGTTGCCAACCAGGCTTCACATTCACAGCTTCATGCAATGGCCTATCAGGGCCTTCTTTATTCAGGGACGCCCCTGCTGCCCTCTGCCTGGCCTCTGTGGCTCTCTGAAACCGTGGAGGAAGAACTGATGACCCCTTCACTCTTNGAGAAGGAGAGGCTGGAGACCGCAAGGTTTGCTTTTTTGTTTGTTTGTTTGTTTTTTTTTTAATTTTTTTTATTATTAATTTTATTTATTTATGTGTATGAATGTACTGTCTGCATGCAAGTTTGTGCACCCGTGTCGTGCAATGCCGCGGAGGTCAGAAGAGGGTCTTGGATTCCCCTGGAACTGGAGTTCTCCTGGAATTGGAGTTTCAGACGGTTCTCAGCCGCCATGTGGGCACTGGGGATCGAACCCGGGTCCTCTGCAAGAGCAGTCGGCACTCTTAACCGCTAGGCCATCTCTCCAGCCCCGCAAGGCTTGTTAAACTCACTAAGCCTGCCCCCAGTGACATACTTCCTCCAGCATGACCACACCTTCTAAGACCTCCAAGAACAGTGCCACCAACTGGAGACAAAATGTCTGAATACTTAAAGCCTATGGGGGACACTCATTCAAACCACCACATTCCACTCCCTGGCCCCCATAGGCTCCTGACCATATAAAATGCAAAATGCAGTTAGTCCAACCTTAAAAGTCCCCATAGTCATAACCAGTCTCAATTCTATTCAAAGGTCTACAGTACAAAGTCTCTTCTCAGACCCAGGCCAATCTCTTAACTGTAAGTTCCTGCAAAATCAAAAGGCAAATTACATACTCCCAACATACAGTGGAACTGAATACACATTCCCATTCCGAAAGGGAGGAATAGAGACATAGTGAGGAAATACTGGACCAAAACAAGACCGAAAACCAGCAGGGCAAACACCAAGTCCAGTAGCTCCATGTGCGATGACTTCTGGGAATTTATTTCCAAAGGGCTTAGATGGCTCAGCTCTTCCAGGATTGAGTGCAACATGAATCTCTTCCTTAGGCTGGTACCACTCCCTGTATGCAGCTCTCCTTGGCAAATATCTCACAGCTCTGGCATCTTGAATGTCTTCTTGGGGTCTCCGTTGCCAACCAGGCTTCACATTCACAGCTTCATGCAATGGCCTATCAGGGCCTTCTTTATTCAGGGACGCCCCTGCTGCCCTCTGCCTGGCCTCTGTGGCTCTCTGAAACCGTGGAGGAAGAACTGATGACCCCTTCACTCTTGCAAACTTCATGCCTCTAAAGCCAGCACCACGTGAATTAAACTGCTGAGTTTGGCTGCAAGTTTGGGATGGACCCTGGGCTATTTCAACCACATTTGCAACTTTTTTCTGACCTGGACTTGTTGAAGCAGAAAATCCTTTCAGTATTTTCCTTTCAAAAGTTAGAGGATTAGCTGGGTGTGGTCTTGCCCTGAAGGAACAGTTTATGTTTGAGGCCTCTCCTTAATCACTTTAATCTCACTTTTTCCATTGTTTACTTGTAAATAGCTAGGCCCCTCAATCACTTTAATCTCCTTATCAAACGGGGCCTTTCCTTCACATGCCTGAGCCCCACCTTTAATCTTCCTAGTGCAGTTTTCAGATCCAAACTGTACATTCTACATTTCTTTCTGCCCCATCTGCTCTTCTTCACTATAGATCTGTACAATATTCACCATTAATAGCAACGCCACCATTTCTACATTAGGCTGTCTTGAAATATCCTCCACCAAAGACATCAGTCCATTGCTTTTCAACTTAGCATCAGGCAAGCATTTGGGCTGTGGGCACACTGTTGCCAGACTCTTTATCAAAATATCCCAGTTGCTGCTAAGTCTTTATTTTCCTCCGGAACTACATTTTTTGCAGCAATGCTTTCTTCCAGGCTTCTACTAGAATGGGCCCGTAAGCTCTGCTTACAGTAGTCAACAGCTTTTCTAGCCCAAAGTTCCAAAGTATTCCACATTTCTCTAAACATCCACATGGTCAGGTTCTTCACAGCCAACAGCCCACTCTCTGGTACCAAATAACTGTATTCGTCACTTTTCTGTTGCTGTGATAAAACCACCATGAGCAAGGGAACTTACAAAAGGAAGAGTTTATTTGAGCTTATGATTGACAGTTCCAGGGAATCAGAGTCCATTGTGATGGGAAGCATGGTGGCCGGGGCTGGAGCAGCAAGCCGAGGGTGACATCTCGAAATGAGCACAGGAAGCAGAGAGAGAGGCCAGAGACCGCAAGGCTTGTTAAACTCACTAAGCCTGCCCCCAGTGACATACTTCCTCCAGCACGGCTACACCTTCTAAGACCTCCAAGAACAGTGCCACCAACTGGAGACAAAATGTCTGGAATACTTAAAGCCTATGGGGGACACTATCATTCAAACCACCACACCCTGGAACTGGAGTTCCAAATGGGTGTTGGCCATCATGTGGGTGCTGGGAACCTAACCCATTTCTTCTGCAAGAGCTCTTAACTGCTCTTAACTACTGAGCGACCTCTCTAGCCCCTCCTAGTTATTTTTATTGCTATGATAAAATACTGAGCAAAAGCAACCTGGGGAAGAAAAGGTTTATTTCACCTTACATCATAGAGGGAGCCAGAGCAGGCATTCAGGGTAGGAACCTGGAGATGGGAACTGAAGCACAGATGATGGAGGAATGCTACTAACTGGAGATGGGAACTGAGGCACAGATGATGGAGGAATGCTACTTACTGGAGATGGGAACTGAGGCACAGATGATGGAGGAATGCTACTTACTAGAGATGGGAACTGAGGCACAGATGATGGAGGAATGCTACTTACTGGAGATGGGAACTGAGGTACAGATGATGGAGGAATGCTACTTACTGGAGATGGGAACTGAGGCACAGATGATGGAGGAATGCTACTTACTGGAGATGGGAACTGAGGCACAGATGATGGAGGAATGCTGCTTACTGGAGATGGGAACTGAGGCACAGATGATGGAGGAATGCTGCTTACTGGAGATGGGAACTGAGGCACAGAAGATGGAGGAATGCTATTTACTGGTTTGCTCCTCTGGCCTGTGGTTGGCCAGCTTTCTTTTATAACCCAGGACTACCTGCCCAGGGGTAGCATAAGCCACAGTGGGCTGTGCTCCACATCACTCAACAATCAAGAATATGTCCCCACAGACATGTCCACAGGCCAATCTGATAAAGGAAATTTCCTGAGGTTCTCTCTGCCCAGGTGTGTCACACTGACAACTGAAGTAATCCAGCACAAAAGGCATCTGGGTTCTACTTGTAAAATGAGTAGAAACAGAAGTCAGGGTGATGAGTTGCCATAAGGACTCAGTAAGGTGATATATACGGTTGGTGTTGAATGATAGAGTACCATGGTGCCTGACCATGGAGCTATTCAGGGTTAGAAGGTAGAAAAGGGAGAACCAAGAACAGGACCCCTGGCACAGTGCTGAGTGCCTTCAGAGGCTGACGACACACCCTGGGAGAACAGAGAAAGCGGGATGGGGACAGGGAAGGGGAGAGCAGCTTCTAGGCTGGGACTGGAGTACATCTAGAGGTGGGGATGATGAACACGAGCAGGATTGGTTAATGAAGAGATGTCTCCAATCAGAAGAAGGCAAGGGGATGAAACCAGCCCAAGAGAGAGGAATTGGGAAAATAAACAAAGAGAAGAAAAAAGAAAGGACAAACAAGATGCTCTGTTGTCCTCCCTTAGAAACAATAGAATGGACACAGGAAGGAGTGGAGGTAGCAAAAGGAACCTCAGCAGAGTGCAGGATGCTCTCCACAAGGCAGAGGCAGAACTACCTGTGTGCTGTCGTGGGAATGGCCTGCAGCCGTCAGCCATTACAGAGGCCTTTCTGGGCAGAAAAATGTGGCCATAGGGACAGGAAGAGTGAACTATTTGCCCACGCTGTAACAGGGAACCGAAGACAGCTAAGTTGAAGATCCTCTGGTCAGCAGTGGGGTTAGGACACGATCTGAGTGGTCCACCACACATGAGGCCTTGTTCTGAAAAATAAGACATTCTCAAATTACCCATGTCCAGAGTGCTTAAACGAGTGCAGGGGGAATCTTTGGGTAGTCCAAATTTTACTTTGGTGAATATGTATATGAATTTGAGTGTGACCCCCATGCTGGGGTCAAGGTAGCCAGCAGGGGATCTATGCAAAATGATAAAGAAATATGGTAGTAGAGAGCATGCTGGATGGAAGAGACACACAAACTAACTGATCAAAGGATGGGTGCTATGTGTCTGGGGGAAGACACAGGCACATTGAAGAATAAAGGTAAGTGAACAGCAAGCTCAGCCCAGAGACCAGCAAATAACAAGCAGGCTGAGGTACCAGAGCTCATTCAACAGCTCAGGCCCTGCAGCAGAGATTAGAACCAACAGTGGAGCCTATGTGAAAGTAAGAAAGGGAAAATGGTGTCATCATTCCTAGGGATGACTGGCAGCTAAGAAGGATGAGAGGCAGGATGGGGAAGACATGGCACAGGGAGAAGGAAGAGTGATGGAGAGTAACAGGAAAGCCAGGATGTGTGTCTAACCAGCAGTAACTTGTTCTGGGACTGCACACAGCTCCACAGCTGAGAAGGGGGAAAGGCGGGGACAAGGCAGTGAGTACTGCAATGCAGCGCTCTATGTCCTGGGGTGGACCTGGAACAGGGAGCCCATCTGCCCATGAGTCATCAGTCGGTTCAAAGGTTAGACAAAAAGAAGCTAGAGAAAGAGCAGGAACAGAAGAGCATCAGGTCAAGTCTAGAAGGGATTTAATTGCTACTTTGTTCTAATTTTCTCTAGCAGAAGGTTGTGGACAAGGAGGGGAAAACAATAGACAATGTGGTGACAGAGGTAGAAACTGTGGATCACAGCGTGATGTCATTGCAACTGAGAGTCTTCTCGATGAATCAAAGCACAACTCTGCCTTATAACGACTGAGAAAAGACAAGTTATTTTAGCATATGCACCCCAGTTAAGAGTGTAACTCCACTGACCAGCTCTATATACTTGCTTTTTGCAATTTACTTGGCAGATATTTGGATATTGTGCTACAATTCCCTAGGCAAGATGTGTAACACATGCATTCCTATCAAAGTGACCTGAACTAGAATACTTACAAGTTTTCATGTGATAAAATGTGGTATCAGCTTCCTTTGTGGATATTTTTATAAACAGTGCCTTTTGTTTATATTGCAGATAATCAAATGAAATCTCGACAATCAAAACCAAACCAAAACAATTCACAGGAACAGCTAGCTTATCAAGAACATTTTGGGGGCAATGTTTTGCTTCCTCCTGCTGTTGGGATGCCAAGGGATAGCCCTACCTGCAGCATGCTTATGCTGCTAACAGAAGTGAGAAAAGAATGTAGCAGTGATTGCCACCATAAGCTACCACATCAGCCTGCCTGGGTCAGAATCTTGGTTCCATTACTAACCAGCCGGTGGTCCTGAGCAAACCCTGTCCAAGATGTTTCTTTCTTTGTGAAGTGGGCACAAACAGCTTAGCCCATGGACTTCGCCACAATGCCTAGGACAGACAAAAGACTCAAGAAATAGCAACTACTGTTACTGGCAGCATTAGATATCAGTATCAGCAACTGATACTGATCCTGCTAACATGCATCCTGCTTCAGCAGTTCTAAGAATTGGGAAAGAAGTTCTGTGGACTGGAGCAGCAAGTATGCCATTTAAATAGGTGGACGGGATGTGGAAGGAGGAGAATAGACAGCAGTAAACCTGGCATCGATAAAAATACCAGAAGACAAAATGAAATGTCTGGACTGGGAAATAGTGCACTATGCAAAAAGGCACAGAGTATCTATCTGTCAGCCTTGTATGTTAAGCTAAGGTAATCTACATTTTTCTGTGATAAGCAATGAGACGCTATTGAAGTCAGGAAGTAATATCCAAATGTAATGATAATTTACTCTGATTAGCCTAAATCTAAAGAGAAGGGCAGACCAGTGATTTCCAAACTCTGAAGTCATATCAACCATGCAAGGACTATATGAAAGCACATAAGGTGAGTCAGTGGGGCTGAGACCAGCACTGCCAAGAAGCCTGGTCCTGTTACTTGTCTCCAGAGCACTCGGCACAGTAAGGAAGTATTTATTCAAGGGCGTTTGATGGAAGTAAATGGCCAGGAAGGAGGGTGGTAGACCAGAAAGGTAGACTCAAGGCAGCAAATACATAAGGCTGCTGTGTCACAGATAACAATGTAGTACTGGAAAACTTTGGTCTTGATTTTAGGATGACTGTGCTGTACTTCTTAATTTTGAGTCTATTTTTTCCATGACATTAAAATCTATTTTGAGGCTGAGGCAGAAAAAACTGCTCTGAGTTCAAGGCCAGCTTGTCTACATAACAGATATTAAGCCAAACCAAGTTATAAAGTAAGACACGATCTCAAAAAAGAAAATAGAAGAAATATATAAATAAAACAATAATTTAAATATCTCATAAAGACTGCAGAGTGGTTATCCCTGACTAGGACACCTATAGCCAAACCCTGCCTTCCTAAGGCTCATGAACCACTGCAGAAGGACAGAAAGACAGTAGGAGCCAGAGGCAGTGGTGACCACAAGGAAACAGAATCTTCCAGACAGCTAGGAAGTCACTCCTATGGACTTCCAGCAATAGTAACGCATGCACAGACCCACGAAAGCTCAAGCCACACAAAAACCCAGCACAGAAGTGAAGAAATGGGTAAGAAGCCCCAACCTCAGCTGAGGAACTATTGGCAACTGATAAATATTAGGATCGGGAGAGCTGGTTTTCTTTAAGGGTGTGAATCTAGACAGGTTAACCAGGCTCCAGTGGATGGGTGCACACCGAAGCACATTTACGGACACAAACTTGGCTCTACAGGCCTTAACATACATGACAGAGTACCTGAAATCCAGCGGGGATGGGGAGGCTATAAGAAGGGTACAGATAGGCGGGAGAGGGGTCTAACTATGATCAAAATACACTATATGAAATTCACAAAAATTCAGTAAAAAATTAATCCCAGGACCTGGGAGGCAGAGGCAGGCAGGTCTCTGTGAGTTCAAGGCCAACTTGGTCTACATAGTGAGTTCCAAGACAGCTGGGGCTAAAGGGAGACACTGTCTCAATTTTTTTTTCAATAAAAATTTAAAATCTCATAAAATACAAAGTTCTTTTTAGTAAATGCACACTTCATTTTATAAATATAACATACAATATGATTAAAATTCCCAACCCGAATTCACTATTTACTACAAAGAGAAAAACACAAGAAACTGATTCCTTTTGCTAGAAAGGAAAATGGCATGAATACATTCATGATGTGTAGCTATTAATAACATCAAGGATGACTGAACGGGTTAGCAACATTTGGTCAAAGAAAGAAACCATGGCAGCAGTTTCTTATGTGACAGTTGAATTAAAAGAAAAATGGCCCTTGTGCTATTACGCAGGAACAGGATATTTGACCATATATGTAGATGAGGGATCGGATATAGTGGCCATAACACTTGTTACAGTGACATCTCAAAAACTAAACCTAGGGTTGGATGGCTGTCAAGCCTAGTAATTTCTCTCGAGAACAGTCTTTGTCACAGTGACAGACCACATCTGTATTCATGCTGTGGTGGCTTCTGAATAATATCTGTGGTACACAGAGAAAATAAAAGAGCCTGCCATGCCACTCACCATGATAAATAACCCTGCCAGTGAATTTCCGAGGTGGAAGAAAGCTGCCAGCCCCCTTACTGTGGCAATGAGGACAGTACAACTGGAAAGGCTCAGTGACTTGTGGGAATATGGCTCAGTGGCAGATCTGGGACTAGAACTCAAGTCTTCTGATTCCCAGCTGGGGGCGTGTCTAGACTCCATGACCCTTCCATGGCACCAGTGTCCCGCCTTGAAGAGTAAAGCGACAAACAACAAGACAAAATAGAACATGTAAAATGTAGCCAACTGCAGTACAAAACTGTACAGTGAGCTGGGGGAGTGTAGCCTGCTCCTATTACACATACACTCTAATACTGGAAGGAATGTATGTATAAAATAACTATGAAAACCATAAAAAAGAAAGATGTTTGCAGCAGATTAGGAGTTTAGAGCAGAAGACACATAAAATTCCCTGTTAAGGGAAGGAAGGCACATGGGCAGAGTACAGGGTAGGACCAGCTTTCGACATGGGAAATACCTTATTTATTAGGCCTTGAAGAATGAGTAGAGTTTGCATATAGGTGGTTTAAGATGAAGAAAGAATACAAAATTTAGGTATCTTAAGTGTGAAAAAGATTAAGCATTCACTCCTATCAAATAGTATACTCTTGATAGTAGGGACTAAGTTAGATCAACTAAAGAAACCAAAATAATAGTCTCTGCAAGACAATTTGTGCGATGAAGTCATCACTCTTCTCTACCAATTTTCTGGTTTAGTTCCTAAGCTTTAATTCCTGTGCTACCAGTTCTAAACTTCATACTGGCAATATGATTGACCCTCAACTACAAAGAAATGATTTTTTAAAAAAAACTTTTGGTGCTGAATGAGGTGGCACATGCCTTTAATCCCAGCACTCAGGAGGCAGAGGCAGGCGGATCTCTGTGAGTTCAAGACCAGCCTGGTCTACATAGTGAGTTCTAGGACAGCTGGGGCTACAGGGAGTCCCTGTCTTGAAAAGACCAAAAAACCCTTTTTGATTTATTTATTTTTATTTTATGTGTATGAGTGTTATACCTGCATGTATGTAAGTGCACCTGTGTCATGCAGTGCCCATGGAGGTCAGAAGAGGGCATTGGAGCTCCTGGAACTGGAATTATGGATGGTTGTTAGCCAACATGTGGGTGCTGGAAATTGAACCTGGGTTCTCTGCAAGAGCAGCCAGTGCTCTTAACTGCTAGGTAGTCTCTCCAGCCCCAAGGAAATTATTTTTGTCAATAGGGCAAAACTCAGAGCCCTCCAAAAAACTGGCATTAAAAATGATGAGCATAATTATTTATATAGATAGATTTTATATTTTCATGTTTAAATGATGCATAATAATTATACATATTTTTGGCATAACATTTCAGAAGGCTGCCTTCTGGGCAGGACACCCACACACAACAATATATACCTGGTGACTGCTATCTTTGTATGCCTAAGAAGAATGAGAAATTATTTTAAGTCTTTTTATATTTTTCCTATACACAGAAGCATGTAGATACCTACAGATAAATATTGATGCTTATTATAACAACTCTGATCTTCCTGAGGTCATAATACTCCACTTAAGATACATTCTGGTATCCAAAGTAAAGACTGAGAAATACTCTTTTACTAGTGATTATCCAAGAAAATGGTACACAACAAACTGGTTGCTCACAGAACGTAATTCTGGGACTCTAAAGAACACAGTGAGGAATAAAATTCCAAGAGATGTAAAGGATCTGAAGAAACAATCGCTGTCTTAAATCACTTTCCTTGAGGCCCACTAATTCCAAAGGATTCTTTCATCCAGTTTAACAAATCACTGTCCTTTAGGACGATGGACTCTGACTCTTTATCCAATTTAACAGAAGCACTGGTTAGCTCACTTTACCCTAGCTTAGGACAATTCTTATCTATAATAGCTGTGATCTGAGGCATATATAATCATTTTGCCTAGAGAATCCATCACTTCCTTTAAAAATTACATTCCCAAGGCCCAAGCCCCACCAACACTCAGACATTGATAATATATTCTTCAATATGTCATGAGGTTCTTTTTTCCAACCAATTCTTTTTTTTTTTTTTTTGTCCTTTTCGAGACAGGATCTCCCTGTAGCCCCAGCTGTCCTAGAATTCACTCTGTAGACCAGGATGGCCTTGAACTCACAAAGATCCACCTGTCTCTGCCTACCAAGTGCTAGGATTAAAGGTATGCACTACCATGCCCGGCTTTTTCCAACCAATTTTAAATACCTCCCCAAAGGAGAGTTAGATGTTTTATGTACTTTGAATTTCCTCCAAGTAATATGAAGAAGGGGATTCTTACACCAAAAATATCATTTCTAACTTGAAATGTCTCCACCACGGCTAGAGGGCACTCCAGCTGGCTCATTGTTTTCACTGTTCATGGGTCTGTGTACCCAGGATCCTAGTCAGGGCACCGGCCTTTGCATATGTTTCATTTCATGGATGGGAAGCAGAAGAGGCTCGACAGGCATTTTGCCAGGTGACAGTTGGTGGGAATTCACTGTGCTTACAGTAAGATGGAGAAGGCCCTGAGCTGGACAAAGGAAACATACACAGGCAGAGTAAATGCCAGCTCCAGAATGAGAGCTGAAGCTAAACATGAACTGAAATCCCCCAAGAGAAAGTAGAGGGACGCAATCGGTGATTAGATCTGGAAACTGCACATAGGAAGAGAAATGGAAAACCAAGCCACATGTTTTCAGTTCCTGCCGCCAAGTTCCCGCCCTGGCTGGCCTCAATGATGGACTATGATTGGGACAAGTAAGCCAAATAAACCCTTTCCTGTTTGTTTTTTTTTTCAGGGAGTTTTATCACAGCAATAGAAGGCAAACTAGGACAAATGGCAAGTAAGTTTTTATCATCACTAAAGATTATTCATAACATTTAATAACAATGTGATTTAATTTACTTGATTATTTCTGAATATCTTGAGTTAATCCTTTCTGATTGGGCAATTGAAAGTTCAGTTTGTTTGGAGACTTGGTTTTAACAGCTGTCATAGAAATTATCCAGCTCTAAATGAGAACAGGTGGTCAAGGCCCTGATGCCCTCAGCTTCTCATTCTGTCTTGGAGAATGTGAAGGGTTAGTTTAACTAATATTGTTTCTCACTGCTGACTGAAATTCAGAAATAAGTGTCCACCTTCCCTGATATCACTAATAGCTTTGGAAAACTTAGTATGGCTATAGAACATTCTTAAAACCTAATTTTTACTTATTCTGACAATTTCATACATGTATATAATGCATACTGTCATCACTTCTCAGTCCTTTCTCTTATCCCTTCACTCCCTCTGGAAACCTTCTTCTTCACCACACATCCCCTCCTTATCCTGTCTTTTTATTTTTTTCAGTGACCCACTTGTAGGAGCTTCTCTTGCTAGGAACACATACGGCATGGCCCTGCTAAGGGAAGGAGAGCACAGTGTCCGCCATGCAGACACTGTGGGGAACTGACCCCTCGGCACAGAAGTCAGTTGGTTACTTCTGTAACCGACCTGAGAAGTATTTCCAACTCGGGTCCTTAGCCTGGGACAACGGAACGTTTCCCGCCCTGGCTGTGCTTTTTCCACCTGCCCAAAGACTGCTGCCCCTGGACAAGAGTTTCAGGCTGATGGCCTATCTTCAGCCTACGCCCACTCACAATTCACTTCACAGCTGGCAATCTGAGAGATCTCCTTCCAGCCCCATACCAGCTACCCAGGTTGGTGGTCTGATGGACCACCGTCCCACCCACTAGTAACCCACTGGTAACTCAAACTAAATTCAGGCCTGCTTTGGCCTATATTTGCACAAAAATGAACAGCCAGGAGTTCTGTGGAATGATGGTAGTGGAGAATTTGATTTAATTGCCTGCTATAGCTTGCTTTTATAAGCAAAATGACATCAGCTCCCAGAGCCAATCACAGACCCCCAGTTTAGCACCACTGCGTATTGCTGCTCCACCCAGCATCCTGTACCTGGGCCGCGTTGCTTGCTCCTTCTTGGGGCGGGGTCAGAGAAATCCCATGACTCCCACATGGTGCTCTAAGGTGTGCTAGCTGAGAAATAGCCCTCAATTCAAACTGGATCTTCCCACACCCACTGAGTTTAATGACAGTCACTTGCATGAACATGGGTAAAAGATTACTTGCTGGCTCATGGACAACTTACCAATAGCTATAATCCTGAATTAAAATGAATTCCCCCTTCCCCTAGCTGACATCAACTGCCAATAACTCCTCAGGGAGGGGTGTGACACAGGGGAAGGGTGGGGTCTTATGTGCCACTCCCCCATTCATAGCTTTATACTTGAAAATATGGTGCCTTAAACCCACTAAAACTTTATGAGATATTTTAGCCAGGTCAGAACATTCCATTTCCAATTCAGTGAGCATAGAGATACAGAGTTTTAATAGGCAACACATGGAATTTTGTAAAATCAAATCAAATCAAGACATGGTTCATAAGTGCTCTCTAACAAGATGTGGCACATAGGTTTTGACTAGAAGCAGCTACTTTTTTCATTTGAGGTTAAACATTGTTTATATCTTGAAGGGCTAAAGTTAAGTTCAGTTTTCAAGCCTGGCTTGGTGGTACACACCTATAATCCCAACCACTTACAAGGCTGAGGCAAGTTGACACAAGTTCAAGACCTGCCTGGGCTACAGCAAGAATGTGTTCAAAGTCCACCTGGGCAAACTAGTGAGGCCCTGTCTCAAAATAAACACTACAAAATGGGCTGGAGATAAAGTTCAGTGACAGGGCACTTTCCTTAGTAGGCAAGAGGCCCTGTGTTTAAATCCCAATACCAGAAGAAAGGACAAGACTTTTCTTTTCAAAAATCTCTACAAAACTCCTACTATAAGCCGGGCGTGGTGGAGCATGCCTTTAATCCTAGCACTTGGGAGGCAGAGGCAGGCAGATCTTTGTGAGTTCAAGGCCAGCCTGGTCTACAGAGCGAGTTCCAGGACAGCTGGGACTACAGGGAGACCCTGTCTCGAAAAGACCAAAACACAAAAACAAAAACAAAAACAAAAAAACCTCTACTATAAGCACACAAAGATCAGAAAATCTGGGCAACTCCATTTTTTTTTTTTTCGGTCTTTTCGAGACAGGGTCTCCCTGTAGCCCCAGCTGTCCTGGAACTCGCTCTGTAGACCAGGCTGGCCTTGAACTCACAAAGATCCGCCTGCCTCTGCCTCCCAAGTGCTAGGATTAAAGACGTGCGCCGCCACCACGCCCGGTGCAACTCCATTTTTTGTAAAGGGAATTGAAAAGCAATTTTTAGTTCCTTTAAAAGCAACTTCTGGCGGTAGAAATATATTGATATTCATCACTCATTACAAAGTACATAACAGGACACTAATACACATTTAAGAACTTGCTTTTACAAAATCACCTATATTATCCTGTTGCACTTTGTATGCATCTGGCATTAATTTCTTTGCTCTCTTTCAATAGCCTGCTCAATGGCCTTGCTTGCGAAAGAGGAAGCAAATGAATTTCATATATGTCATGCTAATGATAATGTGTGCAATCCTTATTCAAATAACCTGCTTGATAATTTCTATTGAGCAGGGCTGGCTTCTGGCCAGATTTCATTCAATTACTTTTCTCCCAAATGGGAATATCTACCAGATGTCCCCCGACATACATTCCCTCTCTGTCAGTATGAGAACCTCTATTAAGTGGGCACATGACTGCACAAATCAAGGGGTACCTTTTCACAGTCCCTCACCCACTCCCCTGAAAACATGTACTGGCATGAATCCAAGTGTTGGTCACTGGGTTTTAAGTAGTAATGATATATAACCTCAAAAGAAGAGAAAGGTCCACCTCCTTTCCTACTAACTACTATAATTCAGATTTGATGACTGCAACTTAAGCAGCCATCCCCTAGAGGAAGGACGAGAAGCCAGGGTTGAGGCAGTCAAACGAACAAGAAATCGAGGATGTTGGATCCTTCACAACTATGTCATCATTCAGCTCTGGGATGCCTATGTTTGAGGGAGGTATGAATTACATGTATATTTTTGTGACCTTCCAGTACTTGAGGTGTTCTGGCCATTGCCTGTATACTGAACTCAAATGAATACACCTGGTGACAGTTGATGATGGGCTCACCCCAGGTGTCAGAGAAAAGACAGCCTGGCCACTTTCTCATGTCTGCATGTGCCTGCACTATTTACATTACAATCTGCAGGTTCCTAACAGCAATTGCCTTTAAGCCACTTGCTCATTTTGAAGAAGAACATAACACAATCTTAAAATGTACTTTATCCAGTATATGTAAATGACAACCATGAAGCAGCTTGGAAAAGTAAATGAACGAGAGGTCACCATGTGTGGCTCCAACTCTTCTCTCCAGACAACTTGAGAACCATGCATAGACTGCCTGACAAATGCAGACTGTGTTAAATATTAATAAAGCTTTTTTTGAGGGGTGGTGACATATAAATACACAAAGTTCTTTCTGCTCCTCTCTGCAAGGGCCTGTGTCAAAGGCATAGCAGAACTCGGGGCTAACTACAAATTCCTCTCCTGGATCAGGAAACTATGCTGAGATGAAAATGTTCAAAAAAGTGAAAACTCACAAAAGACAAGATAGGAAACTAAAGATATGTGAAAGCAAATGGTCAATCAAAGGGTGAGTGGACGCCCAAAGGGTGAGTGGACGCCCAAAGGGTGAGTGGACGCCCAGTCTCAGTACCATACCTGAACACTTCGAGGACAGTCCTTTCTGGTAGCTTGGGAGCCACTTGATTAAAGGCCCTTTTGAAATCTTCCAAAGTTAAAAATCCACGATCTGTTTGAAAACAAAATGTACAATTCACTTACTTCTATAAACTCTATGAACTACTACTTTGGTCATAATATTTATAGGAAGTTAAATTTTAATATATAAGAAGAAAAACAGTAATTTACAGTTGTCCATATACAGGGTAATTATCCATCTGGTAAATAATTCTCATTGAAAGATTTAGGAATCTTTGGGCTTCCAGTATTTGTGAACTGCCAAAACATTTCAAAATTCATTCTTTTTCTGGCTTATCAGGCTTATTATATAATATTTAGGGGGCAAAACCACAGCCAGCCCACTGGGACTTTGCATCTCCCTTGAGATCTGTGGGGCTAGGGTCACCAGGGACACCCAATGTGGGAAACAGCCCTTCCAATCATGTGTGAATTAAAGTAAGAATTGCAGATGTATTTCCCACAGGTTTGTATGTGGCTTGTGGCCCATCCCCCTACACGGGCAGTCCTTCTGCTGTCACCACTACAGCATAAGTACAACATATCTAAGTCCATAGGTATAGCACATAAGGGCAATTATATAACTGTAAATAGGATTTCACCCTGGGCATATACTCAAAACTCACGATCTCAATATAGGAAAGGATTCCCACTAACATCTATGATAATGGCTAACCGACACAGTAAAATGATCTTCAGAGTATACTGTATATTTAATTCACTTAGGATATATTGCCAATCATGATTTCTTAGCAACAATTTTTATAGCAAACACTTTAAAAACACTTACAGTGCACATCAAAAGCTGTGAAGATGTGTCTTATCTCATTGCAATAGCGCTGAGCTTCTTTCTTTTTCTTTACAATATTTAAGAACTTCTCAAGTGATATGCCTACAAGATGGGACAAAAACAACTTGTTGAAGATGACATCTTCCTCTTTAAGAAAAAATAAGCCAGGCACGATCAGTGATAAGTATCACAAATAATCTGATTTTTATCTTATCTTTATGAAGGGTATTTACTCCTGAATGAAGTAAAAAAGGCATTTTGCTACATGCTAAGTAAGTCCAACCCTAGCAATCAATAGTGAAAACCAAAGATGCTCTTGGGTTCATTGAGCTTTTTCAACAGATAAAGGAATGGTGACCTTGAAAAAGTTTAACACTCTGCCTCTAGCAGATCTAAAAGACAGCTTGTACAAAACTGCTTATTAAACATGGTCTCATAATTTTTCTTTCCTGTACTTCTTTCATCCCTTTTTCCTAGCCAGATGTCATTTCAGCAGGTTTTTCTCCGACTGGGAGATGGGGTCACAGGAGTAGTTTCTCAAAAGTCAATACCAGTTGCATACCACAGATAAAGGTGAAGAGAATATTACATAAGCATTAGAGCTGGCACCATCCCCAGCCCTGGATATACCCCACAACGTGTTCAGCAGCCTCAGGCTCAGCTTCCTGCAACTCTCATAATAAAAGAGCCCAGCAGGATGACAGGAGATTGGATACTATGCTTACAATGTCTATTAAAATGAATTCTAATGTGATCTTTGTACTAGGTTTAAGGAGCAGAGCCAAGAATTTAGACATTTTAGTGAACTAAGCCTGAAATATATAAATAAGAGCAGTTCATTTTGACAATGCTGAATTTACATTTAAAAAGTTATTTTGTTTTGAAAATAGTTCAAGCTATATAATAACCACATGTAAGTTTGTCCTCTGGGTAAGGTAATTAATGATATTGAACCATATTGCTTTGCTAAAATAGTTCCAATAGTTTAAAAATATTAAAACAATTTTCTTAATTTCACATTTTTCTTATTTAAGGTTAAAGATTTATAATTAAAAAACATCTAGTTTTAATTTTTTTTTAATTTTATTTATTTTCGTATGTGTATGAATGTACTGTCTGCATGCAGGTTTGTGCACCCATGTCATGCAATGCCACGGAGGTCAGAAGAGGGCATTGAATTCCCCTGGAACTGGAGTTAAAGACGGTTTTCAGCTGCCATGTGGGTGCTGGGGATCGAACCTGGGTCCTCTGCAAGAGCAGTCGGCGCTCTTAACCGCTAGGCCATCTCTCCAGCCCCTAGTTTTAATTTTTTAATGATTCCTTTACAACTTTTAAGAACCAACTATGTGCCAGGAACTGTGTTAAGCTCTGGAAACAGGCAACAGAAACAAACATGATTCCAGTTCATTGGGAAACAGCACCTTACTAGGGGAGATGACATTTACACAGGTTCAACTACAAGTACACACGTGCCTGAAAACTGTGGTATGTGCAATGAGGGGAAAGGGGGGTTGTGAAAAGGGGGCCCAGGAGTGTTGTAGCAACACTGGAGGAGTGGGCTCTTAGAGAAGATACTTAAATGAAGACCTAAACCATGAGAACTAAGCCATTTAAGCTAAGACCTAAACCACAGCTGGCTGAAGGGATGAGAAGAGTAGCAATCTAGGCAGTAGAACAGCATGTGCCAAGGCTGGAGTGGAGGATCAAAGGAAGCCATATGACTGAAATGGGCTTGAGGAGGACAGAGGGAGAGATTCAGGGCTGCTGAGGGACACAGCCCTGAATACTTGGGCCCTGTAGACAGCAGAAAAAAACAGGGGCTTTACTGAAGCTGCAAAAGGAAGTCAATAAAAGGTTTGGATTGAGAAGTGATATGATCTGATTTAGACTTTTGAAAGATCTTTCAGGTTATTGTTTGAAAACAGCTGGGAGTAAAAGCAAAAATGGAAAGAGAGAGACTGATTAGGAGCCTACTAGAAAAAGCCCTACTGGGTGCTGGCAATGGGGGTGGGAAGAGTGGAAGGTGTCCCTTTGTATTTTTGAGCAGAAATGATGGGAGTTGATGAGGAAGGAACTAGATGGGGCTGGTGAGAAGACAACGAGCATAAGATGCAGATTCTAGGCTGAGTCCTAGGAGTCAGATGAAACCATCTACAGGCAAAGCAAGGCTGGAGGGCAGATGAAGAGCTGTGATTTGGATGTGGTGAGTGTTCAATACTTCGGAGACAACAATGAGGAAAACCATCAGGGAGGTAACTGGCTTTCCTCTGGGCAATGGAATGTGTGGCATGTATTCAATAGATACAGTCATCGTGTTTGTGGGTATCCCTGGGGGCTGGGTTCCAGGATCCTCCAGAAGATGCAAAAACGGGAGGATACACAAGTCCCTATACAAGATGGTGACATATTTGCATATAACCCTACACAATCTTCCTACAGATTACTTAGCTAATATAAGCACTGTGCAATGCACCTAACTGACTATATTATTAAGGGAGTGATGACAAAGAAAAAGTCCACAGGTGTTTAGTACAGATGCAATTTTTTCCCAAAATATTTTGCATCATAGTTGGCTGAAGTGTAGCACCTTCAGACACAGAAAGCAACTCTACTGTGCTTAATTAGCATATGTAGTAATTTCCCCCTGTAGTTGCTAAGGACAGAGATTGATGCAGCTCCATCCCCATCTAATCACCCTGTGACCAGAGAACATATTTTAAAATGCTAGCTGAGGTTGAAATTGAAGTCTAGCCATGCATGTTCCCAAAGATCATATCCATAACTTTGGTTTCATGAACTCCAAAAGCTAATAAATTATATCACATCTAGAGTTGTTGAAATTCTTGAATAATTTATTCACTGATGATGGTGCATTCTGGGAGACCCATGACCCCACCCACTCTGCAGCCTCCCTGGCAAACTTTCAGGTGCTTCCCTGGATTCACAGGCCCATCGCACTTGGTACCCTGGCATATGCCATCAATTGCCTGAAAGCATTTCTTCCTTTATTTCTCCTAGTGAATTGTCATGAATACATCTCCTTCCAGAAGCACTATCTCTGCTTTAAAGGTTCTTTGATGTGGTTTGGCTGAGTCTTTTTGCTGTGGCCAGCAGCCCAGGGTTCACAGCATACTCATGGAATGGATCAGGCTCTATGACATGGACCTGGCCACATGTCTAACTAGGAGGTGCTACAGAAAAGCAGTATGTATTCAAAAGCTCATTCCCAGTGTCTATACGATGCTTGCATGGAAAAGGCATTCTGAGTAAGGAGCATGTACTAAATAAGTAAGAATAAACATGGAGATAATATTTCTAGTTTTCAGCAAAAAGCATCACAATGTGTGCTTGAAATCATCATATAACTCCAAAAAGTAACACCCAAAAGTGGGTCAACTTTTATTTACATGGCCAGTAAAATAAACCATCATTTAGAAACACCTGTCCTTTAACACATAACATAGTATAAAAACAAAATTCAGCGAGAAGCATAATGAATGCATAATGTCTGCTCTTATCACTGCAGCTGACTTGGAGAAATGAGGGACAGAATACAGTTGTGGGGCTCAGTGTGGCATCTAAGAAGAGGAAGCCCAAGAATGCTGCTATCTTTTAAATTACATCTTCAGATACATCCACATCTGGAATTACAAGGTATTCAGGTCTTCATTTCACAGTTTTGTAGTATAAAAGGCAAATGTTCTTTAGTTTTTAATAGAAGAAAATGTATATAGATTTATATTGTACGCTTATCATTTAAAATGAAAAACAATCTAATAATACAAATAGCCCACTACTTATAATCAAGCTCTTTCATACTCTTTTTCCCACAGTCATATACTTCTTTAAAAATTTTTTTTATTTATTTTTAGTTTATGTGTACGAGTGTTTGCCTCTGTTAAGTCCAGCCATGCATGCAATTCCTGGAGGCCAGAAGAGGTCATCATATCCCCCTGGAACTGCATATATGGATGACTGTTAGCCTCCATGTAGGGAATGGATCTTCTATAAGAATAGCCAGTTCTCTTAACTGCTAAGCCATCCCTCCAGCCCTGTATATATACATGTCACATATTTTTAAAAGTCAGTGTGGGGTAGAGACACTGAGCACACATTAAACTGTGTAAACACACTTCTGCGACATGCCTTCATGTCATCTTCCAGGGCCACACACATCCAAGTGCAAGCCTCTTTTCTGAAAAAGACAGTTTTCATTTGGCATGGCTGTCCTGTTGCAATAATGCAACCACTTTCTAAAGCTAATACTTAATAATTTACTATTCCTAGAGCTTTGTACCAGACACACTGAAGCAGGGCTTATGTATCTCTCTGCTTTTTAAATGGCCTAGAAATAGAATTCCTACTACTAGCTCCACCTGCTGTCACAACACTCCAACAGAAATTACCACTTCACAAAGACTCTCAATAATTCCATTTACAGCAGATTTCTTTTTTTTTTATTTTATTTATTTTTGTATGTGTATGCATGTGCTGTCTGCATGTAGGTTTGTGCACCCATGTCGTGCAATGCCGCGGAGGTCAGAAGAAGGTCTCGGATTTCCCTGGAACTGGAGTTCTCCTGGAATTGTAGTTACAGACGGTTCTTAGCCGCCATGTGGGTTCTGGGGATCAAACCTGGGTCCTCTGCAAGAGCAGTAGGTGCTCTTAACCGCTAGGCTATCTCTCCAGCCCAACAGCAGATTTCATAGTTAATGAGAAATATATTATCTGTGTACCCCCCTAGAACAAAAGAGTATATTAAAAAATTCTAATTTTAAATACAATATTCCACTAAAACAGTTACCTAAACATACATTACTGGAGTTACAAATCAGGGTCACAACATCAGGAACAACAGGATCCATGTGTTTGCGTCTATTTGCTAACATGTCTGCAGAAGTTGTGCAGGATCTGCCAGGATATTTGGGCTCTGTGAGTGTTTTTTGTTTTTTCTGTTAGTGTTTTATAAAAAAAAAAAATTTCTGTTAAAAAAGATCCAGCCAGGCGTGGTGGCCCACATCTTTAATCCTAGCACTTGGGAGGCAGAGGCAGATGGATCTCTGTGAGTTCAAGGCCAGCCTGGTCTATAGAGCAAGTTCCAGGCCAGCTAGGGCTGGCTACAGGGAGACCCTGTCTCAAAAAGACCAAAATTTAAAAAAGAAAAGATCCTTTTTTATAAAACAGGACAGTCCAGTGTGGAGAGGACAGAGGGCAGCAGTATCCCATTTGAAGGGAGGTGGGCTCCCTGCACCTGCCCGTTCAGCAGCAGCACTTAGAGTTTCCTCATAAGACCTAAGATTGGGGGGGTAGGGAGGTCACATCTTAAGGACTGTTAGTCAACTTTCTGTCATAGTTTCAAATACCTGAGACAAACAATGGAAAATAAAAAAAGGTTTCTTTTTGCTTCAGTTTCAGTGATTTCAATCCCTGGCTGCTAGGTCCCATCACTCTAGGGCTGCAGCTGCACAGTCCAATATCCCCTTCAAGGGCATGCTCTGGGACCTAATTTCCCTCAACAAGGCCCCACATCCTAAGGGTCCACCACCACCCAATAGCACCACAATATGGGGACCAAGCAGTCAACACACAGCCTTCAGTGAACACTTAAAGTCCAAACCATAAGGACCTTTTATAAATCCTTCCTGATTCTGCAAGTCTAAGCATTTTCTAATCAACTGGAAAGCATGTCCTCTTCATTCTATAAAATATCCTTGACAAATTGAACTCTTTTTATGTTCTATAATGAAGATATATGCTTATTTTTACTTCCCAAACTACTTAATACATGTGACATTGATATGCCATATAGTAAGAGACTAAGAAGGGTCTTTTTTTTTTTTTTCCTACTTTATAAAAAGCTGTTTCCTAGGAGGGTAATCAGCTTTCACCACAGGGGTGAATGTATTCAAAAAGTCCAATAAAACTATATAAATTTTTTTCTTTGAAAGTTCCATTATGTATATCTTTTTGTGGTTCACAGTTCTAAGCTTCAGGGTCAGTGCACACAGAGAAATCCTCTTGAAAATGAAGTAGTCTGGTGTCTGGCTATCATAGGGAGCTCAAATTAGCAACTGTAATAAACCTGGGGAGATCTAAGGAGAAAACAATACAAATGCCAGGTTATTTAGACATAAGGCTAGTCCTAGATTCACAGGGGAAAAAGGGAGAGTTCATGCTCATTGTACCATGTATTAATTTTCTCAAGGACTGAAAATGCCTAAAACTGAGGCTTAAAAGGATGAAGTGGTTTTTTATTTTTTATTTTATTTATTTTATGTGTATGGATGTATTGTCTGTGTGTAGGTAGATGAAGCTGTGTCACACAGTGCCCAAGGAAGGAAGTGGCCTTTAAAAATAAAAAGTATAATCTAAGCCTTAGTTTCAGAAATAAAATTAAGATTATGATTTTTAGAGGCCATGAAAGGGGATAAAGAATACAATGTGTTTGTATGAAGAGACGGTAAGGACAGAAGCATCACAAGATGAGTTGTCAAAGCAAGATGGATAGGAAACTCTGAGGACTAATATTTTCTTTCATCTGTCTGTAGAAAAGTGGAAGAATTAAGAGAAAATTAAGGGACAGAACCAAGCTTTACTGCATCATTGAAAAGGAAATGAGTAAAACCAGGCTACAGCAGAATAGAGAGAGCTGAATCAGTAAGGCCTTATTTCTATCAACACAGCCAGGAATTGTTATCTTTTTATTGTACACATCTTCTGTTCATAATGGCTACCCAGTGTTAACAGTGCAAAGTCCCACCTTACTCAGAAATTGAAAAGCTCATCCTTCTTGGCAAACTGGCCCTTAATGTTACCCATTCTAGCTTTCAACACCCATCATATCAGTGCACTCGGCTGAACATGGCTCAGCCCCAAACACACACTACATACCTCCATGCTGCAGGAGTTAAGGAAGGAATTCTGGTTTGAGAGAAGATGCTTTCTTAATAGCCTGAGAGCTGGCAGATTTGGGTATCCAAATCTAAGTGGAAAAGATGTTGGGGTTGGGGTGCTACAAGGAGAGGGACAGGGATCTGGGAGTGAACACCATCGAGGAAAGAGTCTACAAGAGGGTGGTGTATAGGAGGATGCTTTACAGACCCAAGCTAAAGCTGCCTTATCCAAAGCCACCTATGGAGTGGGAATGAACGTCTCGCTGCGATGCGACAGTTAGGGCTTTTATGGGAGTGGCGTGGGGGGTCTGAATCTATGCTGAGTTCTATATGGCAGAGCAGTGGGGCCCGTGGGAGCTACAGAAGGGAAGCTGGCAACTCTCGGCATTCATGCACTGCACTATTTATTTATTTATTTATTTATTTATTTATTTATTTATTTATTTATTTATTTTTGGCTTCACCCCTTTCCCAAATCCTACCCATCTTCGATCTCTGCCTTCAGGAAGGAAGCACCTCGCCACACTGAACCCTTGGGAGGTTTTCTTGCCTATAGTATTGGCATAAAACCTGGCTACAAAGCATGAATTGTAAACAAAAACTGTCTTTAGGCCAGTGCTGGTCTCCTGCTTCTTCTCCGCCCCATGCAATGGAACATACCTGCCATTCTCTAAATGGAGAATGAAATAAGTAAAACAGGGGGTAAGCATCTGTAGGCAGGATCACAGCTGGTCCTATGACTATGACTGCAAAACAGATCAGCTTTCTGATCACAGAAAGAACTAAGAAGGTAACTGAAATCTGAAAGCCTTCACTCCAGCTGTACCTTGACCTCTGTTCTCAAGTAGGAGTCAAAAGTCCTAAGTTAGCATACAAGGATAGCACTTCAAAGACGAGAAAATAGAAACTCAAATTTAGGAAGCATTATATTTACTCAACTAACAAGTCAGAGAAGACAGTAATAGACAAAGCACACAAGCCAACTGGCCATTAACCTAATCGTCTACAAATTATTTTGCAATTGAACTTACACTGGATAGCAGGACTGACTCAAATAGCCCATAATTACCATTATGATGAATCAATCCCTTTGATTTTTCCATCATTCAAACTTGAAGGTTAAAAAATTAACTCCCAGTAAAACCCTTTCCTGTATAAGTACAAAAGTAAAATGTACTGTTTTAAAAGGGCAAAATTTGAGAAAAAAATTCTCAAGCTACACATGCAGTATTCTGAGGTGTTTTTTGTCCTACTCTCCTACTATAAGGAGAACTGGGATTAAAAGCAAGACAGCAGTGTGAGGATTAGGTGGGACAAACTCAAGCAGTTCTTATCTGTAGTGTTTAGCATGCAGTAAGCAACAGTGCTATCAATCTACTCATGAAAAGCCGTATGGTTTGTCCCCCAGTGGAGATAGGTCATTGGGAGTTGTAGACTCATGGCACATGGTCTTTGACTTGTTACAGAACTGTCCTGACAGTTTTGGCGTTAAACACAGATTTATGTTAATGAAAATTAAGGAAAACCCTCAGAAAACTCACTGCTCTATATGCTGATGTTCATTCATTCATTATTCTCTCCCCCATGAGACATTGTGGAAGAACTACCCCAAGCGAGACAATACTACTTATATATGGACTCTAGCCACTCTACTTGCTTGTTTCCCTATTTGGTCTGGATACTTGGTACCTAGAAATAATCTGAAATCATCTTCTACCAACAGAGAACCTGGTGATTATATAAACTGGCACTACTACTGATTTCCAATCATGAAATTCTTTAGCAGTGTGAGCACTGGCCTTGGTTCTGTCACAAACATGACCCATGGCACCAAAAAAAAAAAGATCAAGAGAAGCACTTAGCAGGTGGGCATGAGGGTAGGGTTACCGGTCAGAGGTTTTCAGTCTGCCACGGACTCGTGAGCTGGGCCATGCTGGGCAAATGACTTAACCACTCTAGATTTCATGATAATTTACTTACAGAAACTGTAATAAAATTCTGAATGAGGAAAGAATCCTATATACAAAAATCGATCTCACCAGGAACCTGTTGTTTCCTTAAACAAATGGTTGATTTTTTTCCCCCTCTTGCCAATACATTTCTTTTATCTTGGCTGTCCAAAGAGCTGTACACTCACTTGTTAGGTGACAAAAATAAAAAGTCAGTAGTGCCTTTTGTGACTCATTTGGGCTGTCCAGATTCTCCCAACATGCACTTTTCTTCTAACTACCCTACTCCTATTTCTTTTTTAAAAATACTGTATTCATTATTTTTATTTTATGTGTATGAGTGTTATGTCTCCATGTATATAAGTGCAATGCCCACGGAGGTCACAAGAGGGTGTTGGATCCCTTGGAACTAGAGTTACAGACAGCTGCTAGCCCCCATGTGGGTGCTGGGATTCAAACCCAGATACTCTGCAAGAGCAGTTAGTGCTCTTAACCATCTCTCCAGCCCCCTACATCTATTTCTAATAGTTTTGACTTTAACTTTGCATTTTTTTTCATTTTCATAAGGAAATTCTATAGACATGACACATCTTCTAAGAGAACTAGAGAGAACAAACTATAGATAGGAATAGGAAAATTCCCAATTACTACTATCCAGAATTTTGGAAAATAGGGTAACTTCTTCAAGACCAAAACACTATTGAGAGGCAATTTATTTAAAGACATTTAATCTTTACATGAAGTAATTTCCTTCAAGAGAATTGCCATGCAGTAAATGTGTCCCATGCATCTAGAGAAGAAAGAGGAGACAGGACAGTTCTAATAGAAAAAAATTCATGTTAGCAGAGTACAGTGGTAATTTGCTGGATCACTATTTAACTGTTTCTTTTGGATGTTTGTGGTTTTTAGACTCCCCTATCAAGTAAACATGAATTGAAGTTGCTTGGAGAGTTGGTGTCCTAGTGATAAACCTCTTCCTTTAATCCTAAAGAAAGTGATGCTTTGAGAAAGTTAATTTGATATTGATCTCAAAACTGGGAGAGGGAAAAATACTAAAAGCTTAAAGACTAAAGCAGATCTTCACAGCAATTTTAGAGCAAGACATTAAGCACCTACATAGGATCTCAACCTTTCAAACTAATCCTTCTTCTTCCAATATTCCTCTGAATTTCTTAGATGACTAATTTACTTAGTGACCTTTTGAAATATACTTTAAAATTAAATTATGAAAAGACACATCCTAATGATTTGGTTGAGAAATGGATGTGAGAGTCATTCTTTGATATTGAATGCAAGGAAATGCATACTGGAGCAGGTTCCTGAGCAATATTATCAAAGTGAAAAAGCCCACCACAGGGAAGACTGCATTCTGTACTGAAAAATACCAGGTGAAGCAACCCTTTGGCCATAATGAATTTGGGAAGATATTCCATAATAAGGCAGTCTTCATTATACGTAAGAGAACTCGGCCATGGGGAAGCCATGCCAATGTAATGAACATGGAACATTCATGTCTGCACATCAAAATATCCAAAAAAAGCTCTGTGATTGCAGCAACTGAGACACTGTGCATGGAGGCGGCATCCAGCCACTAGAAAACTCATTTAAAACAGAGGATTATACAAATTCATGATCATAAGCTATCTTCAACCACAAGTCAAACCTTTCTCAGACATCACAAACAAAACAAAATAAAAGGGGGGGAAAAAAGTAGGAAACCTTCCAGAATTTATCCTTCAATATGCACCCCATGTTTTACACTGGAGCAAAATCATATTGATATAACTCATCTGGGAACAGCTTTTAAATTTTTTAAATTTTTGTTTTATGTGTATAAGTATTTTGCCTGAAGGCATGTAAGTGCACCACATGTGTACAATGCCCATGGAGGCCAGAAGAGGGTATTGAATCCCTTGGAACTGGAGTTCTGGAAAGTTTTTAGCCTCCATGTGGGTGCTGGGAACCAAACCCAGGTCCTCTGGAAGAGCTGCCAGTGCCCTTACCCACTGAGCCATCTCTTCAGCCTCAGGAACACCTTTTTATGTTGTCTCTCTCTTTTATGTTGTCTCTCTCACTAAAGGTGAGACTACTAGGAGGAGACCTAAGAATATATTGATTGTAAGGAAATTACCCTGAAAATCAACATTTATATCTGGAACTCACTGCACAGATAATGAATTAAGAAATCTTTCTTTCAGAATCTATACTGCTATGTACATCTTAGAGAACTAAAGAAAGTCAAGTTAACCTCATAGTTATTCCTTCAGTTGGGGAAAGAAATTCTTTAGTATGGGGCTAGGGAAATAGTTTAGTTGGGAGAGTGCTTGACTAGCATATAAGAGGCCCTAATTTCAAATCTCAGGTCTGCCAGGTATGGTAGTCCAGAACTGGGGAAATGAACGCAGGAGAATCAGAAGTTCAAGGCCAACCTAAACTATTTACAGAGTTTGAGGTAAGCCTGAACTATATAAGACCCTGTTTCAAACGAAAACAAACAAAATTTTCATGTGAAATCAGCTGTAATTAAAAATCAGACCTTACAGGTCAGCTGAGGCTAAAAGGAGAGACCCTGTCTCGAAAAGACCAAAAATGAAAAAAAAAAAAAAAATCAAACCCTAGCCAGGCGTGGTGGTACACACCTTTAATCCTAGCACTCAGGAGGCAGAAGCAGGCGGATCTTTGTGAGTTCAAGGCCAGCCTGGTCTACAGAGTGAGTTCCAGGACAGCTGGGGCTACAGGGAGGGATACCTTGTCTCACAAAAAGACCAAAAAAAAAAAAAAAAAAAAAAAATCAGACCCTAGTGGTGAAGACAACTACATAGTTGAGCCATAGAACATGGAAAGATCAAGCTGTTACTGACCTGGAAGCTAAATGGTTAATTTTCACAGCACTGGGTGATGCTATACATCCGACTGCAGGAGAAAAGTAATTACTAGTCTTACCCAGCTGTGAACCTGTGAGCTACACAAAGGACAGGCCTGGCAAGATACGCTCAGTGGTATGATAGTGGCAGGAATGTCACAGGAGTAACCATTTTCTGACTGGATTTAAGGCCTGCTCCACAAGGTGAAGTCCATACCTGGCACTCTTATTGGGGCTTAGAATCTGTGTCTAGACATGTCACAGGCCCTAGGGAGAACCGACTACTATTATTCTGCTAAATGGACACAGCATCAAACTAACTCCTAAACATTCATTATATCCATAGATTTGTGCATCTCTCAACCCTTATCAGAAAACTTTCTTCTTGCAGTAAATGCCAATTAACAAAGAAACCCACAACTGGCCAAGGTAAGAGAATAAGAAACCACAGAATGCTCAGCCATAAATGAGACACCTATGTCACATCCCCTCCTCCCGTGGCTCAGGGATCATCTGAAATAACCATATAAATAGAGTGGGGGAAACCCTCTAGCTAGACAGAATAATTCATATGTTATCAGGGCAGTGAGTCTTGAAACAGATAAACCCAACCAACACAAGGAATACAGAAAACCTTTCCACCAAAATCCAGAACTCTTTTAACCATGGGTTTTCATGGGAATGGAGAGATAGCTCAGAAGTTAACAGCATTAGCTGCTCTTGTGGAGGACCTGGGTTCAGTTCACAGTTCCTACATCTGACGGCTCATATCTGCCTGTAACTCCAGCTCCAGGGAATCCAACATCCTCTTCTGGCCTCCACATGGTACACATACATAAGCAGGCACATACACATAAAAGTCTGCAGAGTGTGGTCCTTGGACAGGACTCCTGTATTAAAAAGCAAATAAGGGGCTGGAGAGATGGCTCAGCGGTTAAGAGCACTGACTGCTCTTGCAGAGGACCCAGGTTCGATTCCCAGCACCCACATGGTAGCTAAGAACCATCTTTAATTCTAGTTCCAGGGGAATCTGATGCCCTCTTCTGAACTTTGCGGCATTGCATGACATGGGTGCACCAACCTACATGCAGACAGTACACTCACACACATAAAATAAATAAATAAATACGAGAGACTTTCTTACCTCCCCCCCATAGAACAAGGAAAAATATGATGATGATGAGGTCATTCTCCAACTGTAAATTGGAGACAACTATTATAGAGGTAATCTCTTATAAAACCAGCAAAACTGCCTTCTTTAATTGACTAATAGACATAGGAACTGTGAAAAGGATTATTCTCTATTCAGAGCCCAATATAATACTAAAGTCTCCTTAAGCTATGCACTTAAGCAAAATATATTAATACAGGAGCTCTGACATCAGCAATGGATTATTCTACCAAGGAGATGTTGGCCAGGGGATCCAAGCCCCCACAAAAGGTAAAGGCTCCTTGCCTGTAAACTGGAATACCTGCAAGAAGAGAGGCGATAAGGCCCTGCTGTCAAAGACCTGACGTTAACATGGGAAAGATGAGACCACACATGCAAGTGTACAGATGGTCTCTGGAATACCAGAGAGTGTTACTAAAGGCCACTAAACCAATAAAGCAAATATGGGTCTCCTTGAGTCAAGCAAGACTCCTCTGTCAGCACCAGCTACACCTCACCTGCCTGGAAATACTGTGCAGCAGAGGCAGCCATATGCCTGTATATCCCAAATCTAATTGGCTATTGGCTCTCTCCTTGGAGGAATAACCCATGGCTGATGCCACAAGCTTACATCCTCTAATGGTTAGGAGATGTTAAAGCCACAGTAAGACCCTGTCATATTTAACAGAAAAAAATGTAATTTATGGATTAACATACCATCCAAACATCTGTGTCTATACCAAAGTAACCTACCATAAGAATTAGTAATGTTTAAACACTTATATATCTAATTGCTTGTGCTTCATTAGTAGGATCGAAAGGTTATTCCTGGACAAACTATCAGCCCATGAAAGGAAACAGCCAGAACTGACCAGAGACCAAGACAACAGCTCCAGAGAAAGTAGACTGTTTTGCTTCTCATCCACCCATGCCCCTTTTCTAAGCCTAGGGAACAATCTGCGGAAGAGGGGGTGTGGTAGAATGTAAGGGCTGCGATTGGGGTGAATGGTGAAACTACAGCAATATAGTCTGGACACTTATTTGATCAACTTGATTGAACATACAAGCCCCCCCCTGATGGATGGTAGGACCATGGGCTGTGTGGGTTTGGGCACAACTGCTTGCAAATTGGTTTTACATGAAGGATGCTTGTATTCATAAATTATCACTTATTGCTAAAAAAATGAAAAAAACTGAGAGAAAGATGCAGGACAGTTACGGCAGAATGCAGGGTCTGGGGTGGGGTGGGGGGAAGGGAAAGGGAAATATGCCTGAACTGAATTGGAAAATGATGTATGAAATACACAAAACATCAATTTAAAAAAAAATGAAAGAAAATAAATAAATAAATAAAAAATAAAAAGCAAATAAAAGGGGTTTTAAGTAAAAATATCATCAACATAGTTTACCATATGCTACATTATATGTGAAATTATATTTAACAAAATTGATATTATTAAACCACTATGTCTTCTGCAATCTAAAAAATGGTATTAGAGGGCTAAGGATGTAGCTCAGTGGTAAGCATTTGCTTACTCTGGGTTCAATCCCTACTATCACACACAAACATTAAATAATGGTTTAGGCTTGGTAAGTGAAATGGCTACCAAGGATGGCAGTAATTTTTCAATAATCTCTCTATATGAAATGTAAGCTAAGGAACTAGGAGTTGTATGAAATTTGCAAAAATAAGATACCCAATTGCAAATCAATCTGGGTAACTGAACTGAAACTATATTATTACTCATTAGATACTATAAATATACAAAAATACTCACTTGGCTTACTTTTTACATTTTCAATATTTTTAAATGTAAAATTTCACAATATGCCAAAGTAGAGAGAAAAAATACCAAAAGTCTAGAGAAACATGATTCAGATTTAAGAAATGTTTAGAAGAAAGGGAGCAGGAACTACAAGTCCAACTATTATTTTTTTCTATAAATTTGGTAGAATTCACCATTAAAACCATTTGGGCCTAAAGTTTCCTTTGCAGGAAGTGTTTTATCTAAAAATTTGACTTCTTTAATAGAAGCAGGACTATTCACTTTATCTATTTCTATAGTTTTTGTCTTTCAAGAAACCTAGTCATTTCATCTAAGTTGTTAAACTGTTAACATAAAGACATATACACTCATTTTCCTTTACCTAACTATGGAATCTACCTCTGTCATTCAGTACATTGGTAATTTGTTCCCTCCCTCCCTTTGCTATGTGGGTAAGTTTCTCAGTCTTTATTGATTTACTTTAAAACATGTTCTCTCAATTTCTTGGTCTTTTTACTTTTTAGATTTATTGATTCCCACTTTAATCTTTATTTTATTTTATTTATTTTGGGCTTCATCTAAACGTACACACACACACACACACACACACACACACCCACACACCCTAGACCATCTGTTATTTGTGTAGATAAAAGCAGAAGCTGGGGACATCATTTTGAAACTTTCTTTTTTTAATTATTTTTTTAATTTTTATTTATTTTTTTTGTATGTGTACGAATGTACTGTCTGCATGCAGGTTTGTGCACCTGTGTCGTGCAATGCCGCGGAGGTCAGAAGAGGGTGTTGGAGTGAACTTCTGCTCAAAACAGTCAAATTCCACATGGAGAATATTGAGAAAGTCTGAGAAAGAGATGAAAAGCATGTTTGGCAGAATGCATGAGCTCTGGGGGGATGGGGGGACATGGGTCTAGATTTGATAAAAAATATATACATATATATAAATAAATTAATTAAAAAAAAAAAGAAGAGGGTGTTAGATTCCCCTGGAACTGGAGTTCTCCTGGAATTGGAGTTACAGACGGTTCTCAGCCACCATGTGGGTTCTGGGGATCGAACCCGGGTCCTCTGCAAGAGCAATTGGTGCTCTTAACCACTGAGCCATCTCTCCAGCTTCTTATTTGCTTTTTAACATACTTTAAGATGGGCTGACCATTTTATTAAATATACTGTGAAGACATGCAAGGAACCTGTCTGGCTATTACTGAGACAAGAACTGGGTGGAGTAGGGTGGTTAACGGTGCTGTCGCAGTCCTCTATGGCTTTACTGACTGCTTTACTGCTTGTGTTACTACTGACCACAGCACTGCAGGGACCTACCATCACTGTGGATTTGTTTATTTTCTGGTAAGTTTCATCAGTCTTTCCTTTCATGTATTTAGATTTTCATTAGTGGTATAAAAGCTTCCACTGTTTATTCCTCTGGTGAAGGGTCTCTTTTAGCATTGGACAGCGACTCTCCTTATCCTGGGTGGTTTTCCTCCTCAGAAGTCAGCTTCATCGGATGGCAACACAGTCTAGCTTTCCTTTGACATTTTTTTCATCCTTTTAACTTTTTCTGCCTTTCTATTTAAAATGTACTATTTGTAGGCAGCCAAGAGTCAGATATTTTTTGTTCGACTTAGCAATATCTGTCTTTTAGTTGGGCAGTTGGGATTATTTACATATAATTAAATTATGAGTGACCAGGTTAAAATCTCTCAGTCTGTTATTTTTTTAAATATTTCTCTATTTCCATCCATTTTTTTTTAGTTCTAGTTTTCTTTTTTTGCCTGTGGGGGTGAATGGTACTAATTATTTGACTTAGGGGTTCTAATGCCAGGCGACTGCTTTAGCCTTCTTTTACTTTCTCCTTTGAGACACTATCTCACTAAGTAGCCCAAATAGGTCTGGAACTCTGTAGCCCATGAAGGCTTTAAATGTGATTCTGCTGCCTCAGCCTCCTGAATAGCTAGAAATAGAAATCTGTATTATGTGGCCTGGTCCTTTTGAAAAACTAAATCTTGTCACAACTTATTTTTCTGTCTTAACTCATATCTGTTCTCAGTGGTTGTTATAAAAAAGATTTATAATAAAAATATTTTAAAATATCATTTTGTCAGCTACTGGTCCTTGTAATGTTCTTGTCATTAATTTTAAGTCTTTACATTATGAATTCCTGATAATTGATGATTATTTTAGCTTTCATTAGTCACCTAAATGACTCCCTTTATTTTCTCTCACCAAGTAAATCTACTGATAAATTCTTTCAACTTTGTATGGTTAGAAAGTCATAATTTTATCTTCATTTCTGAAAGATATTTTTGTACAGCACACAATTCTAGGTTGACAGCCTCACAGGGGCTGGCATTTTATAGATCTGCTTCTGCTGTCTCCTGGCTTACACTGTTTCCAACAGAAAGTCGGCTGTCACCCTTTATTTTTGTTCCTCTGTGTATTGTGTCTTGTTTTCCTGGATGTTTACATTTTAAACATCACTGATCTTGAGCTATGTCTGGCTTGAGCTTATATGTGTCTTGTGCATGCTGTTATCATTGCTGTTAAGTTCATATGAGTAACTTCACAGCTGTCGGGGAAACTGTTTCCTGGCAGTCACCTACCACCTCTGGCTTTCTGCCCCCATCTTCCACAATGGTCCCTGGGTGGCACGGTTTTGATATAGGTTTCCTATTCGGGGATAAGCATTCTTCAGTCCTTTATCTGGCCAGTTGTGCCTTTCTGGATTAATCAGGTGCATGATGAAGCTTCAATTAATATTACTTCCACCCCCCAGGCCTACTGTGTTCCCCTAGCCTTAGGTACAGAGGTTGCATTGTAGATGTGTCACCTAAGGCTAGGCACCTCACAGACACTTATTCTCTGCATTTGCCTAGTTGTAGAACTTTGAAATAGTCTCCTTCAGTCTTCATGTGCTTCAAGTCAGACAATGTCTATGACAGTTGAAGATATGGTATGGTAGTTTTCATCACTAAAAGTCTGATTGGAACACTTTTTATATTGTCTACCTCCCAATTTTTGCTATAAATGGATTAAGGGTAGACACATAAAATCATAACCTAATCACACAGTGTATCCCCTAAACAAAGTGAGGAATGTTCTTTAAAAATAAAACAAAAAGTGGAGTGTTATACATATATATATATATATATATAGTATATTATACTTTTTTTTTTTTTTTCAAAACAGGGTCTCCTGTAGCCCAGCTGTCCTGGAACTCACTCTGTAGACCAGGCTGGCCTTGAACTCATGAAGGCCAGAAAGGAGCATTGGATTCCCTGGAACTGGAGTTACAGAATATTGTCGATTGCCATGTGGGTGCTGGGAACTGAATCCAGGTCATGTGCAAGAGCCGCCAGTGCTCTTAACTGCTGAGCCAACTCTCCACCCCAGAACTGACATTCTTGACTTTTCCTCTGCCCTTCTGTCATTCTTGTGCTCTTTACCTTCTTCTCACCTTTACCTGACTCCTCTCTTCACTACAGTTCCAAAGATGTTCAGTTCACCATTACCTGTTTAGATGGTTTTATCTGATCCGTGATTTTAAAAACCATCTATATGCTGATATTCCTAATTTTATTTCTTCACCACAGAGATTTTTCTCTGAGTTCCATATGCAAACAGTCAATTTCTTTGACTGTATTAAAAATTCTGAATTTTAACATACTAAAAATTTAAATTTAGGCCTCATCAGCCCCCAAACAATATTCTCCACTTCTCTTAGTTCAGCATTATTTCTAGTCATCCAGCTATTCAGCAGGGAATGGGAGTGCATGCCTGTAATCCTAACAAGCTGGACGTTGAAACAGAAATTGGAGGATAACAAGTGTGAGGCCACTGATGGCTACATAGTAACGCCCAGTCGGTGACAGTTAATCCTGACTGTTAATCTGATGGAATTTAGAACCACCATGGAAATAAAGCTCTGGGCATGACTATGAGGGGATTATCTAGATTAGGTTAACTGAGGTGGGAAGACCCACTCTAAATGCAAGTAGTGACATTCCACGGGCTATTGCTTGGGGCTGAATAAAGAAATGAAAGCTGAGCACAAGCATGCTTCACTCTCTGCTTCGTGACAGCAGACAAAATGTCTGCTGTCAAGGTCCTTCCACCATGATGTCCCAGTGTGATGGACCAAACCCTGGAAATGGGAGCCAAAATAAACTCTTTTGTACTTAAGTTGCTTTTTTTCAGGTGTTTGTTTGTTTGTTTGTTTGTTTGTTTGTGGGACAGGGTCTTCTTATAGCCCCAGCTGTCCTGGAACTCTACAGATGGAGGCAGAAGAGGTAAAGGAGCCGGAAGCTAATACACTACCACTGCCTTGGAGTGCACGGCTTGAGAAGGAATAGGCAACATAAGTGTACTGAACAGTCTCCCTAGCAGCAAAAGTGAATTCTGCAGCCATGAAGAGAAAGAACACTGGCCACAATGGTGAATAACACTACCCAGGCCTTCCACACTACTCAGCCTCAGCTACAGAAAATCCTTCATGGAAAGTATGCTTCTCCAGTCACCAGAGATGACGTTAGTAACTGCCACTTAGCAGCATGGGGCTCAGACTAGGGAATTCTGGAATAAATTGAAGTCCCACATGGCAGGAAGAACATACTGACTTAAATTGTTCGAATTACTAAAACTAACAGGCCTCTTCCACATCAGCAGAGATTGCCACAAAAGATATTCAAGGACAGGAGAAACCACATTCATCCAAACTATGAAGGAAAGCTGACTGAGGATATAGTATCTCTTTTTTTTTTTTTTTTTTTTGGTCTTTTCAAGATAGGGTCTCCCTGTAGCCCCAGCTGTCCTGGAACTCACTCTGTAGACCAGGCTGGCCTTGAACTCACAAAGATCCGCCTGCCTCTGCCTCCCGAGTGCTAGGATTAAAGGCTTGCGCCACCACGCCTGGCTGAGGATACAATATCTCTATTGCATTTTATTTTTGTTTTAGTTTTATCAATACTTCTCTGTGTCACTTGTCTAGTTTCCTTTCTGTTACTGTGATAAAATGTGCTGACAAAAGGAACTTTCAGAGAGAAAGGATTTATTCGGCTTCTGTTCCAGGTTATACTCCATCACTGTGGGGCAGTCAAGGCAAGAACCTGAAGCCCCTAGTCACATTCCCAGCCAGGACAGAGAGGTTGAAGCGTATGGGCATATGCTTCCTGTGCTCAGCTTGTTCTCTATCCTGACGCAGTCCAGGATTCCCAAACCCAGGGAGTAGTGCTGCCACAATAGGAAGGTCTTCCTCATCAATTAATGTAATCAAACAATACCCACAGACACACCCACAGGCCAGCCTGATCTAAACAATCCCTCATTAAGCTTCTCTTCCCAGGTGATTTTAGGTTGTGGGAAGCTGACAATTAAAACTCACCATCATGCTTGCTTAGTTTAGCTGGTAACTTGTCTGGATACGACTTTTCTGATTCATCATATGGCATTTATTAACATCCTTTCTTCCTCTGCACCTATTCTATATTATCTCTACCATTTGTCATACCTCTAACCTATACATTAATACTTTTCCTTTCATTCATACTTTTCCCCTTTTCTGATTCTCTCATTGTAGTACTTAATTATTAACACCTTTAGCTTGAATAACCATTAACAATTAACTTATTTCCCAATAACTCCCTAGTGCTGCTGTCTCTGATTCTTGTCAGGGACACAGTGAAATGCACAAGTGTTTTCTCCTGCAGGTTAACACCAAGAGTCCTATCAAATCATTCTGTTACCGCTTGCTTCTTTTGCATTCATGTCCTCTATAACTAATATCTTAGTCCACATAATACTATGTATATTCCTTCACTCCCCCCAAACTACTGAAGGGTTGATGATTTTCAATGGACTATTACTATATTTCCATATTGTATCCATCCACTGGCTGTGGTTGCTTCTGAAGATAGTATTCTACTCTTGGAATAACACAGAGGCCAATTCTGGTGCCGTGAGCACATGTGCTAGGATTCTAACTATTGAGCAACACCTCTGTCAATAGAGAGAAATGAAACCTCAAACCTAGTACAACTTAGTCCCCTAATCCCAGGTGGACACTACAAATGTTTTCATTAAAAGAAATGGGTAGGGGTTGGAGGGATGGCCTAGTGGTTAAGAGCGCTGACCGCTCTTGCAGAGGACTCGGGTTCAATCCCCAGCACCCATATGGCAGCTGAGGACCGTCTGTGGCTCCAGTTCCAGGAGAACTCCAGTTCCAGGGGAATCCGAGACCCTCTTCTGACCTCCAGCGGCATTGCACGACATGGGTGCACAGACCTACATGCAGACAGTTCATTCATACACATACAAAAAATAAAAAAAAAAAAGAAATGGGTAATTAAGGGGCTGGAGAGATGGCCTAGCGGTTGGGAGCGTTGACCGCTCTTGCAGAGGACCTGGGTTTGATCCCCCAGCACCCACATGGCGGCTGAGAACCATCTTTGACTCCAGTTCCATGGGAATCCAACACCCTCTTCTGACCTCCGTGGCATTGCGCGACATGGGTGCACAAACTTGCATGCAGACATTCATACACATACAGAAATAAATAAAATTAATAAAAAAAATTAAAAAAAAAAGAAAAGGATTATAATAGCTGTTGAAATAATACCAAGAACTGACCAATGGGATTGCATGAAATTAAAAAGCATCTTCACAGCAAAGGAAACAGTTAATCAAGTGAAGAGACAACCCACACAATGGGAAATAAATCTTTGCTAACTATACATTTGACAGAAGATTAATATTTAGAATACAAAAAAAAAAAATAAAAAAAATAAACATATACAAAAAGACCAGCAAACAACCCAATCCACAAAAGGACTAATGAAATGAACAAATAAGCAGACTGTTCTCCAAAAAAAGTACAGATGGCCAGTAATTATGAAAAACTGGTCAGCATCTTTAGGTATTATGGGAATGCAAATTAAAACCACACCAAAGGGCTGGCAAGGTGGTTCAGTCGGTAAGGTGCTTGTGGGCACTGCATCCATGTGGTGCATTTGCATACAAGCACACAAAACACTCATGTACATAAAATGTTTTTAACAACCTGGACATGGTGGCATGTGCTTATAATCCCTGTGCTGGTAAGGTGGAGACAGAGGGTTCCTGGGGCTTGCTGGCCACCCAGACTAGCCTACTTTGGAAATTTCTGAGCCAATGAGAATGCCTATCTCAATCAACAAGATGGATAATACAGAACGAGTAACACTCAAGCTTGACCTCTGGCCTTCGCACACATACAAACACATGAGCCATGCATGAACACATTGAGATTTTATCACTCCAGTCCAAATGGCTATCCTTAAGAAAACAACTAATGCTGGCAAGGATAAAGGGAAAAGGAAACTCATATACTGTTGGTAAGGATATAAATAGGCCCAGCGATTATGGAAATCGATATGGCTTTTCCTTGCGAAAACTAAAAGTAGAACTATCATATTGCCAAACCATACCATTCCTGGGAATATACCCAGAGGACTATGTTAATATGTCACAGAGATACCTACGTATCATGTCTACTGTAGTATTACATATAGCCACCAAGTCATGGAATCAGCCCCAGTATCTGGCAACAGAATGGATAAAATGCAGTATATATACATAATGGGGTTTTATTTAGCCATAAAGAATGAAAATACCAGTATGATAGCACACACCTTTAGTCCCAGCACTTGGGAGGCAGAGGCAGGAGGATCTCTGTGAGTTCAAGGTGAGCCTGGTCTACATAGTGAGTTCCAGGCCAGCTGGGGCTACAGGAAGACCCTGTCTCAAAAATACCAAAATAATAATCAAAATAATAATAATGATGATGATGATGTCATTGCTGTAAATACACCTGTAAGTCATCAATTAACAAAATAAGCTATACACAGAAATGTAGGTATTCTTTTGGCAGAAGCACTTAGAGAGTCAGCAATCAGCCTCCAAGCCTGGACTCCTGCTGATATCTTGCTTGCCTGTGATACCTGCCTGGTGCCAATTGTCTTTGATGCCTTGGGCAAAGCACTGTCACATTCCTGCAGTGATCTGGAGCACAGGGCCTGAAATCCTGCCTGTCCTAACCCCCTGTGAGGTTCTGTATAAAAACTCTGAGTTTTAACAATAAACTGAGAGTTTTTCCCTCATGGAAACCCTCCCAGTCTGGTCTCTAGTCTGAATCTGTCACTCTCTCCTCTCCTCTCCCTTTCTTCCCTCCCTCCCTCCCTCCCTCCCTCCCTCCCTCCCTCCCTCCCTCCTTCCTTCCTTCCTTTCTTCCTTCCTTTCTTTCTTTCTCCAGGTCTTACTCCCCACCTCCCTCACCCTTCCTGCTGGGGCTCAAGCTCCCCTCCCTCTGGGGCTCAGGCTCAGATTGTTAACCAGCCAGCCAGGGACAATCCTGAGGCTTGCAGTACCGTGGAGCTGCAAGCCCTGGTCCAGGGGGGAAGAACACCTCGTGGAAGACAGCGCACATGTGATACATTTAAAAGAAGGAAGGAATTTTAAAGGAACATCAGACGACCCAGAAAGATATGTTTTCCCTTATTTGTATGCCCTAGAATTCTCTGTTGACACACACATATGCATGGGAGTACACACACACACACACACTCAGGACATAAGAGCAAAAGGAAGATTGAGGGAGACAAGGTCATTAGCAGAAGGGGAAAGAGGAAAGGGAATGGGAAGAGGATGAACACTGCCAAAGCACATGATTCACTTGAAAGACACTGTTTCCATAAAACCCAACGTAAAGTATAATGAATATGTATCTCTAAGAACAAAAGAAAGCAACACCACAATGGTAGCAAGGATGTGGGGAAAGAAGAACCCGCCTTCACTACTGAGGGGAATGTAAACTGTGGAGCCACCATAGAAAGAAGCATGTAGGTTTCTCAAAAAACTAAAAGTACAACTATATGTCTCAGCTATATGACTCCTGGGTAGGAGACTCTTAAGTCCTACCACAGAAATACCTGCACATCCACATCTATTTTGCACTACTAATAATAGCTAAAATATGGATTCAACCTACCTATCCAAAAGATGAATGTATAAAGATAACGCTGTCCATAACAATGGAATTTTACTTAGCCATAAAGAAAAATTAGGTCATGACATTTGTAGGAAAATGGTGGAAATAGAAACCATGTTAAACAAAATATGCCAAACTCACAATAACAAATACTGCATGTTTTCTCTCATACGGAACAAAGAATTGTGTGCACACACGCACACGCACACACACACACACACACACACACACGTCTCAAAACTAGAAAAGGGACCATGAGAGAAAACAGCTCTTAAGGGAAGAAGAGGGGGGAAGAGAGAATAGGCTATCTGTGATGTGAAAGCAGAAAGGAAGCTATGGGGGTGAGGAAGGAGGCCGGCAGCATGGGGATGGGGAAGAGAGATGAGAACAAAATATGTACGAAAATACCATAATCATTAGCATGTTAATAAACTAATAAAAACTTTGAAAAACTCTTCTTTTAAATGATGAGAAACAAAGATGTGCTTAAATATAAGGCATAGTCTGTTTGTTCTTGCAGAGTTTAAGCCACAGTATGTCTGTGCCTTAATGAAAAACAGCACGCTTGGCGTCCATTTTAAGGCCAGTTTTGCTGAGGGCCTGTTCCTTCAGCTCTCCAGAACAAGGGCCTCCTCTATGTTTTATTGAAACAGTATATCCAACATGAAATGGAGAAGTAAAAGTCAGACCATTCTCCTATCAGGGGAAATTTGCCCTTTCTGATCCCTAGACCGATAAGCAGGCAGTCTTAAATGGATGTTATCAGTTTCTCTCATTGTTTGCAATGAGAGAAACACTTCCAACAGCACTTGATATATAAACGAACACACATACATTCATGCACTGATTTAAGTTGAGGGCAAGGAAGGGTTGTGAGGATTAAGGCCATCTGCCCACATCCAAGGGGAGCACATGCTCAGTGAGCATGTCTACGTTACACATAGGCGAGAGAAGATTAAATTTTGGTTGCAAGGTTAGGTAAGTCTTTTGTTCAGAGCAGGTCCATATTGTGGAAGTCATTCCTAAAGTTCTCAATTATATTGTTTCCAATTTTAATTTTACCAATGTCTAAATAAGGGCACTAAAAATATTAACTTCATATTACCAGAAGTGTTAGGATCCATGGAAGACATCACAGAATCTGCTTCTATCTAGAAAAGAGAAAAGAATAAGAAGAGATGGAATTGTATTCATTATTTCCAAAGAGCAAGTTCTTAATCCCGGGGCAAAAGAAGGAATTTTCTAAATATTTTATTTTAATTTTTCTGTATGAATGTATTGCCTACATGTAAGTGCACCTGTGTCAGAAGAGGGCATAAGATTGTCTAGAATTGGAGTTATTGATGTTTGTTAGCTGCCGTTTGGGTGCTGGGAACTGAACCTGAGTCCTCTGCAAGAGCAGTCAGTGCTCTTAACCACTGACCCATGTCTTCAACCCAGAAGGCATTTGTTTTATAAGAAACCAACTTTATTGAACTTAGGACACAAAAAAACTTCATTTGACAACTATAATAGTAATTTTTCTTGTTAACATCTATAACAAATACTAATCTGCCATAATGGCCAAAACTTTGTTTCACTGACCAATATTTAAGCATAGGAAATCAAGTTAACTGTCTTATATAAATTGTAACCTAAAACATAACTTTCGTTCCTTATAAAAACCAAGCAATCGTTACAGTGGCTTTATTTTTCAGGGTTTTTTCCTGATTATAAAAGTAACATAAGTCAGGTATGTTGGCTCACACCCGTCATTCCAGTGCTTGGAACACAGAAGCAGAAGGTGGAGCCTGAAGCCAAAATGTGCTACACAGTAAAAACCTGACAATAAAATTCAGTAATATAATGAGAGTAATAAGACATGAACAATGCAGGAAAATAAAAATATATAAATTACAAAGAAATTCTTTTTTTTTTTAATTTTTTTTTATTATTATTTATTTTTGTATGTGTATGAATGTATTGTCTGCATGCAGGTCTGTGCACCCGTGTCGTGCAATGCCGCAGAGGTCAGAAGAGGGTCTCGGATTCCCCTGGAACTGGAGTTCTCCTGGAATTGGAGTTACAGACGGTTTTCAGCCGCCATGTGGGTGCTGGGGATCGAACCCGGGTCCTCTGCAAGAGCGTCGGTGCTCTTAACCGCTAGGCTATCTCTCCAGCCCTACAAAGAAATTCTTTAAGGAGCCATTCAATGAATACCACAGATAACAGTTTGGGCTAGTCTAGCCTTTTATTATTATTTTTTTTTGTCTATGCAATATAAAACATTTGAGAACATACTACATGTAATGCTCCAAGACCTGCTTTCACTAAATATAGACACAGAAGCATTTCCCTCCTATTGCTGACAAGGGCTCTAATTAAAACCAACAGGGAATCTGAGCCTTGATAGCAACTGACATTTTCTCTACCATCTGACTTGAATCCTCCACAGTCTTGAGTCCCTGCACTTTCCAGTCCTCTTGTCCTTCTCAATGATTCCCATTCCACCTTCCTGAGTTCCCTCTCTTTAAATGTGGTCTCAAAAGCTCTTTCCTTGGCCTGAAAGAGCTTCCTATGTAATGCCATTCGCTCTTACAATTTGAATTACTCCTTATAAACCAAGAAGCCCCAAACTACCTCCAGCTCTTACCTGTCCACCCAATTGCAGATCCTATATTTAAGTCTCATGCTCTACTGACTGAGCTAGTGAGGCACACCCATTGCTCCTATATTTGACAGAGGCAGAACCTTGATACTCAGTATAGTACCTGACAACTGAAGGTAGGTGAATCACCTGTAAGACACCGTCAATTCAATTTGCCTCAATTTCTGCTGATTCCCCTTACCCTACTCCATCTGAATTCTTTCTTGATAGCATCAGAATCCGTCTGAATTCTCTCACCACTCTTTCTGCCAGTGTATACAGATAATCACTAGGGCATAACTTGTCCTACTGTCCACAAACGGCTCCTAAATACTTCGTATCAGTAGTGAGCTTCTCTGGTATAAAGACCTGGACACCTATCACAGCTGCCCCTAGAACTGTGTCCATCCACTTTGTCTGCTTCTTCCTGTTTGTTAAATATCTTTTTTTTTTAATTTTTTTATTATTATTTATCTTTGTATGTGTATGAATGTACTGTCTGCATGCAGGTCTGTGCACCTGTGTCGTGCAATGCCGCAGAGGTCAGAAGAGGGTCTCGGATTCCCCTGGAACTGGAGTTCTCCTGGAATTGGAGTTACAGACGGTTCTTAGCCGCCATGTGGGTGCTGGGGATCGAACCCGGGTCCTCTGCAAGAGCGTCGGTGCTCTTAACCGCTAGGCTATCTCTCCAGCCCTACAAAGAAATTCTTTAAGGAGCCATTCAATGAATACCACAGATAACAGTTTGGGCTAGTCTAGCCTTTTATTATTATTTTTTTTTGTCTATGCAATATAAAACATTTGAGAACATACTACATGTAATGCTCCAAGACCTGCTTTCACTAAATATAGACACAGAAGCATTTCCCTCCTATTGCTGACAAGGGCTCTAATTAAAACCAACAGGGAATCTGAGCCTTGATAGCAACTGACATTTTCTCTACCATCTGACTTGAATCCTCCACAGTCTTGAGTCCCTGCACTTTCCAGTCCTCTTGTCCTTCTCAATGATTCCCATTCCACCTTCCTGAGTTCCCTCTCTTTAAATGTGGTCTCAAAAGCTCTTTCCTTGGCCTGAAAGAGCTTCCTATGTAATGCCATTCGCTCTTACAATTTGAATTACTCCTTATAAACCAAGAAGCCCCAAACTACCTCCAGCTCTTACCTGTCCACCCAATTGCAGATCCTATATTTAAGTCTCATGCTCTACTGACTGAGCTAGTGAGGCACACCCATTGCTCCTATATTTGACAGAGGCAGAACCTTGATACTCAGTATAGTACCTGACAACTGAAGGTAGGTGAATCACCTGTAAGACACCGTCAATTCAATTTGCCTCAATTTCTGCTGATTCCCCTTACCCTACTCCATCTGAATTCTTTCTTGATAGCATCAGAATCCGTCTGAATTCTCTCACCACTCTTTCTGCCAGTGTATACAGATAATCACTAGGGCATAACTTGTCCTACTGTCCACAAACGGCTCCTAAATACTTCGTATCAGTAGTGAGCTTCTCTGGTATAAAGACCTGGACACCTATCACAGCTGCCCCTAGAACTGTGTCCATCCACTTTGTCTGCTTCTTCCTGTTTGTTAAATATCTTTTTTTTTTAATTTTTTTATTATTATTTATCTTTGTATGTGTATGAATGTACTGTCTGCATGCAGGTCTGTGCACCTGTGTCGTGCAATGCCGCAGAGGTCAGAAGAGGGTCTCGGATTCCCCTGGAACTGGAGTTCTCCTGGAATTGGAGTTACAGACGGTTCTTAGCCGCCATGTGGGTGCTGGGGATCGAACCCGGGTCCTCTGCAAGAGCATCGGTGCTCTTAACCGCTAGGCTATCTCTCCAGTCCCTAAATATCTTCTCTATCTTGATATCTATAATAGTTTTGTGTCTGTCTACACAAAAATGTAAATAGATTCAAAGCAGGGACTGTGTTTGATTCACCTTCACATCTCTGTTTACTAGCAAGTATTCCCTCTATTAAATAGAAATATTTAATACATTTCATTATGCAAACAAGAATATCAGCATATAAATGATTTGTTATTTGAGGCTTTTATGAAATGATCTTGTAGTGCCATGGCTGTTAAAATAATATCTCACAGTAACACTTCCTAATACACACTAGGATGGGAAATTTTGATATATCATGCTACTTAATTTACTTTTTTAAAATTTCTGTATGTGTATGAATGTACTGTCTGCATGCAAGTTTGTGCACCCGTGTTGTGCTATGCCGTGGAGGTCAGAAGAGGGTGTCGGAGTCCCTGGAACTGGAGTTCTCCTGGAATTGGAGTTTCAGACGTTTTCTCGGCCGCCATGTGGGTGCTGGGGATCGAACCCCGGGTCCTCTGCAAGAGCGGTCGGCGCTCTTAACCACTAGGCCATCTCTCCAGCCCCCCAATTTTTTTTTTTACACATTTTCCTATATATGTATATAGTATATAATATCATACTTTTTTTTTTTTTTTTTTTTTTTTTTTTTTTGGACAGGGTCTCACTGTCACAGCCTGCCCGGAACATTGCCCAGGTTGACCTAATACTCAATGACTTCTTCCTGTTTCTGCTCCCACGGCTAGGATTAAAGGCGCACACCACCAAATACTGATTGTAGGTTAGTAAATTAAGTAGCCCAGCGCTACTTAATTTACTAACCTACAATCAGTATTTCATTGTTCAAATGCAATATTAAAAAATTATGCCGGGCGTGATGGCACAAGCCTTTAATCCTAGCACTTGGGAGTCAGAGGTAGCGGATCTTTGTGAGTTCAAGGCCAGCCTGGTCTCAACAGAGGGAATTCCAGGCCAGCTGGGGCTACAGGAGACCCTGTCTCAAAAAGACCAAAAAAAAAATAAAAAAAAAATTAAACTTTGGAGCCAGGTATGATGGTGCAGCCTTAATTTCCAGCACTTGGGAGGCAGAGCAGGCAGATCTCTGTGAGTTCAAGGCCAGCCTGGTCTATACATAGCGATTGCAATTTAGGCCAGCTGGGACTAAAGGGAGACCCTGTCTCAAAAGATTAAAAAAAAATTAAAATTTGGGGCTGTGAGACTGGCTCGCAGTGGACTTTGCTGGAGTTTTCTTTGTAATTTTTTCGTCTTTAATGTTTGTCTTGGTTTTGAACAGTGGATTCATGTGGTCTCATCCTTTCTTTGCTGCTTTTTCTTATTCGTGTTTTGTTTCTTCTTTGGTTTTTCTAAGTCTTAGCGCACTTTAATCTCCTTTAAGCAGAGTGACCGGTTCAAAAGCTTGTCTCAGAGTGCGCGACGCCAGACTACGGGGGTCTGTCTCAAAAGGACCAAAAAAAAAAAAAAAACAAAAAACAAGCGCACTGGTTTCTCTTGCAGAAAGACCCAGGGTTCAATTCGTAGGCACCCACATGGTAACCTAACATGTGTCTTAACCAGTTCCAGGGATCCAATGCCCTGCTTCTGTCTCCCATGGGCCATACAAAACATGGATGCACTTACTACATGCAGGCAAACACGTACCAATGAAAATAAAAAAATAAAAAAAAAGTTCACTCCAAGGGGGAGCATAGTGGTGTATTACCTTTAATCTCAGTACTTGGGGAGGAGAGGGACAGGCAGATCTCTGTGGAAATTAAAGGTCAGCCTGGTAAACATACAAAGTTCCAGGCATCTGGGGCTACAGAGAGACCCTGTCTCAAAAAGACAAAAAATTAAACTCTAGTATACACCTATTATAAAATTGAAAATCTGCCACATTTCATGTAAAGTTTACATCTAATAAAAGTTGGTTATACAAATAACTGGCAAGTATAGAGGTGATTTTCAGTGTTAGTGTTTTATTATTTAGCGACCTGTAACCAGTAAATACTTCATTGGCCTGAAAAATAAAATGTAAAGGCCAGTGATATGTAAGTTTGCTGCCAAGCCTGGTGACCTGACTTTGATACCTGGGATTCACAGGATGGAAGGAAAAAACCCCCTCCTGAAAGTTGTCCACTGACTGCCACACCCATGCTGTGACAAACACACCCACACAAATAAATATAATTGTAAAATATTTGTAAAGATGTAAAACCTCAAACCAGTATCTAAATGTCTATTAAATTTCAGGATTGTATGTACATTACCACACCACTGTACCTGTCATTAAATACCTCCCATATTCTAATGTCAACACACAATGGACTAAAAAGGGATAAAAGGCAAAATGGGGCTGGAGAGATGGCCTAGCGGTTAAGAGCGCCGACCGCTCTTACAGAGGACCCGGGTTCGATCCCCAGCACCCACATGGCGGCCAAGAACCGTCTGAAACTCCAATTCCAGGAGAACTCCAGTTCCAGGGGAATCCGACACCCTCTTCTGACCTCCGCGGCATTGCACGACACGGGTGCACAAACCTGCATGCAGACAGTACATTGATACACATACAGTAATAAATATAATTAAAAAAAAAAAAAGGCAAAATGAAACAAGCTATCTTTCCAGGTGAGCTGAGGTTAAATACAATGCTCTAATAGGTTCAGCCTTTGCAGATCATCTGCTTTGGGACTCCAGGTGAAATGACTGCAGGTCAGCAGCACAGCTATAATTTCAGGGCCAGGCTTGACTACCTCTCTGAACTCAGTAACAAGCTCTTCATAGCTAAGCATCTCCAAGTACTCAAAGCATTCTGAATTCCCAGAGCTGTGCATGCATCTGCCCCAGGAGACAACAGAACACATTAACTGTAGAGTTGTGGTGCATTCAAGCATACTGAAGGGTACAGACATGGGACATCACAGAGTCCCTGGCTGCACTGCACTGGGATAGGCAAAGCCTACTCATGAGGAACAGCTGAACCCTGTCTGGTCCAGAAACACAGAAGGTATGCCAGAAAACTGGAGTGCTCCAACTGCTCGATGGTTGTAGTTTACTTTCTGGAATTTGGACAGTGTCTTGACTTTGAGTAGTTCAGCATATTAACAAGAATGTATCTGTCTCTAGACTGCATGGAAGAGGCAACCAGAACAGCACAGACTGGGGTAAGTAGGAAACATCTTCCTAAAAGATGTTCATTGAGGTTCAGCTCAGGTCCAGTTGTTGAGGTGTTGTACAAACTTTTCTGGAGAGGAACAGCCAACAAAACTTCAAGGCTCTTTCCAAGGTACTCCCCTGAAAGGAGTACTCTAAGACTCAGAAAACACCATGGAAGTAGGGGGTGGGGGGTGTGGGGGTGTGGAAAGAGAACCAGAGGAAGTAGGGGGAGTGGTGTGGAATAACGACTTCTGACATGATAAGGCTTCACACTCTTGAAGTCACAGCAGCTGTGATTACCTTCACAGGACTGAGCCTGTCAACACCCTGTCATGGAAGGGGGAGGAGCTCATGGAATTCCACTCCTCCCCTGAGGATTTATACAGGCTTAACCTTGATAGGGGAAAGAGTGGCATTTTCTTCATGGGTATAGCTACTAGAAAGCTGCCCATGCGCCTGTAAGCAACACTCACTGGGTCATTCTCGTTCTCTCTCTCACTCACACACACAAGAAGTAGAGGGGCTGGAGAGATGCTCAGTGGTTAAGAGCACTGGCTGCTCTTGCAGAGGACCCAGGTTCGATTCCTAGCACCCACATGGTGGCTAACAACTGTCCATAACTCCAGTTCCAGGGGAATCCAACATCATCTTCTGACTTCCATAGGCACTGCACAACATGGGTGCACTTACACACATTCAGGCAATACATTCATACACTAGAATGAAAAAATAATAAAATACTTAAAAAAATAAAGAATGGGAGGCTAGTTGGGAAGAGAAAGTGGGAGTAGGAAGGGGACAAGACAGGGCAATAAGAGCTGAACGTGATCAAAATACATTATGCGCATGCATGAAAATGTCATGAAACCCATTATTATGTATAATATACACTAATAAAACATTAAAAATTACAAATGTATGTATCCCGGGACAATTACATTTCCAGGAATTTTGGTATTTTGGTTTGTTTCCATTTTTCTGAAACACAAACCCAAAATGGCCATGAAATCCTGATTATCCGGCCTCGGCCTCCAAGTACTGTATATCCAGGGTTCTTGATATAGATTTAAAAAGGATATGATCTATGTCTGTATGTACTTAGCTAGAAAAGGATGCTCATTGCAGCAATGCTTGTAGGAACTGAAATTAAAATCCTAGATAAAAACAAAAAGGAAACTGACTACAGAGAATACCACACAACTTTCTTATTATACACCCCACTTATTTTATTTATATATTTTTTATATGTATGAGTGTATTGCCTGCAAACATGCAAGCACACCCATGTCACACAATGCTCTCAAAGGTCAGAAGAGGGCGTTGGATCCCCTGGAATTGTAATTATGGATGATTGTTAGTTACCATGTGGGTAATGGAACTCAAACCCAGATCCTCTGCAAGAGCAGGCAGTGTTCTTTAACTGCTAAGCTATCTGTCCAGCTCTCCAAACTACTTTCTTTTTTTTTTTTTTTTTTTTTTTGTCTTTTTGAAACAGGGTCTCCCTGTAGCCCCGCTGTCCTGGAACTCACTCTGTAGACCAGGCTGTCCTTGAACTCACAAAGATCCGCCTGCCTCTGCCTCCCAAGTGCTAGGATTAAAGGCGTGCGCCACCACGCCCGGCCAAACTACTTTCTTAAAAGGTGGTAATCCTGTGTGCTTTGGGGTCAATGTGTCATTAAGTGAATATATAAATGTTAAAATAGAGTATGCAGCTAATGTTTTTAATAGAAGACTATGCCAACATGTGTATGTACAGCTATACACAAGAAAATGGTTAATTCTGGAGAAGTGGGACCTTAGTCTACTAGGAAAGGGTGGGATTGGTTTTGACTGTTTTGTTTTGTTTCTGTCTTTTTGAGACAGGGTCTCCCTGTAGCTCTGGCTGTCCTGGAACTCACTATGTAGACCAGGCTGGCCTTGAACTCACAGAGATCCCCCTGGCTCTGCCTCCCAAGTGCTAGGAGTAAAGGTGTGCACCACCACGCCCAGTGGTTTTGATTGTATGAATGTATTACCCTTGACGTTTAAACAAAGACTCCCAAAAACTGAAAAAAGAGAGTAAGCATATCAACTAGCAGGTGAGTTCCTTCTATCACCAACGCCCCTGCCAGCATTCCCTCTCTATGATCCCATAATTTAGAATAATTATTAGTCAACTTGTGAAGATGTTTTGTAGGCTCTGCTGCTGTAGATTTCTAATTCATGACTGGGTTGGGCCTTTAAAAAGAAAGAAAATTCAGCCCTGGAGACCTGGAAAAGGGTTTATTTGGGGCTGGAGAGATGGCTAAGCCGTTAAGAGCACTAGCTGTTCTTGCAGTTCCCAGCACTGAAATGGGAGCCAACAACCGTCCCTAACTCCAGATCCAGGGAAATAGGACAGCCTCTTCTGACCTCTGCGGGCATTGCAAGACAGGTGCACTTACACATATGCAGGCAATACACTCATAGGTGTAAAATAAATTAAAAAGAAAAAGGGGCTTTTGAAATTAATGGTTTACTCTACAAATATTGGACAGTCGTCCTGAACAACTTTCTTAAGATCCGTTTCTACTGCATTAATTAACCTTATCCAAAGAATGAAGGAGAGAATTAGAAGAGGAGAGGAGGGACGTGGAAAATGGTCTAACCTTGGACGGCTTGTACCCAAAGAGCATCACAATTGCAACCTTGAAGTCTTCTCTGCTTAGGTACCCTTTGCTGTCTTCATCGCATGCTTTAAATACCTGAGGAATTTTACGCATCTTTAATTAATAAGACAGAAAGCAGAAGCAAGAACAACTAAAACTCATCCCTGCCCTAATTTTAACCCTAAGAAATCTAAATCTAATGGGCCCAGATTTACACCCTACCCCGCCGTGTCCCCTCCCTCCCCCCCCCAAAGTGTAAGGATTAGACCGCTAGGCTGCTGTAAAGGAATTCTTTCCAACTGAGAGAAGTGGCCTGTGGTGGGCAGGACTCAGCTCCAGTCTTATGCCTGGTACAACCCAGCTGAGGAAAGCCCGAGCGTAGTGACACAAGTGCCAGGATCCGTGCAAGTCGGAAGGCGTTCCCACACCTACTTCCACCCACTTCCTGCGTTCCGAGGCGCTGACTTCGCTTGCCCGCGGCAGCGCGCGGGCCTCGAACCTAAGCATCGCAACCCTCAGGACTGAAGCCCAGTCACCAAGCTGTGCCACAACTGCCGCAGCGGAGCACCGCCCCTAGGCACGCCCACTCGTCAGGCCACGCCTGTCGCCCCTCCCACTCAACTTCGCCTCTCAACTCCAACGTCTCTTTCCATTGGTCATTCTACAAGCCACTGGCGTTGATTCCGCAGTGTCATTGGCCAATAGCTATGAGCGAAGTGAAAACCCGAAGGTTCCCAGACAGGCCCTCCGCGCTTGGCCCCGCCCCCTGCTCGTTTTCTTGGCTTCTTTTGAGCCCCTGGGGGACTAGCGCCTCTAGATGCTTTTCCAATGCATTTTGGTTGCTTCCACTCTCTCTACCAAACTTGCAATAAACTTTTTGATTATTTCGATCCATGCCTTTTCTAAACTTTGTAAAAGACACAAAAATAATGGGAAAAAAGCACAAGGAGAACCAAACCAATTGAGCCAATTCCAAGATTCACTCTTAAATCAACAAGCCATTGGCTAGAGCTCTCAGGGAAGCTATTATGTCTATTTTCTTTCTCTTGGACGAAATCCCAGCATTTAGCACTGTGTCTGGTACAGTTAAACGAAACGATTCCTTAGTGTTCACACTGACTTATTCAACCTTTGGAAAGTGATGCCTGACTTGAGACCCAGGGAATAAACATCTTAAATTCCATAGCAAACATCCGTACAAAAGGCAAGGAAAATGCAGGAGTTTCGTTTTCCGGAGAGGAGTTTACTTTAGACTCCTCTACTCTTCTGGAAAATCAGTAGGATTGAAAAGAACACATCTGTCTTAAAGGAGAAGCAGTCGTTGGAGGTTCTGAGTTTCATGGGAATTCATTTAACTTCTCTCCGGCAGCGGGATTTAAAGTCTGCTCCTGGGTGGACCCAGATCCTCCCGGGACACAGGTTTTTGGTTTCGCAGCTACCTTTAACCTCAGCTCACCTCCTAACTTGCAAAAGCACCCCATTACACCATCCCTGGGAGTCTAATGCAGAATATGAGAATCCTCAGAACGGCAAATGTTGTTTATCAGTTAACTACGAGAGAAGGTAGATTCCAACTTTCTTTTCCTCCCTTTTTTAGGAGTGAATGCTAGGTGAGGCGACAGTGAGAGGAGCCGGGTTTCCCCATCGCGCCACTCACCCATTTTCTGGTGCAGTTACGCTCCTCCCCCCCCTCCAATGCAGTGGGATTTAGGACCCAGCGGCGGGCTTCCGGAAGGGGAAGCAGCCGGGCGGGAAGACGCGCGGTGGCGGAGGGTTTAAACTGCGCGCAAGCGCAGATCAACCATGGGGGGGCGGGGTTGAGGCGGCGACTACCTCGAGGGTGAGGTAGGTGTCAGTGGCTTGCGGGCGCTGGCTCTGTGCTCGCCATTCTGATGGCTACGTGCCGGCTGCTGGAGCCTGACGGGGTGTGGAAGGCCGGCCAGGGTCCCCTGTCCCTGGAGTGGGGTCCTGCGGTCCTGGCACTTGGCGGCGCAGCAGACTCACCTGCTGGCCACTGCGCCCCGGGCCCTGCGGGTGGTGGAAGGGTCCCAGCGTCCGTGCTGCGCTCCCCACGCGCTGCCAGGCACCGAACTTCTCTTTACTCAGTTTCCCAGTGTTGGGGACGGTCGTGGTGTATGTAGATAGAGTGAAAAGAGCCTGTACCTTTCCAGTTGTACCTGGGCAGAGCTGAGCACCCGTAAAAGTTATCATCAGCTTCATGGTTTCCTTAGCGTACCCCAAGTCTACCTTCTTCGGTCCATGGCCATCTCCCTCAGCACCGCACACCCCAACTCCTGCTGGAGCCTCACCGCGAGTCCACCCAGAGTTGTAGCGGTTAACCGGACCCAGGAGCTTCCCTTATTTTTTTTAATTTTAATTTTATTTATGTGTATGAATATGTGTCTGCATATAGGTTTGTGCACCCGTGTTGTGCCGCGGAGGTCAGAAGAGGGTCTCGGATTCCCCTGGAACTGGAGTTCTCCTGGAATTGGAGTTACAGAAGGTTCTCAGCCGCCATGTGGGTGCTGGGGATCGAACCTGGGTCCTCTGTTAGAGCAGTCGGCGCTCTTAACCGCTAGGCCATGTCTCCAGCCCTGGAGCTCCCCTTGTTAAAACACCCATTGTTGCTAGAATAAAATCCAGAATCTAACATCCTTGCCTTCTCTCACCCTCTTCTTGGACAACCGCCTGTCCCAGAACGCAGTTCCCACCTGGCCTCTGCAGGTCGAGCCCATCTACCTGGAATGCCTCTTCATCTGTCTGTCAACCTGCTGGTGCCTTTTCATCCTTCAGGTTTCGCGGGCTACTCCAGAAATTATTCCAAAGAAAGCTCATTCCTGTAAAATGTAATGCGCACCTGTAATCATCTTGACTTTTCATTTTTGTGTTAATTTACATCTTTTCACCCTGAAATCAAGCTTGTTTAGAACAGAAGTTGTATCATTAGCTCTTAATTCCCAGTGCCTAGATAGTTGTAGCTGGTCAGAAAGTGTTGAATGGAGGAACTCTGGGAGTTGAGTGTGAGACCCATTTTACTGATGAGGAAACTGAGGCCCAGCAATTAGCTAACCTGCTCCACTGCACATTTATCACCTACTAATGAGAGTGGGGTGCTTTTCTGCTTACTGCTGGACACACAGGACCTCCAATGAGGAGTCTGGTGCCTGCATCTTAAAGTTCTGAGGAGCAGCTGGACATGTAGAAGTGCCCCACCTGGTATGATCAGAGTAAGTGATCACCATTCAAAATGGAACGCTCTTTTGGATCAACTCTGTGTGTGTGTGTGTGTGTGTGTGTGTGTGTGTGTGTGTGACAGAATATAGGTACATGTACCCTTGGATGTGTCTTTTTCTATCACTCTGTCTTATTCCCTTAAGAAGTCTGTTACTGAACCAGAAACTGGCCCTTTTTTTGCCTGGCTGGCAGAGCTGCTTATCTCTGCCCTCCTGGGGTTACAGGCATAAGCAACTATGCCTGGATTTTATGTGGGTTCTGGGGATCTGGTGCCTGTATAACAAGCACCCTTACCCACTGAGCCATCTCTCCAGCCCTGCAGCAATGTTTTTAAAGTCCTTAATAAAACCTCTGAGCACATTCTAAGTTGGCATTTGGTACAAAGAAAGTTGGCATTTGGTACAAAGATTTCATTAGATTTTTATCATCTTGGTGCTGTGTTTGGCAGATTTTATTCACTCACCTACCCCCCTAGTTTTGATTTATTCTCTTCACACATATGCTATTATTTGTTTGATATTTCTTTGAACCCACTCTTTTATGTTTACAACTTTTTTTTTTTTTGTCTTTTCAACACAGGGTCTCCCTGTAGCCCCAGCTGTCCTGGAACTCTGTAGACCAGGCTGGCCTTGAACTCACAAAGATCCGCCTGCCTCTGCCTCCCAAGTGCTAGGATTAAAGGCGCGCGCCACCACGCCTGGCTATGTTTACAACTTTTTAAAAGGAAAGTTTATTTTGCTGTTGTAACTGTAGTGGAGCTACGATATGCATTCTGCTGACAGGGCTTGCAGAAGAGCCCTGGGCCTGCTATTGGTTCAGAAGCAAAATTTAAAGCATTTCTTCAGCACTGCAGATTTCTCCTTGGTTTAAGCAGAGATTGGATTGGAAAGGGGAAAGGAGGTATTGCCATAATGGGGAAGTCCTTCTGTGGCAGGCCTCAATCTCCCCCACTGTGAGAGAAGCTGCTGCACCCACTGAGTCAGTGCTGGGACTTGGGCTGGCCCACTCCCTACATCCCAGTCCTCATTCTTTTGACAGTACTTACTGAAAGTGTGACTTTGGACCTACGCTGTACCAGGCACTGTCCATCAGGGAAAATAAACAGCTATGACACTTGTCAAACTCTGCCTTGGTTCCAAAACCTCCTGCCATAGTAGGAACCTGGTTCTGTGTGAGGGAGAAGCACAGTCTGATGCTGATGACAGGATTCATTCTCCAAACCGAAGTCAGTTCCTGCTTGATCTTGGTGTTTACCTAACAGCCTCCTTTTCTCTCTAACAGACAAAAGAACTTGATTTCATAAAGAGGGAGTAAACTGCTGGGTGGAACGATGAAATACAATTTCATTAATGTGCCACAAAGGCTATTTGCCTATAAGTGGTAAAAAGCCCCCAAACATATTCTTTAGAATCAGCAATCCCCAAACTTAAACTATGTGTAGAGCCAGGACCAAACAAAGGGCTTTGTCTCTGAGAAATGTCTTTTATTCATTTGACTAAACGGCCCTCTATTGGTGCTGGTGCCATCCTGTGGTTCTAGAAAATATAGGTGAAATTAAAAGCGGGAGAAATTCTCTAAATAGTTGAGAGTCACTAGAGACTTTGCTTAGAGTTCTTAAGGTTTGGGATCCCCATTTTCCATGCAGGCCACCTGGGAAAGAGGTGGTGAGCGCTTTCATTTTCTTGAAAGTTCCTTAAGGTGGGCTGGAGACATGGCTCAGTGGTGAAGCGCACTGGCTGTTCTTGTAACAAACCTGGTTTGAGTTCTGACACCCACATGGTGGCTAACAACCAACTGTAACTCCAATTCTAGTGGATCCAGTGCCCTCTTCTGGCCTCCACTGCATGGGTGCACTTGATAATGCAACAAAACACTCATACACATAAAGATTTTTAAAAATTAAAGTTCCTTAAGGTAGTTTTCCTAGGGTATCTAAGACTAAGGTTTAGGTTGAAAGGCAAAGGGAAGGAAAAGGCAGCTAGGGTTTTTACTGTTACTTTGTCAACCCCTCGTAGGATAGTCTGGGAATAGTTAAATGGCTCAGCCTCTGGCAACAGAAGTGCTGCATGTACTGCAGAGTCTCTCACCTTGATAGGGAATTTGATAGCAATAAAGTTATGTTGCTGATAGCCTACTGAGTGGAAAATAATGTTTCCGCCTTTCCTTTTCAGGAGGATAATGTCTCAGGAAAGCAGTTACGGGAGATGGACTATATCCAGTAGTGACGAAAGTGAGGATGAAAAGCCCAGATCTGCCGAACCGTCAACATCCTTCCCCCCACAGGCTGGGCAGGCAGCATCAAGGGAGCCCACGTACACCTGCTCTGAGGCTCGCAAAGCCGCACACAAGAGACAGATCTCCCCTGTGAAATTCAGCCACACAGATTCGGTATTACCTCCCAAACAGCAGAAGAGTGGTTCCCAGGAAGCCCTGGGCTGGTGTCTGTCCAGCAGCGATGATGAACAGCAGCCCGAGACACAGAAAGACCGGCCTAGGGACACAGTGGCTCGGGAGAGAAACGATGTCTCCTTCCCTACCCTGAGTGCTGCCCAGAGAGCAGCAGACCGTGGTCCTCCCGCCAGGCACAGGGCCCAAGGGCTAGAAGACGAGTATGAGACCTCAGGAGAAGGCCAGGACATCTGGGACATGCTGGATAAGGGGAACCCCTTCCAGTTTTACCTCACTAGAGTCTCAGGGATCAAGGAAAAGTATAACTCCAAAGCCCTCCATATCAAGGGTAAGGAACGGAGGCTTCCAGGAGCTGTTGAACTTTTTCTCTCTTGGTAAATCATGGGGCGGGGATTGGGGGGCAGTCTAATTGGCCTCCAAGAACCCTTCCCATGGTCTTACCTACAGGGATCCACAAGCAAGTGAATATGGCAGCAAATTGTTACTCAGGGAGAGGTATTGGGAGGGTGTTTCTTAAGGCCCTGTACCTCAGCTCCCAGTACTACACGTGGCTTAGTGCTCAGAGCTGTTCAGCTTTTTAAATTTTATTTATTTATTTATTTATTTATTATTATTATTATTATTATTTTTTTTTTTTTGTCTTTTCGAGACAGGGTCTCCCTGTAGCCCCAGCTATCCTGGAACTCACATTGTAGACCAGGCTGGCCTTGAACTCACAAAGAGCCACCTGCCTCTGCCTCCTAAGAGGTAGGATTAAAGGCATGTACCACCATGAACTGTTCAGCTTTTAAAGTAAACATTAAACTTAGCTAGTAACATTTTTCAGTGCTCTGAGCTTCATAGTAGTGGTTCTATGTGGTCCCTGGTACCCTGCACCTTGGAGCCAGTACTCAGCTCCATCTCAGACTTCAAATCAAACTCTGAAGACCAGGGCCTGCCCCCTGTGGTTTTACAAACCCTCCAGTGAATTCTAGTGCCTAGTCAGAATCTCTGCTTGAAAGCATGTTTTTGGTTCCCAGGTCAAAGAAGCAAGAGAGTACTGAAGTATGTGGGTAGATGCTCCTGGCGTGAGGTTGTAGATGGTCTCTAGATGGTTCCCTGCATTCCATGGCGGAACAGTAGAACTTGAGGACTCAAGGCACACATTCCCTCCTTTGCCACTTGTTTACCTATGGTCAATACAGGACCAGACCAGAGAGCCAGAAGAGCAGGAGCAGACAGGTGAAATGCCTAGCACAGCGCATTCATATAGCAGATAGAAACAAGAAGCATTCTTGGACTGGAAAGATGGCCTAGCGGTTAAGAGCGCCGACTGCTCTTGCAGAGGACCCAGGTTCGATCCCCAGCACCCACATGGCGGCTGAGAACCATCTGTAATTCCAATTCCAGGAGAACTCCGGTTCCAGGGGAATCCGACACCCTCTTCTGACCTCCGTGGAACTGCATGATACGGGTGCACAAACCTGCATGCAGACAGTACATTCATACACATAAAAAAAAAAAAAGAAACAATAAGCATTCTTTCGCATTAACCTTTTTTTCTGGCTCATATTCAAGAAATAGATTATGTTTACCCTCAACACAGTTTTTATACATCAGATATATAACAGTCCACTATGTTTCTTCTGTATGATATGTAAGCATTGATGGGTTTAATATTATACTGTAGAAAACCCAGCTCTAGCCAGGCGTGGTGGCGCACGCCTTTAATCCTAGCACTTGGGAGGCAGAGGCAGGCAGATCTTTGTGAGTTCAAGGCCAGCCTGGTCTACAGAGTGAGTTCCAGGACAGCTGGGGCTACCGGGAGACCCTGTCTTGAAAAAAAAAAAAAAAAGAAAGAAAGAAAACCCAGCTCTACAAACATTTGAGAATCTCTTTGCGTAGGTACTCTGAAGAAATGTAAGGCAGTTGTCAGTGTTTTTTAATTGTATTTAAGAGAGATTGGCAGAAGTCTGAAAGGCTGGCTATACATAATAAAATAATAACTGTGAGTGTAAGCAGCAAGATTTGAGGAGGGACAGATGACATCATGAGAGATTTTGCATATATTTTAATTCTCAGAACAGCCTAGTGAGGAGTTGTAAATGTCCTTGGACGAGTGACACATCTGCTTTTTAGAGTAGTTACATAATTTCCCCACCATCACGGAGCTGGTAAATGGAAAAGCCACGCCTGAATCCAGGCATTGCTTCTGAATCTATTGTTTGATGTATGAAGCTAACACTGGCCATAACTGTGGTTCTCTAGGCCCCTTGGACCCACCAGTCCTTGGAAGATAGGTAAAGTTTAGAAAGGTAGAGATGCTGATGGATGCCAAATGGAAGAAGGTGGCAGTCGGTCTCTTAACTGTGCTCATCTCCAGATAAGGTGGGAACTCCCCTACTGGTATTTTTTTGTTCTTTAAAATTCTTTGTACTGAAAAATCTAGTTCAGTGTCCATAAGGAAGTATTCAGTGACTATCAGATTAATGAGTCAGCCCACTTCCTCCTCAGAAGCCACTCTGTAGGTACCAGCATCCAAGAGCCAGACATCCTGAGTCAAACCCCAACTCTGACCCTTCTAAACAAAGTCATGGGCAGCCTCCTACCGAGACTCCTCATCCACAAAGCTGAACAACAGACCTTGCCTCGGAAAATCCCTGGGAGGAGTAGGTCAATATGTGGAATGTGCCAATGACTTACTAGTCCTGTACAGGTGGAAGCTGGTGATGCTCATGGTGCCGACAGCAGTGGCCTTTCTAATCTCTCTAAAGTCAGGCTTGAGGGGGAGCCATGTGGGATCCACCCCCACCTCCACCCCCAGAGGTGACCAGGAGCATCAAGGACAGAAGTCTGGACTTGTGGGATGCCTGGAATTGTGGGATACCAGCTCCAGGGGAATGGCGCTGGGGACTTGGATGGGAAGGAAGGGAGTGAAGATTTGGAGGTCCTGGTAGAGTGGCCATGAGTGTTGGGCTGACACAGTCCAAAATGGACCCGTTAGCCAGGCTGAGATAGAGACTTCAGTTTTACATCTTATTTTATAAGGCAAACTTTTCGTGGATTTTACGAAATACTGCAATCTAGCTTTGTAATGCCTTTTCACTTTACCATTTTAAGAGCCAAATAAATCTTGACTGTTGGTGACTGTTGAATAAGAAAGTTGTTATGGTTTTGATTAGAGGATTTTTATCTGAGAATCTGTTTTGTCTTTGTAGATATTTTATCTCCTCTGTTTGGGACACTTGTTTCTTCAGCTCAGGTGAGTTTACAGTAAGATTTTTTTTTTTTTTTGGGTAAAGAGACAGGTAATGAAACAACTTCATAAGAAAATATGACAGGAAATGGGTCTCATTTCTGTACAGTGGTCCTAAATTGGTCCCTTCTTAGAGCCTGGCCCATGTTGTGGGATTTGTACAGTAGATTCTGTCCTTTGGCTCCCACTCCATAGAACATGAATTTTCTTGTTAGGAAACCACTCCTGAAAGACTTTGAGAGAGGCTTCCAGACTGATGGGATACTGATATAGCCCCTTGGGAGGAGGTGAGTAGTGTAGTGAAGACCTCATCAAGTTTGATTTGATTTCGAAAAATATGAGGTGCTCTGCACCAACCAAAAAGGAATGAGAGGAATTATGGGTATTACTGCATGTTCAGTGGCTCCTGCTGGGCTAAGCTAGTCCCTTGTTTCTGATGAGTCAACATAATCGTCCCAGTGCTCAAGGACTAGTCAGAGCAAAAGGGCCCTGTTCCTACAGCAAGTGAAGGTGTTCCCTTATTGTATGAGGTGGTCCTGAGAGTCCTGGTTTCCAGATGGAAACCAAGTAGGGTGCATCGATGGGCTCTCCCTAAGCCTAACTGAGCTCTACTGCCTTGGATTGGCAGGGCCCCTATAGGTAAGACCACTACAGAACTTGTGGTCAACAGATGCTTATTTTAAACTAGTGAATGTGTGCCAAGCTAGCTGGTAAGTTATGTGAAAAGGAAATGTCTTTTTCTAAAAGTTCCAGGACCTTTGTCTCCAATATCTGTCTTAAACCACCTAGGGAAAACTTTTTAAATCTGGGCTGTTAGGAATGGTGTAGAAACACTCTATTCACAGATATAGTGTTACCACAGAGACGTTATCCTTAGAACCTGTCTTGCCAGATTTTGCTCCATTTATGCAGGTTCTCTTAACCAACTGTTCCTTCAAAGTAAAGGTTAGGATTACTTTTGAGTATTACAGCATTAATAACTAGGTTTAAGAACACTATGTAGCACATTATTACTTTAGAACTTGTTACAAATTCTCCTTAGGAACCTACCTATGGCTTACTTAACTTTTCTGTTCTGTCTAGTTTAACTATTGCTTCGACGTGGACTGGCTCGTAAAGCAGTATCCACCAGAATTCAGGTGAGTTCTGTGAGACCTGCACATTGTAAGCAAGTGCTCTGAAATACAGGATTTGTAGTTCTCAGACAAGCTATTTATCCCTTTTAGGATTCCTTTGGACATCATTGAAAACCTAAAACATTAAGTTATTTTGGGGTCTAACACTTTTTTGGTACATGTTCATGTGTGTGCATGTTCATTTATGTGTATGCCAGAAGACAATGTCGACTTGTCAGGGACCATTCTCTCTCTCTCTCCCTCTCTCTCTCTCTCTCTCTCTTTCTTTTCTTTCTTTCTTGTCTGTCTGTCTCTGTCTCTCTATCTCCTTTTTTCCTTCTCTTCCTACTCTTCCTCCTCCTCCTTCTTCCCTTCTCCTCTTCCTCTGCTTTCTCTTCTTCTTCCTCTTCCTCCTCTTCCTCCTCCTCCTCTTCCTCCTCTTCCTCCTCTTCCTTCTCCTTCCCCTTCTCCTCTTCCTCTTCCTCCTCCTCTTCCTCCTCTTCTTCCTCCACACTGCCACACCCAGCATTTTTCCTCTGGATCCTGAAGCTGGCACTTAAGTATTTATGTTGCAGTATAAGTGCTTTATCAACTGTGCTACCTCCCCAGCCTCAGAATATCTTTTTATTTTATTTTATTTATTTATTTATTTATGTTTTAGACTCTTTGAGACAGGGTCTCCCTGTAGCCCCAGCTGGCCTGGTACATTACTATGTTGACCAGACTGGCCTTGAACTCACAGAGATCTGCCTGCCTCTGCCTCCCAAGTGCTGGGATTAAAGGCATGCGCCACCACACCTGGACAGAATATCTCTTTAAAAATTCTGTTTAATCCCACGTACTCTTTTTTTACACATTTTGCCATTTTCTTCTTGGCTCTGTCCAGCAGTAGATAAGGACCAGTTCCAACTCAAGAAACAGGTCTTTGTGGCCAATGTTAATATAAAGGAAACTGTCATCCATGTGATCTCTAGACTTGTACATGTGCCAGACATGGCTAGCACACCATATTTGGCTTAGCACATCAAAGCCATTCTTTTCTTAGGATCTCTTTGTGCCATCCTCCTACCCCAAAAAGTTTCTTCTGGTTCTGGAGTCAAGAAAGGGTCACAACCTTCCCTTACCCAAGCTGAGAGCTTGGACTTTCAGTGCTGCCACTAGCTACTCTTCAGCCTCGTGTTGGGCAGAAGAGACCAAATCAGTGTAGCTGTGGCACAGTGACATGAAGCAGTCGGTGTGCACAGCCTGTGCCAGAATCTCCTAACAGTAAGTAGGATGGAGGGAAAAACCCAAGGAAAATATGGATGTCCAGTATTTTGACATTGTTGGTGCATTTAAGACATCATTGTTGGAACCTTTGTCATTACAGAGAGTAAAACACTGGGATTTCTTCACCAGCTTTGCTACTCAGAGACTTCTATTTAACCGATAACATGAAGCATTTGTTGTAGCTGCATATTAACAGAAACTCAAAATAACAGTAGCTTAAGTTTGCTTAAAGCAAATTAATCCTTCCAGCCTAAACTCCTGGTGATCTGGAGAGTGTACCTTGGCTTTCTGTGTAACTTACCTACCTACCTGTGGTGGTGATTGACTTCAGTCTTCAGATTTACGTCATGGTCCAGGATGGTAGCCCAAACTCCAGCTCACTTGTCTGTGTTCCATGTAGCAGAAAGAAGAAGGAAGAGAGGGCTTGTATCCCACCCATGTCACTCTGAGCAGCTGTTCTGGCTGGTCCCATCTGCACCTGTTTCTGTTCCTGTTTCGTGGAGCAGAGCTCTGTCACATGACCCTAATCAGCTCTAAGAGAGGGTGGAAATGAGATGTTCCGCCTGAGCTCACTGTGTTCTACATGAAATCAGGGTTTTGCTAGGAAAGGAGGCTGGGTCTGTGGGGCAGTGTGGCCCCAGCCTCAGCTCCTCTTGGCAGTGTGACCCTGGCTTGTACTGGTGCTGTTCCTTCTCCCTTTTGCTTCTCAGGCACCTCAGAATCAAATGTCACCCCCCTGTAGTAAGGACAATGTTGATTGTCATTCCTTTATGCCTCTTGTGGGTTCAATTGACAGAAGTCCAAGCCTCAGTACCTCAGAGTGTGACTTATTTATAAATCAAGTCCTTACAGAAATGACCAGCCAAGTTCAGATGAGATCACAGGTAGCCACTAATTCAGCATAGCTGGTGTCCTTAAAAAGGAGAAATTGGAGAGACAGAGCAGACTATGTTAAAATATAGGAGAATGTCGGCTGCAAGCCAAGGAATGCCTGAAGCCCCAAGTAAGGCCCAGGTTCTCCCTCAGTCTTCAAAAGGAACTACCCTTGCAGGCACCAGATCTCAGACATCCTGCTTCTGGACTGTGAGACCCCAGCTTTGCATGGTGTAAGCCACTCTGGTTACAACACCTTGTTGCAGCAGCTCTAGCAAAGTCAAAGCACAGCTCCCCAACCCACCTATTAACAAATGCATCTTGGGAAAGTTGGGCAGACACTTTGGCAAGCTTAAGAAAAGTCTAGAATTTGTATGTAGAGAATTCCCAGTGGTAAGCGTCTGCCTCACTGTTCAGATGTTGCCCATGTGTGGTAGTCCAGAGTGGTTGCTTTGAAAGGATTAAGGAGGACTTGAACTTCTGTCCTTAATGTTTAGGGTTTTATTGCAGGATGGCATGTGACCTGAGAACATGAGCATTTCTTACATGTTTATCTATGCTATTATGGTTGTAGTGATTGTAAATAGGGAAAGTGTTGGGAATGCGCGTCATAGGTTTACCATGTGCTAGAGCAAAGGGTGAGGTGGAGAGACGTTAATTTTGAAAGTGCTCATTCAAGGCCAGCCTGGTCTACAGAGTGAATTCCAGGACAGCTGGGGCTACAGGGAGACCCTGTCTCGAAAAGACCAAAAAAAAAGAAAGAAAGTGCTCGTCACGTGATGCCTTCCCGTTCAGTGCGGCCCCTCACAAATTCTGCAGTATAACTGACAACTGAGGAAGTCACTGCAGTTGTTGATCTTGCTTGGTTGCTTGTTGGAAAAAAATCCAATTTTTCTTGTTTGGAGAGAGCTTGTAAAGATACATTGATTTCTAAGGATTAGCTTGCTTTGAATTACCCAGAGAAGATGAAAGATCCCTTAAACCTTTTTTAAACCAGCTGTGGTGGCTCATGCCTATATTCCAGCTGGAAATGTTATGGCAGGAAGATTACAGAGTTTCAGACTAGCTTGGGCTACAGACCAAATTCAAGGCCAACCTGGACTGTCTATGGAGACCCTGTCTCAAAACAAACAGAAAAGGTCTTTTTAATCTGTTCCTGAAAAGTAGTTTTTAAAATATATTATTTATTAATAAAATAACTGCTGAGCCATCTCTCCAGCCCTGAAGATTGGTTTTATACAGCCCGGAATTTGAAATTTTTCAGCATACTTGGGGCTTTCCATCATTGAAATCTAACTGCCTGTGAGCACTTCTGCACTGAGGGTTTGGGCCCGTTTACTTTTGTATTCTCAATCTTGTACAATATATAGAGTCCATTATAGGAGCCTGGTAAATAGTGCAGCGTGATATAAAAGAAAGGAGGGGGGAAAAAGAAAGGAGAAGGCAGCATCATACTGTAACATGATAATTGCCTGTCTTTTCTTTTTTCCGTTTTTTTTTTTTTTTTTTTTTTTTGAGACGGGGGTCTTGTCCCTGTCTGATCACTATGTAGGCCAGGCTGGCCTGAACTCGCAGAGATCCACCTGCCTGCCTCCCGAGTGCTGGGATTAAAGGCGTGCACCACCACGCCCAGCTGATAATTGCCTATTTACATTTATTTGTGTTTTGTGAGTATGAGGGGGCATGTGTACCATTGCACACGTGGCCCACAGCCAGTGCTTTTAACCACTGAGCCATCTCTCAAATCCATTTATGCTTATTTTTAATATCGAGTATACTGAAACCAATGAGGTGGCTTGGTGGACAGAGGTACTTGCTACCAAGGCTGACCACCTGAGTTTGAGCCCCAGAATTTGCAGAGTGAAAGGAGAAAAACAACTCCCAAAAGTTGTCTACTCATACACATAAAAAATAAGTAAAATATTAAAAAAAAAAAAGCATAGAGTCATCACTCCCTTGTGTTCCAGCAAACTTCAGGCTTAGTCCTTGTGGCCCCTCACAGAGAACTGGTTAATGAACACTGATGGCCATGGGATGTTAGCCACAAAGGCCAGAAACAAGCAGCAGGGCTCAGGAGTCCTGCCTTCCCCAGTGAGACAGGAGGCCTGCCTTGCATGCATTTTAAACATTTCTGATCTCTTTTCAGGAAGAAACCCATCCTGCTCGTGCATGGCGACAAGCGAGAAGCCAAGGCTCACTTACATGCCCAGGCAAAGCCATATGCAAACATTTCCCTCTGCCAGGTAACCTGCTTCTGCACTTGACCTCAGGCTCAGTCTGAGACTTGGTAGGAATTTAGCCTAGAGTCCATCCTCCCACCTGGGGCAGAATTTCTCCCTCAACAGCGCTGTCTCAGCATTCTGAGTTAACTCAGTCCACTAGTAGGACCTCCCATGGTTAGAAAGATTTTTCCCTTTCCTTTAACCTGAAGTCTCCTCCTCGTGACTTACACATACTGGTCCTGATTTCCTGCCTTCTGGAACCACACAGAACAGTTCATCTCTTCCTTGCACATGCAGATCCTGTACTGGAGATCATATGTCCTGTTTCCCTTGGTTTCTGGGTAGCTAAGCAGTCTTTGGTTGTGCTCAGTGCAACATGGGTCCCTCTCAGCCCTGGCCAGCTAGAACTCTGGTATTGTCTAGTTTGTCTTGTGCTTCTTGCAACCCAGCTTTCAGCATGGAACACATCTTCCAAGTGCAGTTCAGAGGGTGCCGATAGATCCTTCTGCCAAGCAGCTGATAACTGCTTCTGTGCCACCTTCTCTGACTTGCATAAACCCCCACTGATGCTTTAACTGTTGTCCTCGGTTCTCTTTCACATCAGCCAGAGAGTGGGAAAGACCCATGGAGTCAAAGCCTATTAGGAAACAAAGGGGAAACAAAAGGGAATCATACATGGCACGTGATCCCAGCCAGTGAGTGAGACACACTCGGTATATATGGCACGTGACCCCAGCCCAGTGAGCAAGACACACTCGGTATGTCTGCCTGCCTTGCTGGAACCAAAGGAAAGTAGAAAAAAGGAAAACAAGAGCTGTGTCCAGTGTCTCTATATGTTCCATGATTTTTGTCCTCCAACTTTGTAGTCAGCCTACAATGTGACTGACAAATCTTTGACTTTGTTTTTTTTTTTTGTTTTTTTTTTTTCACATAAATTTACTTTTATTTTTTTAACAAGTCTAGACCCGTGTAATCTTTGACTTTGTTACCGGTTGCTTTATGCTCCATGTCCTCAAGAATCTCTGCAAAAAATAGGCAAGGTGGGAAGAAAGGGATTCAGGGGATTTTTTTTTTTTTTTTAGTTCCTTCCTGTGGAAATGGGCATTATAAAGTAGCAGGCAAAATAGTCACCTTTTGCCGGGCGTGGTGGTGCACACCTTTAATCCTAGCACTTGGGAGGCAGAGGCAAGTGGATCTTTGTGAGTTCAAGGCCAGCCTGGTTTACAGAGTGAGTTCCAGGACAGCTGGGGCTACAGGGAGACCCTGTCTCAAAAAGGGAAAAAAAAAAAAATAGTCACCTTTCCCTGTATCTGTTAGCAGGACTGCAATCCATTCATGAGAAACCATGGTAAGAGATTCAGTTAAGAGTTTTTTCTCTGTGGTGGTTTGAATGAGAATGTCCTCAATAGACTCTTAAGTATTTGGACATTTTGTCCCCAGTTGGTGAAACTATTTTAGGAGGTGTTAGGAGGTGCAGCCTTGCTGGAGGAAGCAAGGGGGGTGGGCTTAGAGAGTTGGCAAGCCTTGCTTCCGGTCCCTGCTCCAGCCATCTCCTACCACCATGCTCTTCCCCTGCCATTATGGGCTCTTCCCCCTGGAACTGTGAGCTCAAATAATCTTTTCCTTCTGTAAGTTGCCTTGGTCACAGTGTTTTATCTCAACAACAGGAAAGAAACTAATATTCTCTCCTTGTTATCACTATAGTAAACTGGGCTCGGTTTCTGTTCTTGGGCTGGGGACATGGATCACTAGGTGAGAACACTTTCTGCACAAGTATGAGGACCTGAATTCAAATCCTAGCACCTACCTAAAAGGTCCAGCATAACACCTGTAAGCCCAGCACTGTGAGGGCCTAAGACAAGAGGATCACTGGGGCTTGCTGCTGTCAGCCTAGATCCAGGTTCTATGAGAGACCCTGTCTCAAGAGAATAAGGTAGAGAAGGATGGAGCAGGCAACCGACCAATGTCTTCTTCTAGCCTCTGTGCACATGCATGGGTGTGTACACATCACACACACACAAACACACAAAAAGATCTCTGCTCTTAGGGTAGAGATATGTCACCTTTCTTTTGCCAGTTTCCTTCTAGTATCTCTCTTTTCTCACATAATATGATAGTGTCAACTTATATTTTATTATTCTTCTTTCAACTATAAATGGTGTCTGTGTTTGTTCTGAAAATAATCTGATGACTTTCTAACATACCTCACAGCATTTTTCTGGATTTAACCCATTGCCCTTTATTTAATTGTGGCTTCATCTATGCCTTTTAGGCTTGGGGATGAAGCTCAATGGTAGAGTGCTTACCTAGTAAGCATAAGGCCCTGGATTCAATCTTCACCATCACAAAAACAACTTCTCTTCTACCCAAGGTGTTTGTGATTCATCTTATCATGTAGATGAGCCATATGCCTTTGTTTAGCAGTTGCCTAAAATTCCATTGTTTTGATCTGACTTCCACCAACAGAATAGGTCGGCTCTCATCCAAAAAGTCGGGAGAAAGTAAATTAATAAAGGAATCTTCAAGGCAGTGATTAAATAGTACTCAAATTCCAGGTTTAGGAGAGCACTGCTTCTGAGAGCAGGTTGGCCACTAGAGGGCGTATGGACACACTTCTCTTAAACCTTTGCATAGAACCACACAGAAGCACTCACTCTAGTGGGAGATGCGGGTTTGTGGCCCCATGGGTGCACATTTGAGCCTGAGACTGGAAATTGAGGCCTTGTGATGGTGGTGAGGTTAGGATGCCTAGGTTCTGCCCCAGCCCTGTGCCTCTGTGTACTAAGCTGTTTGGGCTACCATAACAGAATGCCTGGGTGGATTTTCTTTCTCTTTTTCTTTTGGACTAGGCAGACAGACATTTCTAAGGTAAGGATGCTCTTCTTGACTTGTAGATGGCTGTGTTCTCATGGTGTCCCCACAAGGCAGAGGAGGTGGGGGCGGTGCTAGTTCTCTGGTATCTCGTAAAGACACTAATTGTTTTGGATCATCCCTGCCCCTACTTTCCCACAACTTAATTTAACTTCATCACCATAAAGTCCCTCTCTAAACACTGACACACTGGGGGTTTAGGCTTCTACATATGAATGGGAGGGGTGCTCAAAGTTTAATTCCATAACACTGTCCTCATTCATCCTGTCATTTAAGCCCATTTGCTTGAATATAATTTGTTCATCATGTTTATAATGAATTGCTAATCCCATTCATTATAGAATTTAAGAGATTCTGTGCATTAGCAAAAAAAGCATCCATTAAATATTATGTGTAGAAGTTATTTTTATCCTTTTTTTTTTTTTTTTTTTTTGTGCTTAGGCTTGGCTGAAAGCATATAACCTGTATTAACACTAAATTCAAAAGCCAGTTCCATTAACCACTGCTTTGTCTCAGTGAAGAAGCACTTTGCAAAGTGGCATTCCTTCTAATTTCGTAATGTTAAAGACATAAAGTACAGTTCCTAGCCTTCTTATGTGGCCTTCTTCTGTGTGCATCCCTGGATACTGCATAGAAGGGAATACCTTCACCTGCCCACAGGTTCTGTCCTTCCATCATGAGGTGGGCAGGCATGCTGGGGAAATGGAATAGTGATTTTTCACATTTCTGTAGTGCTTAGAGAAAATAAGCCTCATTCCCAAGTTATTATATACATACTGACAATGTTAAATCTCATAACAATTCTTTATTTTAAACAGGCAAAAGCTGAGGTTTAGAAACATAAAATTTTTCCTTGCCGGGCGTGGTGGCACACGCCTTTAATCCTAGCACTTGGGAGGCAGAAGCAGGTGGATCTTTGTGAGTTCAAGGCCAGCCTGGTCTACAGAGTGAGTTCCAGGACAGCTGGAGCTACAGGGAGACCGTGTCTCAAAAAGACAAAAAAAAAAAAAGATAAAATTTTTCCAAAGTTGGGCAGGATGTGAGGGAAGATTTTAGCCAGGTGCCCTGTTCCTGAGCTAGTCACCAGATAGTGCCCTGTTCCTGAGCTAGTCACCAGCTGGCGCCCTGTTCCTGAGCTAGTCACCAGCTGGTGCCCTGTTCCTGAGCTAGTCACCCAGCTGGTGCCCTGTTCCTGAGCTAGTCACCCAGCTGGTGTTCTGTTCCTGAGCTAGTCACCCAGCTGGTACCCTGTTCCTGAGCTAGTCACTAGCTGGTATTCTGTTCCTGAGCTAGTCACCCAGCTGGTGTTCTGTTCCTGAGCTAGTCACCCAGCTGGTGCCCTGTTCCTGAGCTAGTCACCCAGCTGGTGTTCTGTTCCTGAGCTAGTCACCCAGCTAGTGTTCTGTTCCTGAGCTAGTCACCCAGCTGGTGCCCTGTTCCTGAGCTAGGCACCCAGCTGCTGTTCTGTTCCTGAGCTAGTCACCCAGCTGGTGTTCTGTTCCTGAGCTAGTCACCAGCTGGTACCCTGTTTCTGAGCTAGTCACCAGCTGGTACCCTGTTCCTGAGCTAGTCACCAGCTGGTGCCCTGTTCCTGAGCTAGTCACCCAGCTGGTGCCCTGTTCCTGAGCTAGTCACCAGCTGGTGCCCTGTTCCTGAGCTAGTCACCCAGCTGGTGCCCTGTTCCTGAGCTAGTCACCCAGCTGGTGCCCTGTTCCTGAGCTAGTCACCCAGCTGGTGCCCTGTTCCTGAGCTAGTCACCCAGCTGGTGCCCTGTTCCTGAGCTAGTCACCCAGCTGGTGCCCTGTTCCTGAGCTAGTCACCCAGCTGGTGCCCTGTTCCTGAGCTAGTCACCCAGCTGGTGCCCTGTTCCTGAGCTAGTCACCCAGCTGGTGCCCTGTTCCTGAGCTAGTCACCCAGCTGGTGCCCTGTTCCTGAGCTAGTCACCCAGCTGGTGCCCTGTTCCTGAGCTAGTCACCCAGCTGGTGCCCTGTTCCTGAGCTAGTCACCCAGCTGGTGCCCTGTTCCTGAGCTAGTCACCCAGCTGGTGCCCTGTTCCTGAGCTAGTCACCCAGCTGGTGCCCTGTTCCTGAGCTAGTCACCCAGCTGGTGCCCTGTTCCTGAGCTAGTCACCCAGCTGGTGCCCTGTTCCTGAGCTAGTCACCCAGCTGGTGCCCTGTTCCTGAGCTAGTCACCCAGCTGGTGCCCTGTTCCTGAGCTAGTCACCCAGCTGGTGCCCTGTTCCTGAGCTAGTCACCCAGCTGGTGCCCTGTTCCTGAGCTAGTCACCCAGCTGGTGCCCTGTTCCTGAGCTAGTCACCCAGCTGGTGCCCTGTTCCTGAGCTAGTCACCCAGCTGGTGCCCTGTTCCTGAGCTAGTCACCCAGCTGGTGCCCTGTTCCTGAGCTAGTCACCCAGCTGGTGCCCTGTTCCTGAGCTAGTCACCCAGCTGGTGCCCTGTTCCTGAGCTAGTCACCAGCTGGTGCCCTGTTCCTGAGCTAGTCACCAGCTGGTGTCCTGTTCCTGAGCTAGTCACCAGCTGGTGCCCTGTTCCTGAGCTAGTCACCCAGCTGGTGCCCTGTTCCTGAGCTAGTCACCCAGCTGGTGTTCTGTTCCTGAGCTAGTCACCAGCTGGTGTTCTGTTCCTGAGCTAGTCATCAGCTGGTGTTCTGTTCCTGAGCTAGTCACCAGCTGGTGCCCTGTTCCTGAGCTAGTCACCCAGCTGGTGTTCTGTTCCTGAGCTAGTCACCCAGCTGGTGCCCTGTTCCTGAGCAAGTCACCCAACTGCTTTAAAAGTTGTCTATTTTGTGACCTATACTTTCTGGCGTGTTCTTGACCAAGGTCTTGAAGTGCTAGATGTTAGATGTTTTCCTTTTGTACATAACTCTACCTACTTGTAAAGGTGTTATTCTCAATTAAATCAATTTGATTTAATACCTTTTTATTTTTTGTTTTCTGTTTTTGTAAGAAATTTTCTGTTTGAATTTAACATCATTTTAGTTTTTTTCTTGCAACCACATTCAAAGTTTCTTTAAAATGTGTACTTTAAAAACTTTGTTTATATTATTTTCTTCTATAGCAAGCCAAATGTCTAATTTTAAAACAGCTTAGAATGATGTTTACTTTATTAGGAGTTTGTTCTTAGCTACTAAAGAAATTAGGCTTCTAACTCATAATTACTATAATTTAAAATGCAGTGTATATTGAATCATGCTGGATAACAAAAAAAAATGTGGGGTTTTTTGTTGTTTTTGTTTTTAAACAAAAACTGTCTTGTATTTGTCCAGCAGAGGGCAGTAAAACAGTTGGGGTTTTTTTTGTTTTTTTGGATTTTTTGTTGTTGTTGTTTTAAGTTGGCTTAATCCTGTAATCAAAGACCATTTTAAAAAGACAACAAGTAGCTGAGTTTTCTTCCTTCCTCTTCTCCAGCCTCTCTCTCCCTTCCTTCCTTTATGCCTTTGTATTTCTCAGTTTCAGCTCTGTCTCACTAAAATTAATTTCCACAAAGCAGAGTCATAAATCTTTGGAACCAATGGAGTCTATAACTTTTGAGCTGAGTTCATTGTCCTACCCTTGAGCCTTTCTTTATGTTTTTGATCACCATCTATATAATTTATATTCTATACATATACAATTATAGTTCTGAGCTTTTCATTTTTTTCAATTTAAATGTTCTTCCTAGATTTTGTTTTTGCAAATATTGAAACCAAAATATTCTAATTTCCCATGTTTATTTAAAATCATTTGATACACTGGAATTTACTTTATTTTTCACTGTGTACTGGTTAGAAAGTAAGACAGTGTCAAACCCACTACTTTTCCCCGAAAACTGAGGAAAACAGGAAGGAATGTAAGGGCACTGCATAATTTCCACAGTCCACCCTTCTTTATACAAATGTTGCTATTGGCATGTGGAGGCAGCACAGAATCATCCATAATAGAGGCAAATTAATTGAACCAGGCTGAGGTAAAGCCAAGTAACATACAGGTATTTCTCTGGGGCTATAGTGCAGAAAGTCCAGGAAGACTGTCTTATATCAAAAACAAAATGAAACGGATCATAAAATGCATCCATCAAATGCAGACAGGTCACAGAACATAAGGGAAAACCCAATACCACTTTCAGCTAAAAGTTAAACTGACTCTTAATTTCTTTTTTTTTTTTTTTTTTTTTTTTTTTTTTTTNGGGGGGAAAGGGGAAGAAAGGAAAGTCGATCACCCACATCCCTAAGTCTTCTCCTTCATGACAAATACCCAAGAAGCTCAGGAAGTTGCCCATAAGCTCATGTTCACAGCTTCAAAATGAGCTAGAGGCCCTGGTAGCTCTCAGTTCTTAGAGCTGCTTAAGGCTGGGAACTATTGTAACGAATTCATTAAGTTTCGTTAATTTCTGTTTCCCTGAGAACAAACTAATCTAAAACATTTCCTTTTCCATTGGAGTCCCAAGCCTGAGCTGGACACCTCAGAGAGATCTGGTTAGAAACTCATGAGCCTGGGGAAAACTACAGAGAAGAGAGTCTCCTTTTGGAGACAGGGCAAGGGACCCCAGGACCCTGTACCTCATGACCCTGAAGGAGTAGAATAATGCTGTACTCTGAGTATAAATTAAGAGGGACACTTGAAAACCGAGTTACCGAGGCTCAGGAAAGCTCAGTCAGTGGTAAGATGACCTAAAGTAGTTCTAGTCCAGGCTAGGCAGCAACACAGGCCTGGCCGAGCACAGGCAAGAGGACAGCAGAAAATGCTGGACCCAGAAACGGTGCTCTACAAATGCCCGCATGTCTTCTGGCAGAGAAAAAAACTGTTAGCCTCTCCTTCCCCCGTAGTGAGGCATGGGGATGTCAGAAATGGCTTCAGTTATTGACAGAAGGGAAATTAAAAGCTACTTCGCACATGGAGGGCAGAAGGGGCTGAACCTTGATTTGAATAATTCCTAAAACCCCTCTAAAAACAAAACCCTTGGGCTAGGAAATGGTTCAGTGGGCGATGGCACTTGCTGTGCAAGTGGTGAGGAACGATCTTCAAACCCAGAGCCTATGAGTAAGGCTGGGACATGCGGACGTGCTGGCAATCCCGGTCTCGGCAGCCACAGGGGGAGCAGAGCAGGAAGAATTCTCAGAAGCTCACAGGCCAAGCTGATTGCTAAACCACAGCGTGAACAAAGAAGGTGGGAGGTGAGGACCAACACCCAGCGGCCTTCTATTACACACGTGGTCTGTCCACGCTCATGCCTGTGCACACACACGCATGCGTCCACACATCTATCCATGTACAAACTAAACGTTCTGCTTTTTAGAAAGGGACCAAGAACTAGATCCAGCCATCTGTACACCAAGAGCAAAGAGTAACACACAAAAAACATAGACAAACTTCAAGTTCATCCTTATCTAAGAGACTTAAAGTCCTATTATATACTATTATAAATACTGAAGACTCTAAAAAGATACCAGCTTCAGTTTATTTCATGGAAAAAAGAGTCATAGGGGATTTTTTTTTAACCTTACTGTACCCTGCTTGCCCCGGTTTTCCTATGACACCTATTGGAAGTGGGCAGGCAAGGAGTCCAGGAGGGTCCCAGGACATGAGCAGAAACTAAGCATGTTAGCTTAAAGTTCTACTGGGAAAGAATGAATGTTCTGTAGCTTCTTTCCCGCCTCGGGTGCTGATATCTGTTGTTCCTATTACGTGATCTGTAGAATGTGTGTACATTGATTTTATTTCTTCAAAATGAGCAAAAAATTGGGTGGGGAGGAATGGTCCTCTCAAGCATTGAGGAACCCCAGGTTCGAATCCCTAGAACCCACGTCTGTAACTCCTGTGCTCAGGTGATGAGAGGAGGTGGAAACAGGAGACTCTTGGGACGCTTGTGGGCCAGCTGAGCAGGTGTGCACAGTGGTGACAAACAAGACGCACGTCTCTACTAAGGTGGAAGCTAAAGACCTGCACTCGGGTGTCCTCTGAGTTCCACATACGTGCCAATACTCTCAAATGTGAACATTAACACACACACACACACACACACCACATCACCACACACACACACATACACACACAAGAGGAGTGAACGAATGGTTAAGGAAATAAAAAATACACTTGCATGTAGTGAATATATTGCATTGTACCAGGGATTGAATTACAGACTATGGATTAATTTACACTGTTAATTGAACTGTTAATTAACACTGGCTACCTCAGAGTGCCCTGGGGCGGGGGAGACTAAGAGATCAGGGGATGCGAATGTTGTAGTGGCTGCACGGGTTCGAGTACTTCTCTTGCCACTGCAAAAGAAAATACTGTAAACTATTTCTACGATTTACTTTTCTAAGCATGATGTGTGTATATAACACACACACGGACATTTCCACAAAGTAGAAACCAACAGAAAAAAAAAAAGTGAGTGTTTCTGACTGTGGTGCCCCCTCTCGACACAATGACGCCATGTTCTGGGACTCTTGCCCTTTTCCCCAATCAATGAAACGCCCTGAGGTGCAGAGCCCCAACGGACCCTTGGGTTTTCTGGTGCCAGTCTTCTCGGATGAGGTTGGGAGGTGTGAATGACGACACGGAGGCCTTCTCATAGAGCAAGAGCATATCTTTCCTTTAAAAGAGGAAAAAAAACCCGTTAAGGTGAGCAGCATTACAGGTTTCTAAGTGTGAATGCAGTAACAGTGGGGGGGTTTTAAACTTCCATCCACCATACCCACATTTTCTTTCTTTTGTCTTTTAAGAAAAATTTTATGGGTCTGAGAGAGTGGCTCAGCAGTTAAGAGAGCACTGCTTGCTGTTGCAGAGGACTGGGTTCAATTCCCAGCCCCCATGGTGGCTAAGAACGGTCTTTACCTCCAGTTCCAGGGAATCCAATGCCCTCTTCTGACCTCCGCAGCTTTGCACGACATGGGTACACCTACTTACATGCAGACAGTACACTCATACACATAAAATAATAAATAAAAAAATAAAAAAAAAGTAAAAGTGTTTAAAAAATAAAAATTTTATTATTATTTATGTAATATGAGTAGAATTTGCAGCATGTAGGTAAGCATCTTGTTCAGCCGGCCAAGAGGAAGGCATCGGATCCCTTGGACTGAGTTACAACGTGTTAAGCTGTCCATTTGAGTGCTGGGAATCAAACCTGGATCCTCTGCAAGAGCACCAGTGCTCCTAACTGCTGAGCCATCTCTCCACCCCTCTTTTTGGCCTTTTTTGAGACTGAGCCTCCCTGTAGCCTCCAGCTGGCCTGAACTGGCTCTCTCAACTCTACATGACAGGTGGCATTCGAATTCACAGAATTGCCCTGCCTCGCACTCCCAAGTGGCTGCGATTTACAGATGTGACACCCCACACCCGAGTTCATACCCAACTTTTAGCATTACAAATTCCCTTCTCAGCTGGAGATATTGCCTAGCGGTTAAGAGCGCTGACCACTCTACAGAACCGGTTTGATCCCCACACCCACATGGTGGTTAGAACCGTCTTGAAACTCCAATTCCAGAAACTCCAGTTCCAGGGGAATCCGAGACCCTCTTTCTGACCTCCGCGGCATGCACGACACGGTGTTGCACAAACCTACATGCAGACAGTAACATTCACACACATCATAAATAAATAAAATAAAAAAAATTTCCTCTATACACTGCAAGTTTGAAAATCTGGAATGATCATTAAAAAACACCCACCTTCCCCAAAGGCTCGAATATCTGTGGATAATGGACTTTCACTTATTATGTGTACAGTGTACACAGCCACCCCTCCTGACCAGCCCTTTATTATCTGTTGGCTATTACATTACTAGGGTGGACCACAGGGAAGCTGCTATCACATTTTGCAAGATAAGAACACAACCCCTTGTTGTGTCATGGGCTAGCACGTTTCAAACAACAGCCCCCTCTTCCCACAGAGATCTTCCCCAGCTCCTCACACCACTAAGCCCATTTTTTTGCAATTCTATTTCCAGTGAGAGAGGAAAGACAGACACGGGCATTCAGTGTGAAATCTGAAAACCCAGCCTGTCATTTAGAAGCCATAGGATCTTGATAGGGCATTCATTGTCCCTCTCTACACCCTCTTTTCATGTGATCTTGAAGAACCAACCCCACCTTAGAACTAATGAAAATGAAATCAAAGCACACAACTGTAAAGGTCAAATACACAGGCATCTATTCCCATGGTGCATCTGGTGCCCTGCTTTATTTTGTAACTTAGTGATGGGTGACTTTTATCTCTTGATTGTTTTCCAATTATTTCAGTTTCTTTCCAGAACTGGGCTGTCATTTCTCAAGGCTGTAACTCCTTTTTTGATCCACCTTATCATATCCACTGGGGCCCCAATGTTACTTATTACTCACTGATGAAACATGGCTGACACCTGTGAAAACAATGGGGTTTTTGCTTCTTCCCAACAAGCCACCCCATGAATACAAGTGGGGTAGAGGGAGCTAGCATAGAAAGATAAGGGAAAAGATACAAGTGGGGTAGGAGGAGCTAGCATAGAAAGAAAAGGGAAAAGATACAAGTGGGGTGGAGGGAGCTAGCATAGAAAGATAAGGGAAAAGATGTAGGAGATAAAATAGAGAACGAGGCAGTTAGCTCTTGCCAAAATCAGAAATTAACCCAAGCTGGCAAACAGTAAATTAATGCTGGGCTGGATCAATGACAGCTGCTGAGCCATCTTCTGCAGTTATGAAATGCAGTCCCCCAAATCTGGGCAAATTGACATACACAGTTGCATTGCAGTAGCAGCTGATTATAATTAAGGATAAGGCAGCTAGGGATTCATGATAGAAGCTTTACAAATATTTCCATTAATCAAGGCATCAATTATGAGGAAATCATGCATTGATGTCACTGAGTCCTATCAAATAGAATTATGAATTAATTTAAGGGAAGCCATGTTAATCTTTTCACAGACAACATTGTTTGTGTTAATAAGGTCACAGATAAAAATAGGTAGAGAAAGGTGAGGAACAGAGTCTCCCCCAAAGAAGGCAGGCCCATAGTACTGTCTCTAAGCAGTGGCGGCGGCAAATGGTCACTTCCCCAATGTAAATATAGGTCAGGAAGGGGGAAGGAATGCATGTCAAATACCAACATGCTGAGCTCTGTTCTGGTCTAGCACGTCACCATGCCAAACCCTTAAGACAAACTAGAAAAGGAGAAGTTATTCTTACTTTACAACTGCAGAATCTGTGGCTAGAAACAAGGGGATTATTAACCAGGTCACCAAACGAACCTGTGGAAGAGCTGGCTGGGTCCCTTACTGTGCATGCCTTTGGCAGGGTCTGAGGTGGTGATGGTGGGTACCTGCTGCTACTGAGGGGTGTGAGCACAGAAGCATGGTGGGACTTGTCACTCAGAATGCTCATTACGCAGTGCAGACCATGTGGTCAGCACCGGAACCTGGCACTGGTGGTCTAGCAAATCATGCCAGAGACCACATGGTGGCTGGGCTGCAGAAGTCTACAATCAATGACGTGTTTATCTTGGAGTTTCAGCTATGTGTGAGGACAGGACTTCCTGTTTGCTGCTCTGCATTATTGCTAAGCTGCCTCTATTGATGGCACTCTGCTTTCTGTGCTGAAATTGGCATCCTGTGAGTTCAGGGATAGGGGCTGGAGAGATAGCCTACGGTTAAGAGCACCAACTGCTCTTGCAGAGGACCCGGTTCGATCCCCAGCACCCACATGGCGGCTAAGAACCGCTGTAACTCCAATTCCAGGAGAACTCCAGTTCCAGGGGAATCCGAGACCCTCCTTCTGACCTCCGCGCATTGCACACGACACTACAGACCTACATGCAATAGTACACATCATACACATACAGAAATAAATAAAAATTAAAAAAAAAAAAAGAAAAAAAAAAGAAAAAAGTATTTATGCATGAGTCAGGTGCTTGAGTTCACTCTCAGTCCTCAAACTCTATCCCCTGCTGGACAAAAGCTACCAATTAGCAGTGATCTGTAGAGTCAACTACATCTGCTTAGAGCATTAAAGCCAGATGGTGGGACTATCTGCTCCTTCCTGGAGGAGCTCAACCACTCCCACTCTGCTCTCTTTTCACAACAGGTTAGCAAAAGTACTGTTTCAACTGCAGGAAGAGAAGGTAAACACGATGCTGTCGTTTCAGGTCATCCCACCAGCAGGTCACGGCCAGCGTCAGGACCCACCTCCCTCCTTGGAAAGCCACACATTTCCACTACTGGTTTAAGAAAGAAGCTTTGTCATAGTAATTTGACAAACCCTTTCCAGGAAAATGTGATTATAAAAATATTAAAATAGGCCGGGTGTGGTGGCACATGCCTTAACTCTAGCACTTGGGAGGCAGAGAGCAGGCGGATCTTTGTGAGTTCAAGCCAGCCTGGTTCTACGAGTGAGTTCCAGGACAGCTGGACTACAGGAAACCCTGTCTTGAAAAGACAAACAAAAAAAAAAAAAAAAAAAAAAATTAAAAGAGACAACGATGTTTTTTCTTTTTCCCCTCTCTTCATGGTTAGAAGTCAAATTACTCTGTAAAGAACCAGTCAAAGTGCTGTAAAACTAAGTTAAGAAAAATGGAGCAAGTTGGTCATTTGGTACAATGTGTTAATAGGAAGGAACAGAATAGTCTTTCTTGAGTACAACTTGCATCTCAGAAAAGAATCTAAAGGAGTGGACTTAAGCTCTACTGGCTTCTCAAATTGGCAACCTCTGGTAGAACTTGTTTTCCTCTTCTGATATTTGGAGCTGACTACAACAGGCTATTCAATAGAACTTACTCTTGCTAAAATCACTGACTATTTTGAAAAAAGCAGGGGAAGCCACAGGCATGCGTAGCACACAAACAATCACCATGACACCGCAAAGACTGCATATTGAATTTATTGCTGGTCAAGAATATGCCAGAAAGCTACAGATATCACACAAAATAAACAAAGTCAAAGGCAGGAGCCTCAGAGTCACAGGGTCACACTTCCTGGCTGACAGCAGAATTACACTATCAGGTCTTGAAGCTCCTAGAAAACAACTCCACTGACCCTCTGCTGACAGACTGTCTTCTGACTGATGAAAACCTATCTTCCCCAATTTCATAAAAGTTGCTTACGTGTGGTGTGTTCCAAACGCAATATCCAACTTTGCCTAGGACAGAAGAGAAACCATTTAGTTAAAACAAAGTCACATTTAACACTTAACATCCCTGTCTACTGGAAATTAAAATAGCTCTTCATCTTAGCTTTATGGTGTTTAGCCAGTAACTTTTTTTTTATCAGTATCTAATATAAACACTATGCACAGTAAACATCTTTGTTGTTGTTGTTGAAACAGTTTTTACTCCTTTTTTCATTTATTTTTGTGTTTTTGTTTCATCAACATAATTTGATATTATTTATTCCCTCCTCTATCTGCAACTCCCTTTTTGCCCCCATCCCAATTTAATGTACTCTAAAATATATCGGCCATATAGAGTCTAATGCAGTCTCCCTCTCCTTCGTGTCAAGTCACCTACCACGAGACTCAGGCTTGAAGGAGACAGTCCTGCCCCTCCCAGCAGCTATTGTCAGGATTTCCCACTTCTTCCCCCCTTCTTCATATTGACTCTGGTATTTTTTTTCTGGTTTGAGCTTGCATGGGGCTTATGCATGCTGTCACTATTGCTCTGAGTTCATATGCGTAACTAACCAGCTGTCTGCAAAACTCTGCTTCCTTGTGGTCATCTACCATGCCTGACTCCTACAATCTTTCTTCCCCTTTCTCTGCAATGATCTCTGACGCTTGGGAGTCAGCAGTTTGATTTAAGAATAAGTATTCTAGACCAAAAAAAAAAAAAAAAAAAAGCCGGGCGGGTTGGTGCATGCCTTTAATCCTAGCCACTTGGGAGGCAGAGGCAGGGGATCTTTGTGAGTTCAAGGCCAGCCTGGTCTCAAAGTGAGTTCCAGGACACCTGGGGCTACAGGGAGACCCTGTTTGAAAAGACCAAAAAATAAAAAAAAAAAAGAATAAGTATTCTGCAGTCTCTTGGTCTCTGAACATTGGCCAGTTGTAGGTTTTAGTGCTAATCACCATTTTTAAGGAAACTGATCTGATGAGAGTTTTAATCTATGAATATAACAATAAGAAATTAAGAGTCAGCCGGGCTGGTGGCGCACGCCTTTAATCCTAGCACCTGGAGGCAGAGGCAGGCGGATCTTTGTGAGTTCAAGGCCAGCCTGGCTACAGAGTGAATTCCAGGACAGCTGGGGCTACAGGAGACCCGCCTCGAAAAGACGGGGGGAAAGGGGAAGAAAGGAAAGGTCGGACCACCCCAGCCCTAAGTCTTCTCCTTCATGACAAATACCCAAGAAGCTCAGGAAGTTGCCCATAAGCTCATGTTCACAGCTTCAAAATGAGCTAGAGGCCCTGGTAGCTCTCAGTTCTTAGAGCTGCTTAAGGCTGGGAACTATTGTAACGAATTCATTAAGTTTCGTTAATTTCTGTTTCCCTGAGAACAAACTAATCTAAAACATTTCCTTTTCCATTGGAGTCCCAAGCCTGAGCTGGACACCTCAGAGAGATCTGGTTAGAAACTCATGAGCCTGGGGAAAACTACAGAGAAGAGAGTCTCCTTTTGGAGACAGGGCAAGGGACCCCAGGACCCTGTACCTCATGACCCTGAAGGAGTAGAATAATGCTGTACTCTGAGTATAAATTAAGAGGGACACTTGAAAACCGAGTTACCGAGGCTCAGGAAAGCTCAGTCAGTGGTAAGATGACCTAAAGTAGTTCTAGTCCAGGCTAGGCAGCAACACAGGCCTGGCCGAGCACAGGCAAGAGGACAGCAGAAAATGCTGGACCCAGAAACGGTGCTCTACAAATGCCCGCATGTCTTCTGGCAGAGAAAACTGTTAGCCATCTCCCTTCCCCTAGTGAGGCAGGGGATGTCAGAAATGGCTTCAGTGACAGAAAGGAAATTAAAGCTATTCGCCATGGAGGGAAGAAGGGGCTGAACTTGATTTGAATACATTCCTAAAAACCCCTCTAAAAACAAACCCTTGGGCTAAGGAAATGGTTCAGTGGGCGAGGCACTTGCTGTGCAAAGTGGTGAGGAACGATCTGTCCAAAGCCCAGAAGCCTAGTGATAACTGGGACTGCGGACGTGCCTGGCAATCCCGGTTCTCCTGGCAGCCACAGGGGGAGGCAGAGCAGATAGAATTCTCAGAAGCTCACAGGCAAGCTGATTGCTAAACCACAGCGTGAACAAAGAAGGTGGGAGGTGAGGACCAACACCCAGCGGCCTTCTATTACACACGTGGTCTGTCCACGCTCATGCCTTGCACACACACGGCATGCGGTACACATATATCCATGTACAAACTAAACTTCTGCTTTTTAGAAAGGGACCAAGAACTAGATCCAGCCATCTGTACACCAAGAGCAAAGAGTAACACACAAAAAACATAGACAAACTTCAAGTTCATCCTTATCTAAGAGACTTAAAGTCCTATTATATACTATTATAAATACTGAAGACTCTAAAAAGATACCAGCTTCAGTTTATTTCATGGAAAAAAGAGTCATAGGGGATTTTTTTTTAACCTTACTGTTACCCTGCTTGCCCCGAGTTTTCCTATGACACCTATTGAATGGGCAGGCAAGAGTCCCAGGAGGGTCAAGGAATGAGCAGAAACTAAGCATGTTAGCTTAAAGTTCTACTGGGAAAGAATGAATGTTCTGTAGCTTCTTTCCCGCCTCGGGTGCTGATATCTGTTGTTCCTATTTGACTGTAGAATGTGTGTACAATGATTTTATTTCTTTCAGAAAACTGAGGCAAAAAAGCTTGGGTGGGGAGGAATGGGTCCTTTCAAGCATGAGGACCCAGGTTCGAATCCCTAGAACCCACGTCTGTAACTCCTGTGCTCAGGTGATGAGAGGAGGTGGAAACAGGAGACTCTTGGGACGCTTGTGGGCCAGCTGAGCAGGTGTGCACAGTGGTGACAAACAAGACGCACGTCTCTACTAAGGTGGAAGCTAAAGACCTGCACTCGGGTGTCCTCTGAGTTCCACATACGTGCCAATACTCTCAAATGTGAACATTAACACACACACACACACACACACACACCACACACACACACATACACACACACAGAGGAGTGAAATGGTTAAGAGGAAAATACACGTATGCATGTTATAGTAGCATATATCTGCATGTACCAGGGATAATTACAGACTATGGATTAATTTACACTGTTAATGAACTGTTAATTAACACTGGCTACCTCAGAGTGCCCTGGGCGCGGGGAGCACTAAAGATCAGGGGGGAATGTTAGTGTGGCTCACGGGTCAGAGTACTTCTCTTGCACTGCAAAAGAAAATACTGTAACGTATTTCTAGATCTTTACTTTTCTAGCAATGTGTGCTATATCACACACACGTGAATTTGCACAAGTAGAAAAACGAAAAAAAAAGTGGCAGTTGTCTGACTTTTGCCACCGTCGTCGACACATTTTAGCATGTCTTCTGGGATAGCCTATTGCCCTTTCCCCACATCATAAAGAGACGCCTGAGGTGCAGAGCCCCAACGGACCCTTGGTTTTCTGGTGCCATCTTCTCGGATGAGGTTGGGAGGTGTGGATGACGACACGGAGGCCTTCTTCATAGACAGAGAGCATCATTTTCCTTTAAAAAGAGGAAAAAAAAAACCCGTTAAGGTGAGCAGCATTACAGGTTTCTAAGTGTGAAGTGCAGTAACATGTGGGGGGCTGTTTTAAACTTCCATCACCATACCCACATTTTCTTCTTTGTCTTTAAAAAAATTTTATGGGTCTGAGAGATTGGCTGCCAGCAGTTAAGAGGCCACTGCTGCTGTTGCAGAGGACTGGGTTCAATTCCCAGCCCCCATGGTGGCTAAGAACGGTCTTTACACTCCAGTTCCAGGGAATCCAATGCCCTCTTCTGACCTCCGCAGCTTTGCACGACATGGGTAGTACCCTACTTACATGCAGACAGTACACTCATACACATAAAATAATAAATAAAAAAATTAAAAAAAAAGAAAAGTGTTTAAAAAAAAAATAAATAATTTTATTATTATTTATGTATACTGAGTGTCTTGCAGGGCATGTAGGTAATGGGCATCTTGTCATGCGGCCGAGGAAGGCATCGGATCCCTTGGAACTGAGTTACAGACAGTGTTAGCTGCATGTGAGGCTGGGAATCAAACCTGGTCCTCTGCAAGAGCACCAGTGCTCCTAACTGCTGAGCCATCTCTCCACCCCTCTTTTTGGCCTTTTTGAGACTGAGCCTCCCTGTAGCTCCCAGTTCTGGCCTGAACTGCTCTTATATTAAAAGGTGGCCTTCGATTTACAGAGATTGCCCTGCCTCTGCCTCCAAGTGCTGCGATTTACAGATGTACACCCACAACGAGTCATACCGACTTTACATTACAAATTCCCTTTTTCCCCAAGCGGAAATGTGCCTAGCGTTAAGAGCGCTGACCACTCTACAGAGACCTGGTTTGATCCCCACACCCACATGGTGGTTAGAACCGTCTGAAACTCCAATTCCAGGAGAACTCCAGTTCCAGGGAATCCGAGACCCTCGCTTTCTGACCTCCGCGGCATTGCACGACAGGGTGTGCACAAACCTACATGCAGACAGTACATTCACACCATACATAAATAAATAAAATAAAAAAAATTTCCCTTCTATACACTGCAGTTTGAAAATCTGGAATGATCATTAAAAAACACCCACCTTCCCCAAAGGCTCGAATATCTGTGGATAATGGACTTTCACTTATTATGTGTACAGTGTACACAGCCACCCCTCCTGACCAGCCCTTTATTATCTGTTGGCTATTACATTACTAGGGTGGACCACAGGGAAGCTGCTATCACATTTTGCAAGATAAGAACACAACCCCTTGTTGTGTCATGGGCTAGCACGTTTCAAACAACAGCCCCCTCTTCCCACAGAGATCTTCCCCAGCTCTCACACCACTAAGCCCATTTTTTGCAATTCTATTTCCAGTGAGAGAGAAAGAGGCAAGACACGGGCATTCAGTGTGAAATCTGAAAACCCAGCCTGTCATTTAGAAGCCATAGGATCTTGATAGGGCATTCATTGTCCCTCTCTACACCCTCTTTTCATGTGATCTTGAAGAACCAACCCCACTTAGAACTAATGAAAATGAAATCAAAGCACACACTGTAAAGGTCAAATACACAGGCATCTATTCCCATGGTGCATCTGGTGCCCTGCTTTATTTTGTAACTTAGTGATGGGTGACTTTTATCTCTTGATTGTTTTCCAATTATTTCAGTTTCTTTCCAGAACTGGGCTGTCATTTCTCAAGGCTGTAACTCCTTTTTTGATCCACCTTATCATATCCACTGGGGCCCCAATGTTACTTATTACTCACTGATGAAACATGGCTGACACCTGTGAAAACAATGGGTTTTTGCTTCTTTCCCAACAAGCCACCCCATGAATACAAGTGGGGTAGAGGGAGCTAGCATAGAAAGATAAGGGAAAAGATACAAGTGGGGTAGGAGGAGCTAGCATAGAAAGAAAAGGGAAAAGATACAAGTGGGGTGGAGGGAGCTAGCATAGAAAGATAAGGGAAAAGATGTAGGAATAAAATAGAGAACGAGGCAGTTAGCTCTTGCCAAAATCAGAAATTAACCCAAGCTGGCAAACAGTAAATTAATGCTGGGCTGGATCAATGACAGCTGCTGAGCCATCTTTCTGCAGTTATGAAATGCAGTCCCCCAAATCTGGGCAAATTGACATACACAGTTGCAATTAGCAGCAGCTGTTATAATTAAGGATAAGGGCAGCTAGGGATTCATGATAGAAGCTTTACAAATATTTCCATTAATCAAGGCATCAATTATGAGGAAATCATGCATTGATGTCACTGAGTCCTATCAAATAGAATTATGAATTAATTTAAGGGAAGCCATGTTAATCTTTTCACAGACAACATTGTTTGTGTTAATAAGGTCACAGATAAAAATAGGTAGAGAAAGGTGAGGAACAGAGTCTCCCCCAAAGAAGGCAGGCCCATAGTACTGTCTCTAAGCAGTGGCGGCGGCAAATGGTCACTTCCCCAATGTAAATATAGGTCAGGAAGGGGGAAGGAATGCATGTCAAATACCAACATGCTGAGCTCTGTTCTGGTCTAGCACGTCACCATGCCAAACCCTTAAGACAAACTAGAAAAGGAGAAGTTATTCTTACTTTACAACTGCAGAATCTGTGGCTAGAAACAAGGGGATTATTAACCAGGTCACCAAACGAACCTGTGGAAGAGCTGGCTGGGTCCCTTACTGTGCATGCCTTTGGCAGGGTCTGAGGTGGTGATGGTGGGTACCTGCTGCTACTGAGGGGTGTGAGCACAGAAGCATGGTGGGACTTGTCACTCAGAATGCTCATTACGCAGTGCAGACCATGTGGTCAGCACCGGAACCTGGCACTGGTGGTCTAGCAAATCATGCCAGAGACCACATGGTGGCTGGGCTGCAGAAGTCTACAATCAATGACGTGGTTTATCTTGGAGTTTCAGCTATGTGTGAGGACAGGACTTCCTGTTTGCTGCTCTGCATTATTGCTAAGCTGCCTCTATTGATGGCACTCTGCTTTCTGTGCTGAAATTGGCATCCTGTGAGTTCAGGGATAGGGGCTGGGAGATAGCTATCGGTTAAGAGCACCAACTGCTCTTGCAGAGGAAGCCCGGTTCGATCCCCAGCACACACATGCGGCTAAGAACCGCTGTAACTCCAATTCCAGGAGAATCCAGTTCCAGGGGAATCCTCCGAGACCCTCCTTCTGACCATCCGCTGCATTGCACACGACACTGGTCACAGACCTACAATGCAATAGTACACTCATACACATACAGAAAATAAATAAAAATTAAAAAAAAAAAAATGAAAAAAAAAAGAAAAAATATTTAATGCATGAGTCAGGTGCTTGAGTTCACTCTCAGTCCTCAAACTCTATCCCCTGCTGGACAAAAGCTACCAATTAGCAGTGATCTGTAGAGTCAACTACATCTGCTTAGAGCATTAAAGCCAGATGGTGGGACTATCTGCTCCTTCCTGGAGGAGCTCAACCACTCCCACTCTGCTCTCTTTTCACAACAGGTTAGCAAAAGTACTGTTTCAACTGCAGGAAGAGAAGGTAAACACGATGCTGTCGTTTCAGGTCATCCCACCAGCAGGTCACGGCCAGCGTCAGGACCCACCTCCCTCCTTGGAAAGCCACACATTTCCACTACTGGTTTAAGAAAGAAGCTTTGTCATAGTAATTTGACAAACCCTTTCCAGGAAAATGTGATTATAAAAATATTAAAATAGGCCGGGTGTGGTGCAACATGCCTTTAACTCTAGCACTTGGGAGGCAGAGCAGGCGGATCTTTGTGAGTTCAAGCCAGCCTGGTCTACGAGAGTGAGTTCCAGGCAGCTGGGATACAGAAGACCTGTCTTGAAAAGACCAAAAAAAAAAAAAAAAAAAAAAATTAAAAGAGAACGATGTTTTTCTTTTTCCCCTCTCTTCATGGTAAGAGTCAAATTACTCTGTAAAAGAACCAGTCAAAGTGCTGTAAAACTAAGTTAAGAAAAATGGAGCAAGTTGGTCATTTGGTACAATGTGTTAATAGGAAGGAACAGAATAGTCTTTCTTGAGTACAACTTGCATCTCAGAAAAGAATCTAAAGGAGTGGACTTAAGCTCTACTGGCTTCTCAAATTGGCAACCTCTGGTAGAACTTGTTTTCCTCTTCTGATATTTGGAGCTGACTACAACAGGCTATTCAATAGAACTTACTCTTGCTAAAATCACTGACTATTTTGAAAAAAGCAGGGGAAGCCACAGGCATGCGTAGCACACAAACAACACCATGACACCGCAAAGACTGCATATTGAAATTTATTGGCTGGTCAAGAATATGCCAAAAGTAAGATCACAAAATAAACAAAGTCAAAGGCAGGAGCCTCAGAGTCACAGGGTCACACTTCCTGGCTGACAGCAGAATTACACTATCAGGTCTTGAAGCTCCTAGAAAACAACTCCACTGACCCTCTGCTGACAGACTGTCTTCTGACTGATGAAAACCTATCTTCCCCAATTTCATAAAAGTTGCTTACGTGTGGTGTGTTCCAAACGCAATATCCAACTTTGCCTAGGACAGAAGAGAAACCATTTAGTTAAAACAAAGTCACATTTAACACTTAACATCCCTGTCTACTGGAAATTAAAATAGCTCTTCATCTTAGCTTTATGGTGTTTAGCCAGTAACTTTTTTTTTATCAGTATCTAATATAAACACTATGCACAGTAAACATCTTTTGTTGTTGTTGTTGAAACAGTTTTTACTCCTTTTTTCATTTAATTTTTGTTGATTTCATGCACATATTTGATATTATTTAGTTCCCTCCTCTATCTGCACCTCCCTTTTTGCCCCATCCCAATTTAATGTACCTAAATATATTGGCCTATAGAGTCTAATGCAGTCTCCCTCTCCTTCCGTGGTCAAAGGCCACCTACCACGAGACTCAGGCTTGACAGGAGACAGTCCTGCCCCTCCCAGCAGCTATTGTCAGGATTCCCACTTCTTCCCCCCTTCTTCATATTGCTCTGGTATTTTTTTTCTGGTTTGAGCTTGCATGGGGCTTATGCATGCGTCACTATTGCTCTGAGTTCATATGCGTAACTAACCAGCTGTCTGCAAAACTCTGCTTCCTTGTGGCATCACCATGCCTGACTCCTACAATCTTTCTTCCCCTCTTCTCTGCAATGATCTCTGACGCTTTGGGAGTCAGCAGTTTGATTTAAGAATAAGTATTCTAGACCAAAAAAAAAAAAAAAAAAAGCCGGGCGTGTTGGTCAGGCCTTTAATCCTACCACTTGGGAGGCAGAGGCAGGGGGATCTTTGTGAGTTCAAGGCCAGCCGGGTCTCAAAGTGAGTTCCAGGACACCTGGGGCTACAGGGAGACCCTGTTTGAAAAGACCAAAAAATAAAAAAAAAAAAGAATAAGTATTCTGCAGTCTCTTGTTCTCTGAACATTGGCCAGTTGTAGGTTTTAGTGCTAATCACCATTTTTAAGGAAACTGATCTGATGAGAGTTTTAATCTATGAATATAACAATAAGAAATAAGAGTAGCCGGCTGGTGGCGCACGCCTTTAATCCTAGCACCTGGAGGCAGAGGCAGGCGGATCTTTGTGAGTTCAAGGCCAGCCTGGCTCTACAGAGTGAATTCCAGGACAGCTGGGGCTACAGGGAGCCCGGCCTCGAAAAGACGCCCGGCTTTTTTTTTTTTTTTTTTTGGTCTAGAATACTTATTCTTAAATCAAACTGCTGACTCCCAAGGCTCAGAGATCATTGCAGAAGAAGGGGAAGAAAGATTGTAGGAGTCAGGCATGGTAGATGACCACAAGGAAGCAGAGTTTTGCAGACAGCTGGTTAGTTACGCATATGAACTCAGAGCAATAGTGACAGCATGCATAAGCCCCATGCAAGCTCAAACCAGAAAAAAAATACCAGAGTCAATATGAAGAAGGGGGGAAGAAGTGGGAAATCCTGACAATAGCTGCTGCTGGGAGGGGCAGGACTGTCTCCTTCAAGCCTGAGTCTCGTGGTAGGTGACTCTGACACTGAAGGATATTTGGAGACTGCATTAGACTCTATAGGCCCTATATATTTTAGAGTACATTAAATTGGGATGGGGGCAAAAAGGGAGTTGCAGATAGAGGAGGGAATCTAAATAATATCAAATTATGTTGCATGAAAATCACAAAAATTAAATGAAAAAAGGAGTAAAAACTGTTTCAACAACAACAACAAAAAGATGTTTACTGTGCTAATAGTGTTTATATTAGATACTGATAAAAAAAAAGTTACTGGCTAAACACCATAAAGCTAAGATGAAGAGCTATTTTAATTTCCAGTAGACAGGGATGTTAAGTGTTAAATGTGACTTTGTTTTAACTAAATGGTTTCTCTTCTGTCCTAGGCAAAGTTGGATATTGCGTTTGGAACACACCACACGTAAGCAACTTTTATGAAATTGGGGAAGATAGGTTTTCATCAGTCAGAAGACAGTCTGTCAGCAGAGGGTCAGTGGAGTTGTTTTCTAGGAGCTTCAAGACCTGATAGTGTAATTCTGCTGTCAGCCAGGAAGTGTGACCCTGTGACTCTGAGGCTCCTGCCTTTGACTTTGTTTATTTTGTGATCTGTACTTTCTGGCATATTCTTGACCAGCAATAAATTTCAATATGCAGTCTTTGCGGTGCTCATGGTGATTGTTTGTGTGTACGCATGCCTGTGGCTTCCCCTGCTTTTTTCAAAATAGTCAGTGATTTTAGCAAGAGTAAGTTCTATTGAATAGCCTGTTGTAGTCAGCTCCAAATATCAGAAGAGGAAAACAAGTTCTACCAGAGGTTGCCAATTTGAGAAGCCAGTAGAGCTTAAGTCCACTCCTTTAGATTCTTTTCTGAGATGCAAGTTGTACTCAAGAAAGACTATTCTGTTCCTTCCTATTAACACATTGTACCAAATGACCAACTTGCTCCATTTTTCTTAACTTAGTTTTACAGCACTTTGACTGGTTCTTTTACAGAGTAATTTGACTTTACACATGAAAGAGAGGGGAAAAAGAAAAACATCGTTGTCTCTTTTAATTTTTTTTTTTTTTTTTTTTTTTGGTCTTTCAAGACAGGGTCTTCCTGTAGTCCCAGCTGTCCTGGAACTCACTCTGTAGACCAGGCTGGCCTTGAACTCACAAAGATCCGCCTGCCTCTGCCTCCCAAGTGCTAGAGTTAAAGGCATGTGCCACCACACCCGGCCTATTTTAATATTTTTATAATCACAATTTTCCTGGAAAGGGTTTGTCAAATTACTATGACAAAGCTTCTTTCTTAAACCAGTAGTGGAAATGTGTGGCTTTCCAAGGAGGGAGGTGGGTCCTGACGCTGGCCGTGACCTGCTGGTGGGATGACCTGAAACGACAGCATCGTGTTTACCTTCTCTTCCTGCAGTTGAAACAGTACTTTTGCTAACCTGTTGTGAAAAGAGAGCAGAGTGGGAGTGGTTGAGCTCCTCCAGGAAGGAGCAGATAGTCCCACCATCTGGCTTTAATGCTCTAAGCAGATGTAGTTGACTCTACAGATCACTGCTAATTGGTAGCTTTTGTCCAGCAGGGGATAGAGTTTGAGGACTGAGAGTGAACTCAAGCACCTGACTCATGCATAAATATTTTTTCTTTTTTTTTTTTTTTTTTTTTTTTAATTTTTATTTATTTCTGTAATGTGTATGAGTGTACTATCTGCATGTAGGTCTGTGCACCCGTGTCGTGCAATGCCGCGGAGGTCAGAAGAGGGTCTCGGATTCCCCTGGAACTGGAGTTCTCCTGGAATTGGAGTTACAGACGGTTCTTAGCCGCCATGTGGGTGCTGGGGATCGAACCCGGGTCCTCTGCAAGAGCAGTTGGTGCTCTTAACCGCTAGGCTATCTCTCCAGCCCCTATCCCTGAACTCACAGGATGCCAATTTCAGCACAGAAAGCAGAGTGCCATCAATAGAGGCAGCTTAGCAATAATGCAGAGCAGCAAACAGGAAGTCCTGTCCTCACACATAGCTGAAACTCCAAGATAAACACGTCATTGATTGTAGACTTCTGCAGCCCAGCCACCATGTGGTCTCTGGCATGATTTGCTAGACCACCAGTGCCAGGTTCCGGTGCTGACCACATGGTCTGCACTGCGTAATGAGCATTCTGAGTGACAAGTCCCACCATGCTTCTGTGCTCACACCCCTCAGTAGCAGCAGGTACCCACCATCACCACCTCAGACCCTGCCAAAGGCATGCACAGTAAGGGACCCAGCCAGCTCTTCCACAGGTTCGTTTGGTGACCTGGTTAATAATCCCCTTGTTTCTAGCCACAGATTCTGCAGTTGTAAAGTAAGAATAACTTCTCCTTTTCTAGTTTGTCTTAAGGGTTTGGCATGGTGACGTGCTAGACCAGAACAGAGCTCAGCATGTTGGTATTTGACATGCATTCCTTCCCCCTTCCTGACCTATATTTACATTGGGGAAGTGACCATTTGCCGCCGCCACTGCTTAGAGACAGTACTATGGGCCTGCCTTCTTTGGGGGAGACTCTGTTCCTCACCTTTCTCTACCTATTTTTATCTGTGACCTTATTAACACAAACAATGTTGTCTGTGAAAAGATTAACATGGCTTCCCTTAAATTAATTCATAATTCTATTTGATAGGACTCAGTGACATCAATGCATGATTTCCTCATAATTGATGCCTTGATTAATGGAAATATTTGTAAAGCTTCTATCATGAATCCCTAGCTGCCTTATCCTTAATTATAATCAGCTGCTAATGTGGCAACTGTGTATGTCAATTTGCCCAGATTTGGGGGACTGCATTTCATAACTGCAGAAAAGATGGCTCAGCAGCTGTCATTGATCCAGCCCAGCATTAATTTACTGTTTGCCAGCTTGGGTTAATTTCTGATTTTGGCAAGAGCTAACTGCCTCGTTCTCTATTTTATTCCTACATCTTTTCCCTTATCTTTCTATGCTAGCTCCCTCCACCCCACTTGTATCTTTTCCCTTTTCTTTCTATGCTAGCTCCTCCTACCCCACTTGTATCTTTTCCCTTATCTTTCTATGCTAGCTCCCTCTACCCCACTTGTATTCATGGGGTGGCTTGTTGGGAAAGAAGCAAAAACCCATTGTTTTCACAGGTGTCAGCCATGTTTCATCAGTGAGTAATAAGTAACATTGGGGCCCCAGTGGATATGATAAGGTGGATCAAAAAAGGAGTTACAGCCTTGAGAAATGACAGCCCAGTTCTGGAAAGAAACTGAAATAATTGGAAAACAATCAAGAGATAAAAGTCACCCATCACTAAGTTACAAAATAAAGCAGGGCACCAGATGCACCATGGGAATAGATGCCTGTGTATTTGACCTTTACAGTGTGTGCTTTGATTTCATTTTCATTAGTTCTAAGGTGGGGTTGGTTCTTCAAGATCACATGAAAAGAGGGTGTAGAGAGGGACAATGAATGCCCTATCAAGATCCTATGGCTTCTAAATGACAGGCTGGGTTTTCAGATTTCACACTGAATGCCCGTGTCTGTGTCCTCTTTCCTCTCTCACTGGAAATAGAATTGCAAAAACTGGGCTTAGTGGTGTGAGAAGCCTGGGGAAGATCTCTATGGGAAGAGGGGGCTGTTGTTTGAAACGTGCTAGCCCATGACACAACAAGGGGTTGTGTTCTTATCTTGCAAAATGTGATAGCAGCTTCCCTGTGGTCCACCCTAGTAATGTAATAGCCAACAGATAATAAAGGGCTGGTCAGGAGGGGTGGCTGTGTACACTGTACACATAATAAGTGAAAGTCCATTATCCACAGATATTCGAGCCTTTGGGGAAGGTGGGTGTTTTTTAATGATCATTCCAGATTTTCAAACTAGCAGTGTATAGAAGGGAAATTTTTTTTAATTTTATTTATTTATGTATGTGTGTGAATGTACTGTCTGCATGTAGGTTTGTGCACCCATGTCGTGCAATGCCGCGGAGGTCAGAAGAGGGTCTCGGATTCCCCTGGAACTGGAGTTCTCCTGGAATTGGAGTTTCAGACGGTTCTAAGCCACCATGTGGGTGCTGGGGATCAAACCCAGGTCCTCTGTAAGAGTGGTCAGCGCTCTTAACCGCTAGGCCATCTCTCCAGTCCCTAGAAGGGAATTTTGTAACTGTTAAAAGTTTGGGTAATGAACTGGGTGTGGTGGTGTACATCTGTAATCGCAGCACTTGGGAGGCAGAGGCAGGCAAATTGTAAGATCAAGGCCACCCTGGACTACATAATAGGTTCAAGACAAACTGGGGCTACAGGGAGGCTCAGTCTCAAAAAGGCCAAAAGAGGGGCTGGAGAGATGGCTCAGCAGTTAGGAGCACTGGCTGCTCTTGCAGAGGATCCAGGTTTGATTCCCAGCGCTCACATGGCAGCTAACAACTGTCTGTAACTCCAGTTCCAAGGGATCCGATGCCTTCCTCTGGCCTTGCATGACAAGATGCCCATACCTACATGCCTGCAATACACTCATATACATAAAATAATAATAAAATATTTTTATTTTTTTTAAAACACTTTTTACTTTATTTTTTTAATTTTTTTATTTATTATTTTATGTGTATGAGTGTACTGTCTGCATGTAAGTAGGTGTACCCATGTCGTGCAAAGCTGCGGAGGTCAGAAGAGGGCATTGGATTCCCCTGGAACTGGAGTTAAAGACAGTTCTTAGCCACCATGTGGGTGCTGGGAATTGAACCCAGGTCCTCTGCAAGAGCAGTCGATGCTCTTAACTGCTGAGCCATCTCTCCAGACCCAATAAAATATTTTTTAAAAGACCAAAAGAAAGAAAATGTGGGTAATGGTGGATGGAAGTTTAAAAACGCCCCCACCTGTTACTGCATTCACATTAGAAACCTGTAATGCTGCTCACACTTAACGGGTTTTTTTTCCTCTTTTTAAAGGAAAATGATGCTCTTGCTCTATGAAGAAGGCCTCCGTGTCGTCATCCACACCTCCAACCTCATCCGAGAAGACTGGCACCAGAAAACCCAAGGGTCCGTGGGGCTCTGCACTCAGGGCGTCATTGTGTGGGAAAGGGCAAGAGTCAGAACATGGCGTCATTGTGTGAGAGGGGGCAAAAGTCAGAACACTCACTTTTTTTTTTCTGTTTTTCTACTTGTGCAAATAACGTGTGTGTGTTATATACACACATATGCTTAGAAAAGTAAAATGCTAGAAATAGTTACAGTATTTTCTTTGGCAGTGCAAGAGAAGTACTCTACCCTTGAGCCACACTAACATCCTCCCCTGATCTTTAGTGCTCCCCAGCCTCCAGGGCACTCTGAGGTAGCCAGTGTTAATTAACAGTTAATTAACAGTGTAAATTAATCCATAGTCTGTAATTATCCCTGGTACATGCAGATATATGCACTTACATGCAAGTGTATTTTCCCTTAACCACTTTCACTCCTCTGTGTGTGTGTATGTGTGTGTGTGTGTGTGTGTGTGTGTGTGTGTGTGTGTGTTAATGTTCACATTTGAGAGTATTGGCACGTATGTGGAACTCAGAGGACACCCGAGTGCAGGTCTTTAGCTTCCACCTTAGTAGAGACGTGCGTCTTGTTTGTCACCACTGTGCACACCTGCTCAGCTGGCCCACAAGCGTCCCAAGAGTCTCCTGTTTCCACCTCCTCTCATCACCTGAGCACAGGAGTTACAGACGTGGGTTCTAGGGATTCGAACCTGGGTCCTCATGCTTGCAGAGGACCATTCCTCCCCACCCAAGTCTTTTTGCTCAGTTTTGAAAGAAATAAAATCATGTACACACATTCTACAGTCAAATAGGAACAACAGATATCAGCACCCGAGGCGGGAAAGAAGCTACAGAACATTCATTCTTTCCCAGTAGAACTTTAAGCTAACATGCTTAGTTTCTGCTCATTCCTGGACCCTCCTGGACTCTTGCCTGCCACTTCCAAATAGGTGTCATAGGAAAACTCGGGGCAAGCAGGGTAACAGTAAGGTTAAAAAAAAATCCCCTATGACTCTTTTTTCCATGAAATAAACTGAAGCTGGTATCTTTTTAGAGTCTTCAGTATTTATAATAGTATATAATAGGACTTTAAGTCTCTTAGATAAGGATGAACTTGAAGTTTGTCTATGTTTTTTGTGTGTTACTCTTTGCTCTTGGTGTACAGATGGCTGGATCTAGTTCTTGGTCCCTTTCTAAAAAGCAGAAGTTTAGTTTGTACATGGATATATGTGTGTACAGCATGCGTGTGTGTGCACAGGCATGCAAGCGTGACAGACCACGTGTGTAAGTCAGAAGGCCAGCTGGGGTGTTGGTCCTCACCTCCCACCTTCTTTGTTCACGCTGTGGTTTAGCAATCTAGCTGGCCTGTGAGCTTCTGAGAATTCTCCTGTCTCTGCTCCCCTGTGGCTGCAGGAGCACCGGGATTGCAGGCACGCCGTCATGTCCCCAGCTTCTCATAGGCTCTGGGATTTGAAGATCGTCCTCACACTTGCACAGCAAGTGCCTCGCCCACTGAACCATTTCCTTAGCCCAAGGGTTTGTTTTTAGAGGGGTTTTTAGGAATGTATTCAAATCAAGTTCAGCCCCTTCTTCCCTCCATGGCGAATAGCTTTAATTTCCTTTCTGTCACTGAAGCCATTTCTGACATCCCCTGCCTCACTAGGGGAAGGGAGATGGCTAACAGTTTTCTCTGCCAGAAGACATGCGGGCATTTGTAGAGCACCGTTTCTGGGTCCAGCATTTTCTGCTGTCCTCTTGCCTGTGCTCGGCCAGGCCTGTGTTGCTGCCTAGCCTGGACTAGAACTACTTTAGGTCATCTTACCACTGACTGAGCTTTCCTGAGCCTCGGTAACTCGGTTTTCAAGTGTCCCTCTTAATTTATACTCAGAGTACAGCATTATTCTACTCCTTCAGGGTCATGAGGTACAGGGTCCTGGGGTCCCTTGCCCTGTCTCCAAAAGGAGACTCTCTTCTCTGTAGTTTTCCCCAGGCTCATGAGTTTCTAACCAGATCTCTCTGAGGTGTCCAGCTCAGGCTTGGGACTCCAATGGAAAAGGAAATGTTTTAGATTAGTTTGTTCTCAGGGAAACAGAAATTAACGAAACTTAATGAATTCGTTACAATAGTTCCCAGCCTTAAGCAGCTCTAAGAACTGAGAGCTACCAGGGCCTCTAGCTCATTTTGAAGCTGTGAACATGAGCTTATGGGCAACTTCCTGAGCTTCTTGGGTATTTGTCATGAAGGAGAAGACTTAGGGATGTGGGTAATACATTTCCTTTATTAAAATTTAAAACAGCCGGGCGTGGTGATGCACGCCTTTAATCCTAGCATTCGGGAGGCAGAGGCAGGCGGATCTTTGTGAGTTCAAGGCCAGCCTGGTCTACAGAGTGAGTTCCAGGACAGCTGGGGCTACAGGGAGACCCTGTCTCAAAAAGACCAAAACAAAACAAAACAAAAATTTAAAAAAGCATCAGGTAGATTGTAGCTTCATATGGTTCAAACTCAAAGTAACAAGGATCTGCAGTCTCCCTCCAGCTTGCCTGCGCCAGCCATCCTGGTATAGGTCCCTGTTTGTTGACTCAGACTGTCTGCCATCCTTGACTCTCTGATCCTTTAAAGGCACCTTTTGTGTCATCCTCCTTTATTAATGGTCTTCCTTGTTCCTGCTGGTTCTTCAACACTGTCACCTGTTCATACTGTTCTGTTGTTCAGTTCTCACTTCTCAGGTTATTTGTTAGACTGCAGAGGTGGCTCAGCAGCTAAGAGTGCTTGCTGCTCTTGCAGAGGACTCATGTTTAGCTCCTGTCATCCACATCAGCGTGCTCCCATTCAACTGCTCTTGTTCCAGGAGAACCGATGCCCTTTTCTGGGCTCCATGGGCACCTGCATGCATGTGGTGCACATACATACACTCAGGCACACATATATACACATAAAATAATATATACACATAAAATAAGTAGCATTTCAAATAATTTGTCCCACTATAGTGTTCTCATCTTACTCTACAAAGTATTAAAATTGCCTTGTATCATTGTCCTAATTTATCAAGCTACTTCCTGTCATGGTCCTCATCCAGAAAATGCCTGTGAGGGATCCTCTCACTCTTGGTCTGCAAAGAGACCTTATACATCTATGTAGGCCAGCTGGTAACTTTACACACATAGGTAAAGGCTCAGAGAGGGCACAGGGCCTGCCTAAAATGGCAGAGCCAGACAGAAGCAGATGTGATCTGGGGCCTGGACTCCAGCATTAATCAGCTGCTGTGCTAAGTAAGGCTTTCCCCAAGGTCAGCAGAGAGCAAATGAAACCTCACCCTGTTGGGAAGGCATTTAGAGTTCAGACATAGTCAGGAGTCCTCCTTCCCATGCTTCCCATCCTAATAGCCTATCGCTTACCAACTTCCTTTGAGAGCTGCACAGTAAAAGAGGAATCGAGCAGCTTCTTTTTTAGTTTGATGGCTAAAGCTACTGGGGAAGTAGCTGCAGAAAAGAAAAGGCAGCAAGAGAAAATACATTCAGTGTCTGACATAATGCCTCGTCCATGGCCTCCTGTGGCTCCTGCAATAGTCCTTTGTTTGAGGCAGAACTCTTACTCTGGTTATGCCATAGAAAACCCCTCATACTAGAGGCTTGAGGCCATATTGTATTGTTTTTGGTTTTTTTGTTTTGTTTTGTTTTTTTGACATAGGGTCTCCCTGCAGCCCCAGCTATCCTGGAACTCACTTTGTAGACCAGGCTGGCCTTGAACTCATAGAGATCCGCCTGCCTCTGTCTCCCAAGTGCTGGGATTAAAGGCGTGTGCCACTACAACCGGCTGAGGCCATTACTGTATTGTAATCTATCTGTATCATACCAAATTGTATCTATTGGGTTTAGGATAATTAATTCCCATTGTGTGTTTGCTATAAAAGTTTGAGCAATTACATTGTTCTTCTTTGGTAAGATGAGAGGTCTCTGTAATGTTTTATCAGTGCATTAAATGCTTGAAGCCTTGAGGTTAATGTTAATATAATATTCAATGTGTTATATAGTCACTCCAGATATCAGAAAGTATACGATATGAAAATGTCTCAAACTACTGTAGGATATACTTTATAAAATGAGGTTGTTTACTGAAGATAGACTTGCACATGTATTTTTCTTCGTATAGATAGCCTTTGACTCTTATCTACCATTTGGCTAAAAAGCTACACTGATGTGCACATGAAATGGACCTGATTTTAAATTCATAAAGAAAAGGCATTCCAAAACAATTCTGTGATAGAAAGTCATTGAAACAGTATGATCAGATTTCTTTCCCATTGCCTAAGAATCATTCTGTCACCATGTGAAGAATTCACTTCTTGCTTTATGTTAAAAGTAATTTTTTTCCATTCCATTCCAGAATATGGTTGAGCCCCTTGTACCCACGAATTGACCAGGAAAACCACAAATCTGGAGAATCAAAAACCCACTTTAAAGCTGATCTCATCAGCTATTTGATGGCCTACAACACTTCTCCTCTCCAGGAGTGGATAGATGCCATCCGGGAACATGATCTCTCTGAAACCAAGTATGTGTCCCTTTGCCAGTCTGGGAGGCCTCAAAGGGGGAGGGGGAAGTCCTACCTTGCCAGCCATAGGAGTCTGTAAGGCAGGGACCTCGGGAAGAGGTGGAGTGGTATTCGGCTGAGCTTCATGAGTGGATTAGGGGATGAGAGTGGATTTGATCACTCCCTGCACCTTGTGGTTAGTGGGCATCAAAGTGGGAGTGGACCTTGGACCTGGGGTGCTCTTCAAATTACATTCTTTGCCTGGTACCTCACACCTTGCAAGTGTCCTACTGTTAAGTGGTTTGGCTGAACATGGATTGGAGAGTATCAGTTTCCACTGTTAAGAAGGCATGGCACAAAAATGGATTGGCTCCTAGAACACTTTTTATTATGTTAGTTTTCATGTAAATTCTGTGACTTTTAGGTGACAGAGTATAACTTGCATTTTATTTGTTTATTAATTTTAGTGTTTACCTTATCGGTTCAACACCAGGACGCTTTCAAGGAAGTCACAGAGATAACTGGGGACATTTTAGGCTTAGGAAGGTAACAAAATTTTTAACTATTTTAACATTTAAAATAATTTTTTATTATTTTTTTTTATGTGTACGAATGTACTGTCTGCATATAGGTTGGTACACCCATGTCTTGCAATGCCGCAGAGGTCAGAAGAGGTCGGATTCCCCTGGAACTGGAGTTAAAGACAGTTCTTAGCCGCCATGTGGGTGCTGGGAATCAAACCCAGGTGCTCTGCAAGAGCAGTCAGTGTCTTAACGGCTGAGCCATCTCTCCAGCCCCTTAAAATAATTTAATGTAAAAAAATTAATATATATTCTTTTGCCCTTTTCATGTATAATTAATTGTATATCTTAATGGCAGGTTCACAATATTTCCAGTGCAATTCTGAGAATTGGTTATCTAATTGCAGTTTTCATTAATTGCTGGCTTTTGTTTTCTTTGCTTCTGGAAGTACAGAGCAGACTGTTCTAAATGGTATTAAGTATATGAGCTTCTTCTTGGTTTTCACATTTCCTATGATAAAGATAATTGTAGACTTCCTATTTGTACAAATCCTGAGGTTTTCTTTATTGCTTAGCATAGGAAAGGTTTTTAATATCCAAGTCCAATAAGAGTAGAAAGTAATGTGAATAAAGGCTACTACTCAGCAGTAGTGTACATTGTTTATAGACCCAGTGCTCATAAGACAACTGATTCTGAAATATTTGCAGCTGCTATGAAAATAAAGAAAGGATTTTAAGTAAAACAACATAGAAGTTAAAGATTAAATTTTCTAGGTCTTTTTTGGGATAGTTGTCCAGACTTGGAAGTGGCTTTCTTGAAAGCCTTCTCTCTTATTCTATGGGTTCCATATAGGCTGTGCCTTTTCTGAAATACTAGGGGGCAGAAGTGTTTCGGGTTCTGACTTTTTATTTTAGATTTGGGGTTTTTCTGTACATATAATGACATATTTGCAGATGAGGCCCAAGTCTAGACACAGTATTCAACTATGATTCATATTCACCATAAACACGTGCCCTGAGGGTGATGCAGTGGTATTTGTGTGCCTGTGTTTGGACTTGAGGCCAGGTGCAGGATTTCTCACTTGTGGCAAATGGTATCTCTCCTGACAGTTTGATTTTGAACTTTTGTACATTCTCGGGTTTGGTATGCTCAACCTGTGTCTTCTGTAAGAGTCCCCGTTGGCGAATGAAACTTTGATTCAGGTTTCCATTTTCTGAAATGAGATCATGGCTGAAATCAGGCAAGATCTCAAAGACATCTTTATGGCTTGACCTAGACCAGAAGTTCGGCCTCCTGGCCCTGGGAGTAATGATAAATGTGGACACCTACTCCTATGATTGACAAGCCAAGTAACCCTGACTTGTTCTCAGCCTGCCTCTCTAGTCCTCTGTAAAATGGACAGAACTGTGCCAGAATTAAATGAAGTAGTGAGTGCAAAGCAGAGGCACTGTTCAGTAAGCAGGGGGTATCGTAGACAAATGGCATCCAAGCCAGGTGATTGCTTGTGCTGTGAGTCATCAAAGTCTGGTGGATGTTAAACCTCATCTGCAGAGTTTTCAAGCCATTTTTCACATACAACTAACGGATGCTGTATCGCAGCTTCATTCCAAGGAGAACAGGCAGATATGAGGATCCTGGATGCTCAACACAGGGATTTCTCTTAGATCATGTAGTCTCTCAGGAGCTGAGCCCACAATAGAAACTAGGTTGTCAGTTCAGTTCTGTTTCCTACACAATGCTGCAAGCAAAGCACTGTGGAAAATGAGAACTTGGGCTTTTCGGTAAGTGTATGTGTAAATATTAATGCCTAAGGTGTGGAAATGAAAGCAATACATGTTTAATTAAACATCAGTCAGAATATGAGCTTAGTTGGAGCAGGAGCTGTGCCTTATTTCCCTTGCTATCTCTTGCCTCTAGGTAGGCACTCAATCCATGCATGTTTAATGGATAAAATTTCCAAGTACTTTTCTCAGTTATTTCTGCAACTTTGCATAAGTATCAAGGCAGGAAATACAGATCAGTCTTGGGTGCTTAAGGTGGTACATATCCATATGTAAATACATCTCTTTCATATTTAGACCATCACACTGGAGGCCAGAGTGGTTTGTCTTTTCCTCCTCCAGGCCCTCACACATCCTGGGCTCGCTCCCAGCCTTGAGCTCCAGCCCTAGGACACAAAGTTGAATGAAAACTAGAAGTTCTCATTTTGTGTGCCTTTCACATAAAACACCAAAACAAGTAGATAACCATGATTTCAAGACAAGAAGTTGATTTCAAGGGTACTTTATCTTGACATTTCTACTAAAATGAGTCTTTAATTTTTGTTGTTGTTGTTCAGCCTTTGCTTTTAATGCAAACCAAACAGTTTTGCAAAGAAACATTTTCTCTCAGCATGCTTGGTTTAAAAAAACACATATTTTTAGTATTTAAAAAATAGTTACCAGTGAAGGAAAAAAAATGGAGATTAGAGAGATGGCTCAGCAGTTAAGAACACTGACTGCTCTTGCAGAGGACCCAGGTTCAGTTCCCAGCATCCACATAGTGGCTCACAACTCTAGTTCCAAAGGATCCAACACCCTGTTCTGGCCTCTATATGTACTGCATGTACATGGTACACTTACATAAAGGCAAAACTCTCGTATACAATTAAAATAAATAATTTTTTTAAAGAAAAGACTGTGCCTGTGGACATGACATTGATTGCTAATAGTTTTGGCATATCCTTGTAAATTAGGTATTCCAAGGGCAGAAATCTGTGTTTTCAGGTATCGTTGTCATTATTTTTGTCACGTGTACTACTGTTGCACTTGTTTTGGCAGCTTCTGAATGAGCAGGCTTCATCTGTACCTAAAGCCGAGTGCTGGCCTATAGTGGGTCAGTTTTCAAGCATTGGCTCCCTGGGAGCTGATGAATCAAAGTGGTTGTGCTCTGAGTTTAAAGAGAGCTTGCTGGGGGAGGATAGCAGAACTCCAGGAAAAAGTGCAGCTCCTCTTCATCTGGTAAGTTCTCCTGCTCCTTAGGTATTCTTCTCCTACTCCAGAAGAAATAAAAACAGTCTTCTTACCATAGTCGCTTTATCCTGTGGCTCCAAGGTATAGTTAACACTGTCATTCGTGGCCTGTCACCACACAAAGCCAAGGGCTTACTTGCTGGTTTGTTCAGCAGCCGTGGCTCACTCACAGCTTGCTGTGCCTTTTCCATTCTTTCTTTTCCGTAGTCAAGCTAAGGGAAGAAATGTCTGGTGTAATACTGTAGCAGACCTGTAAGTTCTATTCATTATGTAAAGACCTGTGAATTAATTCTTAATTTCATTCAGTTCTATATTAATTTTGGCATTTCATAGGAAAAACATTGAAATGAAAGTATAGTTTCTCATCGAGTATATGTATGCTTCCTGTAGCTTAATTACTAGTTCAATTTTTTCTTGAGTCAGATAGGAATTTTCTTTTAATTTAAAATACATTTCTAAGTTTTTGACTCAAACAATATTTAATAAAGAGTTCTATTTTCTTAAGAACTAATCAACATAACCTTTCTCTCAACATGGTTTATTCCAAGTTTATTGTTTCTCTTTTCTTGCTTATTTTTAGATCTATCCTTCTGTGGAAAATGTGCGCACCAGCTTGGAAGGATATCCTGGTAATTGTTAGGGAAAGTCTCAATCGTGGCTTCTGTTCATATTTCATAAATGCCCTGGGAGAAATTTTGCCAGAATTGGTTAGAAATATAGAGATGATTTTCTCATACCCAGAGAAGGCTCATGAAACAGGTGTTATTGAGCCCTATAGTATTCAAGAGACAGGCAGCTTGAGCATGCTCTCTCATCCTCATCATAACTCTGTGCACAGTTGTGATTTTCTTCACTTTTACCAATAACATATGGTTGTCAAGACAAGATATCTAAGTCAAATCAGCACCCTTAGTACTCACTGCCTTGTCAGATCATTCCTAATATTCTTCTGCTCTGTCTGATGTGCTGTGTAGTCCTTCCAAATTTGGATCCCTGACACAGGTCCATTTAAGGCTTAGAATTAATTAATTATTAGTATTACCTTTTGTGTAATTTTCTTTGTGTGCCATCTTTCAGGGGCTTCATCTTCATATGCCTAATATTGTTTTCTAAACATTATCAACTTTATTCTCCAGTTCTCTTTTCTGACTACTGAGTGCTGAACTTTAACTGGAAGTACCATGGATGTGCAATCAAGTTATTAACAAAAACCCTAGACGTTATTGTTGTTGTTGTTGTTGTTGTTTTTTCCAATATGCATCACTCCCAACTGCTTGGACAAAAGCTCAAGGGGCCGTGCACAAGAAATACTTACAACTAGGTAATTGATACAACAACAACAACAACAACAACAGAAAGGACTGCATCAAAGAACTGACTGAAATAGTGAACTTCTACTCAAAACAGTCAACTTCCACATGGAGAATATTGAGAAAGACTGAGAAAGATATGAAAAGCATGTTTGGCAGAATGCATGAGCTCTGGTGGGGTGGGGGGATAGGGTGGAGGACACGGGTCTAGATTTGATAAAAAAAAAAAAATATATATATATAAATATAAAAATTTTTAAAAAACCTAGACATTGTGCGCCTCTGGAAAAGGAAAGTCTGATTGGCATTTGCTGATGGCTCATAGCATAATGCACTAAATTAAGGCCAATTTAGCCCATTTATTGCTTATGAAATTAGATGTGACCTTGCTAAATCAGAAACTCTCAATTAAAGGTTCAAAGACTGCCTATCTTTTTTTTTTTTTTTTTTTTTTTTTATTTTTTTTTTTGCGTTTTTAACAGCAAAACTAAAATTACTTCACTTTGACTCTGAGACATGGTGGTAGTTTTTCTTTCTATATTTCTAATGAGCTAGATCTATTCAAATTATACTTTTAATGGAGAAGAGCATGGCGTTTCAGTAAAGGTTTTGTATAACTGGTTCTAAAATGAAGTATTTTTTAGTTACTTGTGTAGGAAATGGGACATGCTGTGTTGGATGTTGGAGTCATTTAAAGTCCTCTCTGGGTATAGCTTAATGTGAAGAAGTTCCAACATGTGTTTGCAAAGTCACTGATGAATCTACAGTGGAGAAGTGAACAAAAATAGGCTTCTAATTGTGTTTCCATTTGGAACTATGTCTTTATTATCTTTGCAAGAAAAAGGCTTATAGAATTAACTTGAAAAAAGAACTGTTTGCTGAATTGTTTATTTTCTAATCTTCTGTAAGAATCTGTTCTGCTGGCCTGTTTGGAAATACCAGAATGTAAAGATAAAGTACTCAGGACTGAGCTTTCATCACGTCCTGCTTTCCAGATGTCCTGTCTGGGCAAAACCCAGATGATGTCCTCCCTGCATACAGGGTGTAAAACAGGCCAGGGTTCTTCTGATATAACACTCAAATCTGTGTGGGTATTTTCACCACTGAATGATTAAATAATACCTATTCTTTTCAGATGGGAAGCATTTACTGTTCAAATGTTTCTTTTTAATATTCTTTTTGTTATTTTTATGTGTATGAGTGTGTTGTCTGCATGTATGTAAGTGTCATGCAATGCCTGCAGAGGTCAGAAGAGAGCATCAAATTTCCCTGGAACTGGAGTTAGGGATGGTTGTTATCTGCCGTGTGGGTGCTAGGAATCAAGCCCAGGTCTCTTGCGCAGGAGTACCCAGTCCTCTTAATTGCTGACCCCATCTTTCCAGCCTCTGGAATGTTTCTTTTCCTTAAGAAAGGAAACCTATGAAGAGAATGTACCTAACTAATGTGAGTCAGGTGCTTTGATCCTAGGTACTCTGGAGGCTGAGGCATGAGGATCACAAATTCAATGCCAATCTGGGTGACTTAGTGAGACTAAATAAAAAAGTTAAAAAGAAGGGTAGAGGTACAGCTCAAAGGTAGAACTCTTGCCCAGTGTGTATGAGCCTGTGGGTTCAATCTCCAATACAGAGACAGAGAGAAATAGACAGGAAAAGCAAGGATAAATGTACCTATTATAAGCGTAGGTATTTTCCTTCAGTAAACTGTTAAGACAAAATAGTGGGAAAAGTTGTTTTCCATTTATCTTCTCGCTGTTTATTAGAGCTTTTCTTAGGGAAGAAGTCTCAAATTATATTTTATTATTTTTATTTATTTGTTTTCTTTTCCTTCTTTTAAAAGCTGGGGGCTCTCTTCCCTATGGCTTCCAGACAGCTGAGAAACAGAGCTGGCTCCACTCCTACTTTCAGTAAGTAGTTGGTTCAGAGTGCTGCTCTTACTTGGTTTGGAATAAAAATGTTATGTCAGTCTGTTCTTTAAAAAAGAGCCTTATATAATGTAGCTATATTCTTTCATCTACATATGTTAGTGATAGAAAGAATTTAAAACAACATTTTGAAAATTTTTGGAATAGTTTTTTAATACCAAGAGTAAAATTTATCTCTGTGAAATTTCTATTTAAATATAGGCAGGCAAAGAAAAAGATAAATAGAAGATCTTACTGGGTAGGGTATGATTTCCATAAGCAGCAGTTTAGTTCACCTTGCTAAAGTATGAAGTCTAACCATCCCAACACTAGTGTGCTAGGACGTGTGGACCACGAGAGCTGAGGGCGGAGCCCAGGCCACTGTTCCCTGGGATAAAATGTTTGGATGGGAAGGGAAGGAAGGGCTGTCCTCTCCTCCTCCAGCTACAGTGCTTGTTCCTCCTTCATGTTCTGGACAAGTCCCAGTTTCACGCACACTTCATCAGGTGGTGTTTGAGCTCCAGAAATGAAGGCAAGATTATACTTCAGGAACCTTCTGCTGAAATTCAGTGTTGGTCTGTAGCATTTCTGTAATATTTCTGTCAAGACGGAGAGTTGTTCCCTACAGAAGACATTCCTTAAATTCAGCTCCTTTTAACATCAGATTCCTAAACTCACCTGAATGAAGAAAATAGTGGCCCTGCGTAATCCTGATTCTGTGCTTGCAAACTGCCTGTTACCTTGAGGGATTATCCTCTTAAAGTACGAATCACTACTTCAGAGAGGCCATTAGTCCATAGAACCTTCGTTTTACAATGTTGGAAACTCAGAAACAAAACTCAAAGCTAAGGCTGAGCATTTCTGAATTGTGCTCTGCTTTTTAGTACTCACATCTGACACACTGTATTTCACTTACCCTGTTTCATTCAGGAAGATTTTATGGAGCCTCTACTCAGTAGTGTACACGGGCTTCCTGCTTCTAGAAGCTTAGAGTAAAGTCAGGAGACATTGGGTATACATGTGCAAAAAAGCATAGCAAAAACAGTGTAGTTCATGTGTGCCTGCAAGTATGTAAACGACAAAGGGCTAGCTGTTCACAGAGTTTGGTGCTTTTTGTGGGTGATTCTAGATTTTCTTTTCCTATCTCAAATTGATTTTGCATTACTCTGTTGTCTAAGCAAAGTTTAATCTGCGTCCTGTTAGGGAGGGTTCTGCTCTTCATACAGTTTCTTAGTGTTAGGATTATGTCCATCTTGAATTATTTTCTAATCCATGATTTATGTCTTTCACACTAGCAAGTGGTCAGCAGAGACATCTGGCCGCAGCAACGCCATGCCACATATTAAGACGTACATGAGGCCCTCACCAGACTTCAGTAAACTTGCTTGGTTCCTTGTCACGAGGTAAATAGGCCTTATTTGCTCGTGGGAGGAATAGCTCCTGCTCTCAATGTTGAGTGGACTTCTAAAAACTGTTCCACGAATTGTCATTGGTTTTCAGCCTGTTTGTCATAGAGCCTTAAGAGAGGACTGTGACAAAGGCCTTCCCTAAGGCGAGAGCATTGGCCTGATTTTTCTTGTTCATCTAGATGTTTATAAGTTTTGCATAAACTTTGCATTTGCTTCTTTTTTATATTGTAATGATAATAGTTATTAAGCAGTTGGCATTTAGGGTAAATACAGAGGAAACATCAAATGTTAAAACTGATATTTTTTTCTTTCATTATAGTTTCTCTGTAGGCAATTAAACCTCAAGCAATCAAATCTCTTATGTGCCCTTTTAGAAATATCTTTATTATGATATAATTCACATGCCATAAAATTTGTGCATTTAAAGCCTACAGTTTAACAGTTTAACATGTTCATAGAATTGTGCAACCATCATCATAATCTAATTTTAGAATATTTTAATCACCTCTAAAAGAACTCCCTACCCACTGACATTTTTGTTTCTATTTTTTTGGAAAGATAAATTGCTTTGCCCTTTGAAAAATAGAGCTGTAACTAGAACATTAGTACCTGGTTCCTAGTCAGAACTCAACACTGGGCAGCTCTTCTTGATTCAGTAGCCTAATTGATGCCAATTGTAGCTAATTAAAGTATCACAGAGTGGAATTATTTCTTTAAGAAAGCAATGGCAGGGCTGAGAGAAGGCCCAGCAGTTAAAAGCACTGGCCGCTCCTACAGAGGACCTGGGTTTGATTCCTAGCACCCACATGGAGGCTAACAGCTGTCTATAACTTCAGTTCCAAGGGATCCAATGCTCTCTTCTGACCTCCACAGGCATTGCACAGCACAGGTACACTCACATATGTGCATACGTGCAGACAATATACTCATATACATAAAATAATAAATAAAAATTTTAAAATGTACTCATGAAGATACTTTTTTTTTTTTTTAAGACATGGTCTCCTTGTAGCCCCAGCTGTCCTGGAACTCACTATGTAGACCAAGCTGGCCTTGAACTCACAAAGATCCACCTGCCTCTGCCTCCCAAGTGCTAGGATTAAAGGCGTGCACCACCACACCTGGCCTCATGAAGATACTTTTAAACAAAAGACTCATACCACTATGCCATTTTCCTAGTTGACATACATTGGTGGCTAACCTCTGTACGGGGTTTAAGTGAAGAATAGTGACCCAAAGAAAATGGTTGATACACATCAGGTGACCAGAGGGAGTCCTCCCAGAGGCTTTTACATCCTCGGGGCATATTGGAAAAACATAGTTTGAGTTCTCATTAAGCATTTAAGGGTCTATTCTGTCATTTAGCTATATGTAAACTTGGGGGAATTTATTTAATGACAGTCTATTTCCTAGTCTCCACCTTTTTAAGGTAGAGGTAATCTGGAAGGCTGTGAGCATCAAATGAGATGCCAGAGCTGGGAACCTGGAGTAGAGCAGGCCCTGGACACATGGTTGTATGTGTTCAAGTATCACATTTTGTGACTGACTGAAGGTTGTTCAAGAGAATAAATGCTTTTTTCTGTGTTGTGCACTTTTTAGAGAAAGTTTTTTCTTTGGAGAAGTAGGTTTCCTAGATATTATGGCCTGTTCCGTGGGCTCTCTGGGTAGAGAAACTATTCACTGAGAGAAATTCAAAGTGCCAGAAATAACAAGGGACGCCTTTGGGGAAGGAGTTCCACAGTAGTTCTGTTGGCAAGTATCAGGTTGTTGATATTTGCTTGCGGGGCTGGAGAGATGGCTCAGGAGGTCGGAGCATCCATCAGCTGCTCTTGCAGAGTTCCCAGCACCCACGTGGCAGCTAATAATCATCCGTAACTCCACCAGTTCCAGGGGATCCAATGCCCTCTCCTGACCTCTGTGGGCATCACATGACACAGGTTCACTTACATACATACAGGCAATACTTGCGAACACATAAACTAAACATAATAAATTTTTAAAAAGAACAAGCTTGAAGCTAACTTATTTGAAGTACTCTCAGAATGATAAGAAATTACATCTTAATGCCACTGAGCCTTCTGTAGAGTTAACTGACAGGAATATGAAGGACCTGAATACTTAGAGACCACATTTCAATGTCAGTTCACCTATTTGTTCAATAATTATTTTCTAAACCAAGTTACTAGGTCACAGGGTTTAAAAACTAACTTTCAATACTGGTTCTGCATGGCTCTGTGTGTGGCATTCTAATGATGGATTCATAGGGCTAGATGGGATTTACTCATTAGCTTTCACAGCAGCTCCACAAGGGCTTAGAGGCATAGGGTAATTAAGCATAGTGCATGTTGTCACACACAGAGATGTGACGGAGCCCAAAGGGGACTGAGAAGCTGGGTCCTGCCACTCGGACTCTCCTACCCGTAGCCTCTTTGCAAAAATAGGCAAAATACTACACCACTTTAACTAAGACCATTTAAATCAAAAGAAACTGCTTCACATTTCCCTTTATTGAATAATAGAGGAAAAGCCCCATAGAACATTTCAGAATTATTAAAGGACTCCTAAGAGAAGAAAATAACAGCCTAGAAATCCCTCCAAGTCTACTACTGTCAGCCCTAACAAAGAAAGTAGATCCCACTCATAAGTGACATCTTCCGGAAAGTAACCACCTTGACTTTTTTTGTGGTCACTGTATGTCAAAGTCCAAGTCAAAGGTCATTTTGTATGGAGGGAGATTTCTTTCCCAGGATCCATTTTTGCCCTTGTGGTGGTCATGTCTACTGTTGAACAATGTTTTGCCAGAAACCTGTTTGCTGAGGAGCTTCTGACATTTCATTTGCACAGCAGCTGTGAAAGTGTGAGGTACGGCTTGGAGAGATTGGACCTTTAGGCTAATAAACATCTCTGTGAGTTCAGGGTAGTAAATTCCTGGGTCTAGCGGAAGAACTGGAATGGAAAAGTCACAAGTCTCTGTGAGTACAAGGTTACTAGTGAGACCACTGCAGTTCGCTTCTTCCAGACACAGCTCTTCTGCTGCACACAGGGCTGTCTTGCTGTGCTTTGAATGTGTCCACTTAACCTCAGCGCAACCATGTTGAGAGGTGCAACTCACAAATGGACTAATGCTGCTATTAGATCAATTGTCACAGAAGCGAGGTCCTGATAAAAACCCCGAGTTCACACTCTTCTCTCTACTCCCCAGCCCCAGGTATTCTCTTATAGCGGACAGAGTAGATAGAGATGTGGCCCCATGCCCCTGTGTCACACATACTCCACTGCAGTGTCTTTGCTTACAGTGTTCCACTGCCCAGCACGCCTCCTGTCCTTTCCCATGAGTCCTAATTGTGTGTCCTCAGAGGCATAGTATAAAATGTGCAATCATTAAGGACTGTCTGGTCTCCCTGCTAACATTGGCCATCATTAAGCAGTTTTCTACTTTTGCAAGTTTGCCCCCATTTTCACTAACCAGTTCTATAAGCTCGTGCAGAGGAGGGCCATGCCCTCTTTAACACTTCACAATATTCTATGTGTATTTTTTTTAGTTATTTGGTTGAAACAGAATTTCACAGTGTAGCTCAGGATGGCCTTGAAGCTGTGGTAATCTTCCCTAGGACTCTCAAGTGCTGCAATTACAGGTTTCAGCCACCACACCTGGCTGAACATGTATTTGTTAAATATTAACAGCATAGTAGGTGATAATACACAACATAGTAGGTGATAATACACAGCATAGTAGGTGATAATATACAGCATAGTAGGTTATAATACACAGCTTCATCATTTTTCATTCAAAAGTCTCAGGGGCCCTACATGCAGGATCTATGTGAGTTGCTATGATTAAAGCTAAATGGGAGATGGTCCCTGTTATACACAGGAGCATGAAGAAATGCCCTGTAACACTCAAGACACTATGAATTTTCACTGCCTACTTATTGAGAGGCTGAATGAAGTGCCCATCAAGACTCCATAGCCATCAGATGCTGAATAACCTTCTCTGTTTCAGGTGCTTGTCTGTATTCTATGGGGAGCAAAGAGACAAAGGACCTGCTCTAGTTCATTTAAGGTATAATAAAGTAGGAGAGGTACATAATATATAAGTAAACATGAAACTATTAGATCAGACTATACCAAGTCGGGAGATGTGTTAGAGCATATCTGGATGCGTCAGAGAAAGCAGCCTTAGGAGGTAATGTTAGGCTGAGGCCAATTGACAGGAAGGTGCCAATCTAACAAAGGAAGAGCAAGCTTGGCAGAGGAAGCAACTCAGAAAGGTCCTTGGATGGACAAAGTATGGAACACCGAGGTGCTTCTGTGCTCATAGCAGAGGCTGGGCCAGATAATAGGGCCCTGAATGTAAGTGACATCATCTCATAATTGTCTTGAATGCTAGATCAGGCCGATGAATGGAGACTGGGTTGTTAAAAGACAGTAGATGTAGACAGCTGTAGACAGCTGAGTTACACAGCCTACAGAGACCATACTGTTCTATAAGGAAGAGCTGGTAGAAACAAGGCATCTTTGGACTATGGGAGACTATAGAACAGACTCCAAAATCTCTCTCAAGAAAACACAGTTGAAATGGTGGGAAACACATAGGTCGGGAGCAAGGGTGAACCAAGTCCACACTCCAACTCAGCCTTTTACCATTCATGAGCCACAGAGCCCCACCAAACCTGTTTGTTGAAACAAAGGCGAGATAACCACCAAGTACCCTGGCAGTTTGGTGGAGGAACTTAGTATCAGTTATACAAGAACTTTCCACCAGGTGCCCAACAAACAACACTTCCTTAAGGAAGCTTGAGTCTGAATAACAGTCCTAACTATTAGGTAACAGTACTTAGAATAAGTATTTTATTGCAGGCACATGAAACAGCAGCTACTGTTAAGACTAAGATAATAACCATCACAGTAGTCCCACAATCTGTGAATTCACAGTGATGACAAGAACGATAGTGATGTAAGAACAGGTCATCAGGCCCTTGGCCCAGCCCTGCTTCTCCTCATCTCCCTGTATCCTGGGTGGTTACTGTTAAACTGTCAGGGTCTTGCCAGCATATAGGAAACATTTATCCTTTCTACTCTTGAAGTGTGGAAGGTGGTGTAGGAGAGAGAACCGATACTCATCAAGTGGCCTCATCTGTCTGTCTCTTACAAGATGGCACGATCCTCTCCCTAGATGAAAAATACAGCTACAGAGTTGAGTCGGCTGCACCTGCTACTCCGCAGATACTCGTTGCCCACATGATGCTGTAGGAATGGAGGGAAGCTATCTTGAGCTTCCTGCCCCTGTGGTTTACATTGAATGAGAGAGACTGATGAAGCAGGTCATGCAGTTCACATTATTTGGTTATGTGGTGTTTTTCTGACTGCTCTGTATACACAGATTCTTCTCCCCTAATAGAGCCTGAAATTGCAGGCTCTCAGCTTGGATATGGGTTCCTGGCTGCCAGGGAGGCTCTCCTGTCTTCCTTAGCTGGTTGGCTTCTGCAGTGTCCTGAACTTCCTATATCATCACGCCTTCCCTTTCTTTGCAGTCTCTTATGTGATTATCTGGCTTCCCTGTTGGGCTCTGAGGCATCCATGTCTCTTGCTGAGCATAGCCCAGCGTCTGGCATGCAGGAGATGCTTAGTATACAGATTTGTTAATAAAGTTAAAGAAGATCAAGTTAAGGCAGAAATGGGGACAAAGCTGCCTAGACCTTTTGTGTGGTAGAGGGAAGCTTCAGAGATGATTCCTAAGCTGGGAATGTGCTGGTAGGTAAACGGGGCTGATGGTTATCATCACCATAGAGGTGACGAGACAGTTACATAGGAGGATTGCGTGGCTAGGGGACAGCTCAGTGGTAGAGCATTTGTATAGCATGTGGGAGGCACTGGGTTCCATTCTAAGCACAACACAGACACAAAGAAATCTGATTGTATACTTGTTTATTGTAGTAGGACCTTCAAGTGGGATCATTTGTTGTCCACAGAGTATGTTTTGGAATTCTCCCTCATTGGCACCATAAGCCTTTGTAACTTTTCTTGGAGAGAGTAAAGCAGGCTGATGCCTGGTACTGAGGAACATTCAGGAGATGGTGGGGGTGGTGGGGAGGACTTCTCACAGCAAGGCATGGTGGTGTGCACTTTTAATCCCAGTTTTCCAGGGCTTGAAGTAGGAGGATCACCATGAGGTCAAGACCAGGCTAGGCTGTACAATACCTTACCTCAAAAACAAACAAACAAAAAAACCCATAAAAACAAATAAGCAAGCAAGCAAAAAAGGTACGGGGTTTTTCATGTGTTCCAACTAAGCCAATTAAGCCCTATCCTGGTTGAAGAGCCACTGGTCACATGAAATAATCTTTCTACATAAAAGAATTAGTTATATATTATATTCTGGACACTGTACCCATTGTTCAAAATATTATCTATTGGTATATTGAGCTTTTACTAAATATCAAGCACTATTCCAAGTCCTAGAAATAGAGTAATAAAACAGTTATTGGGGCTGGAGAGATAGCCTAGTGGTTAAGAGCAACGACTGCTCTTACAGAGGACCCGGGTTCAATCCCCAGCACCCACATGGCGGCTGAAAACCGTTAACTCCAGTTCCAGGGGAATCCTACACCCTCTTCTGACCTCCGCGGCATTGCACGACACAGGTGCACGAACCTACATGCAGACAGTACATTCATACACATATGAAAATAAATTTAAAAATTTTTAAAAATGAATAAAACAATTATTGACCAGGTTCTACTGGTAAGAATTAGAGAGAAACAAGTATGTTTATATATGTTAAATGGTGATAAGTACTACAGACAAACATAAAGTAGAATGATAATTTAAGTGCACTGTCTTTTATTCAAAATCATTTTGGAGTTCAGGAAGATCAAATGGCAAATACACAGTATTAAGTTCCCTAGTAGTGTCTAGACCAGTATCCATCCTATCATAAATATTTTGGAAGTGGTAACTTTTGCTACTCAGTGAGTAAAAGATGAAGTTTTGCTGTCAGATAAGTGAATTAAGAAAAAGCTTTCCAGGGCTGGAGAGATGGCCTAGCGGTTAAGAGCGCCGACTGCTCTTGCAGAGGACCCGGGTTCGATCCCCAGCACCCACATGGCGGCCGAGAACCGTCCGAAACTCCAATTCCAGGAGAACTCCAGTTCCAGGGGAATCCGACGCCCTCTTCTGACCTCCGCGGCATTGCACGACACGGGTGCACAGACCTGCATGCAGACAGTACATTCATACACATATAGAAATAAATAAAATTTAAAAAAAAAAGAAAGAAAAAGAAAAAGCCTTCCTTCCAAGTTGGTTTAAATTGCTTGTTAATTTTCCGAGTTTGCACATAATCCTTACCTCAGTAAGCACAGAGAAGTTGAACAAGGTGCGCAGAAGGCCAAGCACTGGAGCTCCAGCACCACATCCTCCATAGCTGTGCATAGGATGCTGTGGGTACAGGAAGGTGAGGGTGCTGCGCCCTAAATAGGAGAGTCCAGGAAGGGCTTGTTGGTGTGACCTTTAAGCAGAGAACTGAAAAAAGTAAGGTCGCCCCATGTATGTGGGTAGCTGAAGGCGAGCGGGGCAGAGGAGGCCACAGACAAGGCTTGTGTGTGAGAAGCAGCAGGAGCGCTGCCAAGTAAGGCACGGAGAGTAGAGAGGTCAGAGCAGGAGCTGGTGGCCAGCCTTCCCACCTGAAGGGCAGAGTTGCCTTGAAATCTCTAGAGTTCCTGAGGCTTTATTAGTCATGGGCCTGTGGGAGAGAGTTATATGTTAATGAATTTATAATTTGAATGGGATAGAATCATTGTTTTTTTTTAAAAAACAAGCTTTTCTCAAAGGACTTTTTAGAATAAGACAGAATGTTAAAATAGTCTGGACCATGTATTCAAATAGCATGTTTCTCAGCAGAGTACAGTGTGTGTTTACTCAAAGTAATAAGGCCTGGCATGTCAGATGCCCTATCGGCAATGTGGCATGCAGACTAATTCTTAGGAATTGGGTTCTAGGAGCTAGAGCAATGGCTCGCCAGTTACAAGCACTGGCTGCTCTTGCAGAGGACAGGAGTTCAGTTCCCATCTGTAACTCCAGTTCTGGGGGATCTGGCACCCTCTCCTGACCCCCATGGGCATTGCACAACGTGGGTGCACTTACATGCAGGCAATACACTCACATACACTAAAATAAATAAAAAATGAAAAAATAAAATAAATAAAAAATGAAGAATTGGGTTTAAGCCAAAAGAGAATAAATTGAAAGTTTCTCTAAGTTTTATAAAAATGTTTCTCATTTGATTCATTATTTCTTTTTTTAATTTTTATTTTTTATATATATATTTTGTACAAGATTATCAAATCTAGACCCGTGTCCCCCACCCCACCAGAGCTCATGCATTCTGCCAAACATTCTTTTCATCTCTTTCTCAGTCTTTCTCAAAATTCTCCATGTGGAAGTTGACTGTTTTGAGCAGAGGTTCACTGTTTCAGTCAGTTCTTTGATGCAGTCCTTTCTGTTGTTGTTGTTGTTGTTGTTGTTGTTGTTGTTTCCAATATGCATCACTCCCCACTGCTTGGACAAAAGCTCAAGGGGCCATGCACAAGAAATACTTACAACTAGGTAATTGGCACTAGCATCCACAGATGAGAGATATCATTTGTCATTTGTTTTTCTGGGACTGTGTTACTTCACTCAGCATGATGTCCTCTAGCTCCAACCATTTACCCGCAAAGCTCATGATGTCATCTTTTTTTACTGCTGCATAGAACACCATTGTGTAGATGTACCACATTTTTTCTATCCACTTGTCAGTTGAGGGGCATTTGGGTTGGTTCCAGCTCCTTGCTATTGTGAAGAGAGCTAAAATAAACATGGCCATGCATGTATCTCTGTGGTGGGGTAAGTCTTGAGGGTACATGCCTAGGAGTGGTATGGCTGGGTTGGGTGGCAAGTTCATTCCAAGTCTTCCAAGGGTTCTCCACACTGCTTTCCACAGTGGCTGTACCAGTTTACATTCCCACCAGCAGTGGATGAATGTTCCCCTTTCCCCACAGCCTCTCCAGCACTTGGTATCATTTGTTTTCTTGATCCTAGCCAGTCTTATTGGAGTAAGATGATATCTTAAAGTGGTTTTGATTTGCATTTCCTTAATGATTATTCCTAATCTATACTCATTTGAAATAAATGATTCCTTTTTGTGCAACAAAATTAAACTTTCTGAAAAAAATTATAAGGCCAATAAAATAAATGATAAGAAATATGAATTTTGACTTTTAACATGATAGTAGTTTTCTTTTTTTTAGGTATTTTATTATTTTTATTTTATGTGCACAAGTATGTTGCTTTCATGTAGGTAGGTGCGCCCATGTCATCACAATGCTCTTGGAGATCAGAAGAGGGTATTGGATCTCCTGGAACTGGAGTTATGGATGGTTATTAGCAGGCATGTGGGTGCTGGGAATTGAATTCAGGTCCTCTGCAAGAGCAGCCAGTGCTCTTAACTGCTGAGCCATCTCTCTAGCCCGAAGATAGTTTTCTTTAATAATGTAAAACCATGTTGGCTTACAATGTACTCATCTTTGGAAACTAGGTACTTTAACAAAAGATACTGCTATTGTTCAAATCCTGTTCTACTCTGAAATTTCCTTCAAAGTGAGTTTGTATGATACATTAACAAGTATCACTTAGTAACTACAAATAAATTTGTACCTCGTATTAGTTTTCCATTGCTAGGTTTTAAATCATCACAAACTTCAGGGCTTAGAATGACAAGGTTCATTGTCATGTTACTTCTGTGGGTCAGGAGTCTGCTCCCAGGTAAGCCAAGTCCCCGTTTGTTAATTCATCAGGCTGAAGTCAGGGATTCCACCCAAGCATGTAGTCATCTGGAGCTCAGGCCCTCTTTCAAGCTGACTGGTGTTGGCAAACACTAGCTCGTGGCTCTAGGACTGAGGTTCCTGTTCTTGGTGGCTGTCAGCGGGGCTGGCCCAGCTCTGGAGTGCTACCCACGGACCCCTGCACATTGCTCTTCTCATTCAGAGCCAGCAGACAAATCTGCTCAGGAAGGATGCTGGCCCACACAAGATTGTTTCCCCTTGATTAGCATAAGGGTCCCTCATGGTGAATCCAGCCATGCACATGAAACTACCATGTTCACACTTCTTGCTGTCACTCCAAGACCTGTGCATCCTGGGGAGGGGAGACTTGAAGCTATCTTCCATGCCACCTCCATAGATGTCATTTGATATTTAGCACTCTGTTTGGCTCGTTTTCTTATTCTCCAACCTTGATTTGGAATTATTTCCTACTGTTTTCCAAACTGAAACTTATTTTCCATAGTTAAGCAAAGATGGCTCTTGGATAGACTGAACCTCATGCTCCAAAGGCAGATTGCAGAATACAGTTCTGGACTCAGCCTGGCCCCAAGGAGTGACTCCATGGAGTAACCACTCCAAAGAACCATATTATCCATTTGCTATATAGAGTTGTTAAAAATAGTAGTCTTATAAAAGATTACCAGGCTCCCATCTTAAAAACTCCATTATCTTAGAGATGAGCCTTGCACTTTGCCCGCAGCATGCACACACATGACCTGTTGTCTAGCAGCCCATCATTAATAAGGACATGGCTTCCTAAGCATGAGGATTTTGTCTTGTCCAACTGACATTCCGCTGGTGCAAAGCTCTGACTAGTGAGGGTCATGGATTAAAATCTTACAAAGATGATAGCCTTTCTATACTTGGCCTCTCCATCTTATTCTCTTAAATAAATGTAAATAATCGTTTTTATTGCTTCTCTTTCATTTTGTGTTTTGATTGAGGTTCTGTCTGTAAACACTTTTCAGAGATCCTGAATCATGTTTTAGTATATAGTTGCTATAGTTACCACATCCCCGAGAATCACAAAATCTTCACTAAAACCTGTTTTAATAAAGTTTCTATTTTATTGGACTACTTGCACTAGAAGTTTTTATTCCACTCTAAGAGGAAATGAGCTTATAATTAGCATAGTTCATTTTCTACCAAAATATTCATCCTAAATTTGGTACTTATTTATTTGGTGTCTGTGTTTTCTGCTGGACTGACAAGTAGCATGCTTAGTACAGTGCCTTGTCTGTAGAGACCTGGGAAATTTAGAAGGAATGAGTAATGGCCCCTTAACTACAGTATGCTTTCAGGCTGCTTTTCAGGCTTTGGTTTTGTTTTGTTTTGTTTCTTCTGTACTGTCAGGAACAATCACACTTCTTCTTCCAGGTCTATTAAATGTCCCCTCTGAGTGAATCTTCTAGTGAAACGTCCAGCTCAGCAGACACCACTCAGTACTTTTCCTTCATGTGTTCATAGTACTTTCAGCTCCATTCTTTTTACATCTTCTTTGTTGGTCCTTTGAGTCCCTTTGTATCTGTAGATAATGGGCTACTTAAGAATGGGTGGGTACCTGGTCATTTTCAGCTTTAGCTCCTTAACATCTACCACTGTCAGTGACTAATTTTGTTGTAAGAACCTCTAGAAAGCACAAGAACTTCTATGATATAGCTCAGTACTCCACATGCCAAGTGGGTATTTTAGGGGGTAGGACATGCTGACAAGATCCGGGGCCTTGCACATTCTAAGCAAGTATTTTAGAATGGAGCCACATTCACAAACCCCTCTTTAAAACATTTACTTTTGTTTGCAATAGCATCTCATGAAGTTGTCCAGGCTCACCTGGTTTTTTTTTTTTCTTTTTTTTTTTTTTTTTTTTGGTCTTTTCGAGACAGGGTCTCCCTGTAGCCCAGCCGTCCTCGGAACTTGCTCTGTATACCAGGCTGGCCTTGAAACTCCCACCGATCCGCTGCCTCTGCCTCCCAAGTGCTAGGATTATTAAAGGCGTGCGCCACCACGCCCAGCGTCACCTGGTATTTTCAGTCCTCCTGCCTCAGCTTTCTGTGTAGCTGCGATTACAGGCATCCACCTCCAGGCCCAGCTTGGATGTGGCCTCCTGATGCAACCACATAGCAATGTAGTGAGTTTATTTACACAAGCATCACCACAAACTCTTATCATAGGTATGATGGTACTAGACAATGGGGATTTTTAGTGTTATGAACACTGTCATACATGCAGTCTATGTTGACTGAAATGTCATTCTGTGGTATATCACTAGATTTGAATCAGAGCCTTATAACAAAAAAAACAACTTATTTTTACTTTTTTTTAATTTTATTTATTTCGGTTTGTGTAGAGAATTGTACTGTCTGTAATGCAAGTCCCTGTGCACCCGTGTCGTGCAATGCGGGCAGGTAGAGAGGGCTCGAGATTCCCTGGGAACTGAGTTCTCGCTGGCATTGGGAGTTTCGAGACAGTTCTCGAACCGCGCATAATGGGTTGCTGGCGAGAGATCGAACACCGGGATCCCTCTGTAAGAGCGATCGGACTCCTTAACCACAGGCACTCCACCTCCATCTCTCAGCCCCAAAAAACTTTATTATTATCAAGTTAAGGCAGGTATACACAGTTAATAAAAAAAGGATGTGGAACAGAGACCTGGTTGGTGGACAAAGATACGCCTTTAATCCTATGCACTTAGGGAGGCAGAGGCAGGTTGGATCTCGTGAGTTTCAAGGCCAGCCTGGTCACAGAGCGAGTTTTCCAGGCAGGCTGTGGCTACAGGGAGACCCTGTCTCGAAAAAGACCAAAAAAAAAAAAAAAAAGGATGGACAGATTCCCCTCCCCCATTTCTCTTCCTGTTCCTGTGCCCTGCCCATCCTACTCTTCAACTTGGAACCACTACTACTTGTTTCCTAGGTTTAATAGCTTCAACCCCATCATCCTGTTCAAGCCCAGTGCCCTCAGAAGGTGGTGTTATCTGACCAGCCAGTGTGTTATTGAGGAAGTAAACTGAGATGGGGTCCAACGATCCCAGTCCCAATTCGCATTGCCATTTACTAATCCTGACATTTAAATTGGAAGAGGGGGACATTTATAAGTGGGCTTTTATCTGGTTTATTGGGATGCTCTGAGGATAATAGGAAATATATGGCAATGCTTTCCATTACACCATATGATGTATGTAATCTTAGTTTGGTTGGTTGATTTTTAGTGGCTCAAGTTCTTCAGGTTCCTTTTGATTTATGAAATCAATGTCCAAAACCTTCATCTGGTTTATATATATAACATACAATATGTGACTTAAAGACTTGCCTATATGGCCTCAAGATAGAGAGATAGGTAGCTCAGAGGCTTAAGAACACTTCCTGCTCTTCCAGAGTACTAGAGTTAGGTTCCCAGCACCCACATCTACTGGCTTCAAACTGCCTGTAACTCCAGCTCCTGACAATCCAATCCCTTCTGGCCTCCTCAGACACCTACACTCAGGTAGCGTACACATACACACACACACACACACACACACACACACACACACATACATACACACACACAAATCATATTTTATTTTTTGTATTTGAGTATATTGCCTGCATGTATATAAGTGCATCCATTGTTGTGCAATGCCTTCGGAGTCAGAAGAAGGTATCAGATTCCTTAGAACTGGAGTCAGTCACAGACAGTTGTTGGCTGCCATGTGGGTTCTGGGAATCAAACCCTGGTCCTCTATAAGAATAGCCAGTACTCTTAACTTTTGAACCATCTCTCCAGCCCCGTAAATCTTTCTTTTTTTTTAAGAATTACCTTTAAAAAAAAAAAAAGACTTTTCTATAGATACAGCTCTTTTAAAATTCAACCTGAGATTAAGCTACCAGAATTATCCTCCTTTAAAGCAAGTACTTTTCAACCAGATATCTGTGTCCAAAGAGACAAAACTAGCACTTTAGCTTGAACTTCTCAGTCTAATACATTGCCTGGCAGGTTTCTCTTTTGTCCAGCTGCTTGCTTCAGTGGCAAGTTGTTTGTGGTTTTAATAAGATTTTCTTTCCATCTGTTTTGATCCCAACATGAAATCATCCCTTGTTTGATGAGCGGCCTTTTGTTATGCAAGTTACTAGGATATGCCTACAAATACAGTCTTCAGATTTTCACTGCAACATCAAGTAAGCAAGAAGCCAAGCTTTAAGAAGAATGCTGGGCTCAGCAGATAGGGCCTAGACGTGCATGCAAACCCAATGAGAACAGTTATGAAAACTATGCATTGTGGGAGGCAAGAAATAAGGTGGTTACTAACACTTGCTAGAGCACTGTTGTGGTTGCCTAGCAACTGACAGGCCCTGTTCAACAGAGATGAGCAGAAATGTTGGTGCCGCCATCAAAAAATGAGACAGGCGCTTGACTACAAAATCACTGTGGCTTTTTGAAGAAACACACAAGGCATTCTCCCCCTGCTTTTCAGTACTGCTCTGTAATTCTCCTTCTCCAGTGTCTCCTTTGAGTTCCAAGTCCTGGGTTTTGGTGATCCCCCCACCTCCTTTTGTCTGAGCTTTTTGGTATAAATCGAATTGGATCATACAACAGAATACTCGTATTGAGTAGAGTTGGTTGCCTAGCACGGAGCCCCAAGATAACTGGGATTATTTGGTTTGCCTTACATATTCTGTTGCAATATTATCAGTCTTATAGTCTGCAAATGATTTCCTTTGTCCATTAGAGGTGATTCAAGGCAAATGAGTACTGTCACTTTCTTGCATTCTGGTACAAGCAGAGCAAACACAGAATGCCTTTGTCCATGCCTGTGTAAGCCAGTCTCCAGAAACATCATCCCTGATGGGAAAATGTTTCAGATGCCTTCTTCCATAGGGCCTGGAGGCCCTTCGTGTGCTAGCATTGCTAATCATGAGGTGTGCCTGTGGCTTGGGATGAGGTGCTGCGTGGAAGTTCCTCTCCACGGCCTGGCATCCAGAGGAAACTCACAGCTATTAACAATGCTTTGTATAGTGTTTAACATATGCTGGCCCAGTCCTTTTATTTTTTTAATATTTTCTTTATTGTTACTAACTTTTTCCATAAGTTATACATCATTTCTCAATCAAATCCCGAGTCGCTTCCCCTTTATGTCCCCCACCCCACCCGAGTCCCCCCACTCTGCCCTACATGTCTTGCATCTTTTTCTGAGTCTTCCCAGAGTTTTTTTTTCTTTCAGTTCTTTTGTTGTTGTTCTCTCCAACTCTTATTGCTACAGTATATATACATATATATACACATCGTTATATATATACATAAATATATACATACATATACATATCACTTGAATTGGAGGACTTTTTTTTTCCTCTAAAAGATGTCATGTTTTCCTTAAGGAAGTGCTCAAAGGTTCCTCCTTGGCAACCCCAAACAACCATCAATCCTGCACTTTTGCTTCACATTGGAGTCTTTCCCTCCCATGGTCCCTCAAATGAAGTCCAGTAAGCATGTGTCCTATTTCGATACCCCTGCACTGGCCTCCATGAAACAGCCCAGGTAATCCAGCAATGGCAGTCTATATTCTGACAAGGCTGAAATCCCCTTAGTTGTTTAGTCCACAAGCTGTGTATTTCAGTAGTCCCCATCTGGCATTGAAGGTTTGGAGGGTTCTTGGAGAGACATGAGTCCTCAGTCCATATTGGAAGGTTAAAAAGCTGTGTCTCATGTCTTTGAGGAGTGCCAAAAGTGGTGGCAGCCACAGAGTAGATGCACTTGCCAGTAAGAATTGAAGACAGGCCAAACCACAGTATCCTCTCTTTTTTCTTTTTGTCTTTTTACTAAGATCTCAAGTTTTATGTCTGCAGTACAGTTTCTCTTGTCTTACTGATTATTTATTTCTGGTTGTACTTTCCTTTTCGATGCTTAAGGCCACGTAGTTAGCTCAGATTAACCAAGGTTTTTGTTTTCTCAAGGTCAGTTGAGGATCTGGTCCTCAGGGGTCTCTCGGGGTGGCCCAGTCCTTTTATGTTAACTCGAATTCTCCCAGTTAGGAGCTAGCTACTAGTGTTAGTCCCATTTTAGGACTATGAAAAAGAAAGCATAGAGAACTTAAATTCTGTCTGCCCAATGACTTACTTAGTGGGTAAATGGAGAGAGCTGAGATTCAAGCCCAGATAGTCTGTCACAAATATTGTATGTCTAAGCTTTGGTTATGTATGATAAACAATCCCTGCACCAAGAACTTAGAATCTAGGTGATGCCACCCTGTTCTCCCTCTACTTTGGGATTGGCCATGCTGACTGAAGCCCTGGGAAGAGCACAGTTGCCTGTAGCCATTGCTCCCAAAAGCAGATGGTGACCTAGTTTCCCTCCTCCTGCTGATGCCTCCTGCTGCTGTTGTTCCACGTCTAACTGGTGGTTCTCTCCCAGCTCCCACCTAGTGTGCCCTCGCTTCCTGCCCTAGCTTGACTTTAATTTCTGACTGGCCATACCCAAGTTTGTAATCCCAGCTACTAGAGAGACTGAAGCAGGAAGATCACAGGTTTATGGCCAGTCTGGGAAATTTGTTGAAACCATCTCAAAATAAACAGTAAAAGGGAAGTTGAGGTCATAGCTCAGTAATGGAGGGTTTGCCTTCTATGTGTGATACCCCGGTTCAATTCCCAGTCATGCCAAAAAATCCATTCTTGCCATTGCAGTCGGCTATGGCCTTTGCTAGCCAAGCTCGGATGATGGCGCAGTCTTAGTGCCTGGCACTTCACGACAGGGAGTACTTGGAGGGGTGAAACCACTTATCTCATATCTGGGGAGCAGAGGGAAAGAGAAAAGACCGGAGCCCCAGGAGCTCCTTCAAGAGCTTGTACCTGATAACTAAAGACCTTCCTCAAGGCCCCACCTCCTAGGCCTTTACTACATGGACCTCTGGGGTACACTTACCCATTCATAGTACTTATCAAAGTACCCATTCTGTCAAACACAAGGACACTACTTCCTGAAGCATCATGTCATTACTCTCTGTGGGAGCTATCTCCTCTCCTCTTAACTTTCCTCTCCACTGCTATAGGTGCCTTTTAAATGGATGTAGCATAAATTCTACTGAACACATACCCTGAAACCTCCCTACACCCTGATCAAGCTGTCAGTAGTCAACAGATCTAGCTATCAATATCTCAAAGCCCACATGCTTAGGATGATAACTCTGAGTAGGTGTGGAATGTGTGTTTGCTAATGACAAAAGAGATGAGTAAAACACTGAGTGATCGTAGGAGACTTAAAAGCACTGTGGGACAATAGAAACAGCAAGATGACTCAGCCTCTAGGTGGCATTTACTGTTACCCAATGTGGCCGAGAGGTCAGTAAAGAGACTGGATGGGTAGAAGCCAGGGAAGTTAGGTACTCAGGAAACGTTTGTCAGCTGCCAGGGTATGAATGGTAATTAGGCATTGAGTGAGCATGGTGAAGTGTTTTAGAAGAGCCTGAAGCTCTTTGCAAGGACCTCAGCAAAGCCTGGCACGGAGCAGGCACCCAGTAGACAGTTTGGTGAATGAACGAACAGAGGCAGGACACCAAAAGCTGAGGAGCAGCAGGGGAGCAGACCTCCAAAACTGGAAGCCAGAACAGACCTTTTCTCTTTGTAAGTTAGTCGCCTCCGTCCTTTGTTACCACGATGAATGCCGGCTTCAGTGCTTTAGGTAGAGGAAATCGTGAACTTGAAGGTCCTAAGAAATGAAGGGTAGTGGGGAGGGGACCGCAAGGCTGGCACAGAACACTGTGGGGGCGGGGGGCATTTCAGACTTTCCAGTTAGGGATCATCAAACATTTTCAAGCAAGAGAGTCAGATGATCAAGAGCCCTGTTAGCATTACGGATAATGTCTATTGCTCAGGTTTATTATAATCTCCATACCATTCATGACAACACTTTGAGCTTTCTGAGATTGAAAAGGCCTGGGTGTTACTGCTACATCTCTCTGTGAATGTAGAAACAGGCCCAGAGTTTAGCTGCTTACCTTGACTGAAGTGGTTGAACTGGACCTTGGATCTACCTTTTGCTTTCTCCAAGTCATACTCTTTTTCTGGCATCTACTGTGTGTTCTCCAACTCACATTCTTTTTCTGGAATCTGTCAATAGATTAAGGAGAATAGAAAGCAGAGGCAGGAAGTCTCGCTGAGACACTGGTGCTAACTTCTAAGCATGGGACCATAGGTGGCAGTGGAGGGGAAAAGGAGGACATCATTGACACAGAGACATTACTGGCTGAGAGCAGAAAGGAAGGAGGCAGGCTGCTGTACAGTGAGCACAGCTCTGTGGCCACTGTGCATGCTGTGGGGCTTCGTGAGCTGGCTGCAAGCCCCAAGGAGAGGCACTATAATCAGATCCTCAAGCTGTCTTGATGAGTTTGGTGGAAACCTTGTATTCTCTTTGGAGCAATAATACCTGGTGCTGTTCACTATGAGCCTCAAAGATAAAAGAAAGGGTCCCAGCAGGCTGTGGCAGTCTAGGACCTGGGAAAATGAAACCAAGATAGCAGCCTTAATAAACTCAGGACATGAAAGGGTTTCAGGTCTCTAAAGTAAATTCACCCAATGGTAGCCATAGGTTGGCCCTGTTGTCTAGCCTAGCTGTGAAGGCGGCCTACCATCAGCAGCCCAGAGATAATTCATTCCTGTTGCTCTCTCTACCTGTTTCCTTCTCTACAGCCAAGCATTGGACTAAACCATACTGTTCACACTGTGGTCTTGGAGCCCTATATGCTTTAGAAACTCATTTGCAAGGCCATCACAGTGGGCACAGGGAGACAAGCAAGCTCAATTCCTGCTTATTCTGGAGACAGTAGTCGTGCGTGTGTGTGTGTGTGTGTGTGTGTGTGTGTGTGTGTGTTGCCTGCACATATATAAGTGCACCTATTTATGCAATGCCTGTAGAAGCCAGAAGAGGGTGTCAAATCCCCTGGTAGAGTTACACACTGTTGTTAGCTGCCAGGTGGGTGCTGGGAACCAAACCTAACTTCTCTTCAAGAACAGCTTTGTGCTCTTAGCACTGAGCCATCTCTCCATCCCTGACCCTAGTCTTTTGTTTATTTAAATGTTTCCTTTGAACAAAGAATTCTGGTGGTTTGAAAAAAAAAAAAACTTTAAAAGTATGATAGAAAAATTTTCATTTCCCAGGGTCAACCCTAACAAAACATTTCATAGTTCTATTAAAGGAATGAAAACTTTCCCATCCTTTCTTCTGTGTTCTGCTTTATAATTGATTGATTTGCTTTTTCCTGAGTTATTTCATTCATCCACCATTAGGACCCAGTGCAGAGGATAGAGGTAAATTTATATTGTAGATGAAAAATAGAACTAAAATCTGAACCATGAGATAACAGGGCTAGCCAAAACCTGATTCTTACAGGTCTGTGCTCTTTACAGCTTCTTATTTTATAGCTTTCCCACCATGAGAGATCTGCCAAAACAATGGAACTTCCCAGTAGACAATAAAATAGTAAGCAGTATTTGGTTACCTTACTGGTTAGCATTAAATGCACATTAAAATTCTTTGATGTGTTATTCCAAATACTAGTTCTGATCTGAAACTCAGAAACAGTTTTGATAGTAATTCTTTTCACTGGGGGTCATCGCTGCTGATGGTAGCTTCTAAAGTCTTAAAATTGGATCTGTGGGATCAAGGGTGAACAGTTCTATTTAAAGCTAAGGAAGGGTGGGCTGTGCCATGGAATGCCAGTACCTCCTCTTGGAATTCACCATAGCTATAAAAGACTCACTTGGGGGGGCTGGAGAGATAGCCTAGCGGTTAAGAGCACCAACTGCTCTTGCAGAGGACCCAGGTTCGATCCCCAGCACCCACATGGTGGCTGAGAACTGTCTGTAACTCCAGTTCCAGGAGAACTCCAGTTCCAGGGGAATCTGACACCCTCTTCTGACCTCCACAGCATTGCATGACACGGGTGCAGAAACTACATGCAGACAGTACATTCATACACATAGAAAATAAATAAATAAAATTTAAAAAAATATATTTAAAAAAAAGACTCACTTGGGAGTCATGATTTGCCTGTGACTGGGAACAGGTGGGGTCTGCAAGTAGATCCATTGACTCTACTTGGTGATTGTCAGGTCCTGCACTGCAGAAGGCCATTCCAAGTACAGCAGTCCAGTAGAGCTCTGCTCATGAGTAGCTGCCAGGAAGCATAAATGCCAGTGATTTTCCTTTTCCTTTTCCTACTAGAATTCCTTTGTCACCACGCCTGTCTTAAAGACAGTTCTTAGCCCCCATGTGGGTGCTGGGAATCGAACCCTGGTCCTCTGCAAGAGCAGTCGGCGCTCTTAACCACTGAGCCATCTCTCCAGCCCCTAAAATGTTGTATTTTTGTAACTAACTGCAATAAATAGAATAGTCTTAATCATTTGCATCTACCTAAGCCATATGAATCAGCCCCTTTCCTTGAATTAAATAGATGTTTCTTGTCTGCATAACATTGAGTGTTAGGAGAGATCTGAGGGGTAGAGTAGCAGTAGACAGTTTCTGAAAGAGATAGTGTGTGGGAGAGGAAAGGAGTGGGCCAGGCAGAAGACATCCTGGACAAAGAAATGATGTCTGCAGAACTGTAGGGGGGGCGGGTGGAATAAGGCATGTCTAGAGGTAAATCATCTTGGTTAGCAGCCTAAGGAAAGATGGTCAAATGGGGAATAAAACTGAAAAGCATGGATTCAGTACCTTTCCAAGGTCTTAGATGCCTAGCCATACCTCCATCAAAAGGACACGTGGCCACTTTCTGAGAACCACAGAGAACACTGAAACAGAGAGAGTGGTCTCGAGCTCCATCCTAAAATAAAGGGGCCAGAACTAGCGGCCTTCCTGGAAATGTGTATCAAGCTAGATTAGACAAATTAGCTAAAATAATTGCCTATGAAACAAACAGGTCCAAAAGACCTGAATTTATAAGCCAGACCAAATGAGACTGATTAGAAGGAAATGATCTTAAAGATGGAGGAAAAAAGGCAAGCAGCCTCTAAAATTGATGGGAAATCTTACCTAGAATTCTCTAGCACCTCCAGGAGGATTTTGTGTGTGTGTGTGTGTGTGTGTGTGTGTGTGTGTGTGTGTGTGTGTGTATTTTTGAGACAGGGTCTCCCTTTAGTCCTAACTGGCCTGGAGCTCACTCTGTAGACCAGGCTGGCCTTGAACTCAGAGAGATCTGCCTGCCTCTGCCTCCTGAGTGCTGGGATTAAAGGCATGTACCACCACTCTGGGCAAGAGGATTTTTTTTTTTTTTTTTTTTTTTTTTTTTTTTTGTCGTTTTTGAGACAGGGTCTCCCTATAGCTCTGGCTGACCTAGAACTCACTCTGTAGACCAGGCTGGCCTTGAACTCACATAGATCCGCCTGCCTCTGCCTCCCAAGTGCTAGGATTAAAGGCGTAAAACTCCTCCCAACACCTTAATTTCAGCTCAGCATGACCTGTTTTGAAGTCCTTTGCAGTCCTGATCTCTAGGAGGATAAGATAATAAACTTGTTGTATAAAGCCACTGAACTTGGGGCCATTTGTTAGAGTGGTAATGAACTAATGCACACTGTGTATTAAGCAGCCATTCCTCACTGCAACAGATACTAGAGTGACTTATTTGGGCTCTTGATTCCAGAGGTTGTAGTCTTCCACCCTATGTCTCTAGGTCCATGATGAGGCAAAGCATTCTAGTGAGAACACTTGGCAGAGGCTCCTCACCCAGGAGGACCAGAAACAGAGATGTAGAGGAGACAGAGACAGGATGCACTGCAAGGACCATAACATCTTTCAGTGAGGCCCCATCTCCTACAGTTTCTGTTACCTCCCAAAATAGCACCATCAGCCAACGACACAGGCGTGTTACATGAGCTTGTGCACAACACTTCATAGTCAAACCATGATGTGACACATCCAGAAGGTCATAATTTAAAACTCACATAATTCAACATAGATGTGTAATAGACATGATAGAAATACTGAACACCACTCCTAATCAGAGCAATCAAATTTAAAGATGTATTTTATCTGTTAGAATGCAGAAGATTTTCATAGATAATATCAACCCAGTGTTCTCAAGGGTCCAAGAAAAGAGTACTGTTATACACTCTTAGCAATAATCTATGTAGGGAAAGATGCTTTGGAGGGAAATTTGAGAGACTCTTATAAAATTAAAGCTTATCTTCTTGTGTGTTCCACAACACAGGATGAATCTTTACAGTGAGATCTTCTTTCCATATCTTTTATGGAATTTTATTGCAGTCTGTAGAGAGAAACCGAGCCCAAGGGCAGTAGAAGGAGCCTGCAGCCAGGGTGTGAGGAGGAGGGCAGATGGGCATTGTCCAGTGTGTGCAGACGGCATGCTGCGGGCATGGACAGCAGCACTGGCTGTAGTCTGCTATTTCCTTCTCATCACAGCTGCTCAGTCTGGTCTTCTCCAACATCCACTGTTCACACTGTATAGTACATTTGTCTGTGCAAGTGTCTGTTCCCCACCTCCCACACACCCCAAGTGGGGTAGCCCAAACTCCAGTCTATAAATCCTGTCTGTACTGTACTTGAACAGCTGCTGCCTAGGCTGTTGAGTAATTAAGATGAAAAGAAATGCTTTACCAGCGGTCACGTGTTCCCTTAACAGCAGTCACTCTTGGGGACTCAGGCATCTTCTTTTTTTTTTTTTAATTTGCTTTTTATTGATTCAAGAATTCTATACAATGTATTTTGATCATATTCTGATCCCTCCACTGCTTTAATGTCTCCTTGACTGGTGAATCTTTGCTTTTTTTCTTGTTTTTTTTTTTGTTTTTCTTTTTCGCATTACTGCAAAGATACTGGATGTCATCTTTTCTTCCTGCTGCATAGAACTCCATTGTGTAGATGTACCACATTTTCTCCTATGACTCATTCAGTTGAGGGGGCCATTTAGGTTGGTTCCAGCTCCTAGCTATTGTGAAGGCGCTGCAATAACAATGGCTGCTGTGCTATGTCATCTGTGCGTAGATGAGTCTTGTGGGTACTATGGCCCTAGGAGTGGTTATGGCTGGGTCGGGTGGCAAGTTTCATTCCAAGTCTTCCAAGGGCTTCCCATCCACTCTGCTTTCCATAGTAGCTGTAACAGTTTACATTCCCACCAGCAGGGTGATATTCTTCTTTCCCCAAAACCTCTCCAGCACTCTTGGTATCACTGTTTTCTTGATCCTACCAGTCTATTGGAGTAAGATGATATCGTAAAGTTGTTTTGATTTGCATTTCCTTAATGTCTAATGACTTATGGTTCTAGCTTGTTGCTTGTGGTTTGCTGCATTATGACCATGCTTTAAAAAGGTAAGGCCAAGGGCTGGAGAAATGGCACAACAGTTAAGAGCGCCGGACCCGCTCTTTACAGAGGACACCCCCCCCGGGTTCGATTCCCCAGCACCCAAATGGCGCCGAGAACTGTTTGAACTCCAATTCCAGGCGAACTCAGTTTCCAGGGGAATCTAGACGGCCCCTTTTATGACCTCCGCGGCATTGCCACTGGACACGGGTGCACAGGACCTGCATGCAGAAGTACATTTCATACCCATACGGAAATAAAACTACAATAAAAAAAAAAAAAAAAAAAAAAGGTAAGGCCAGGGGCTGGCGAGAGGCCTAGAAGTTAAGCGCATCCGACCCGCTCTTGCGGAGGATCAGGGTTCGATCCCAGCACCCACATGGCGGCCGATGAACGTCCTGATACTCCAATTCCAGGAGAACTCCAGTTCACAGGGAATTTCCGAACCCTCTTCTGACCTCCGCGGCACTGCACGACACGGGTGCCACGCCCTGCATGCAGGACAGTACATTTGATACACATACAGAAATAAAATAAAGCCAGGCGTGGTGGGTACTACCACCTTTAATCCTAGCACTTGGGTAGTCGCAGAAGCGCGACAAGGGATCTCTGTGCGTTGAGGCCAGGCCTGGTCTACAGAGGGATTCCAGGACAGCCCAAGCTACAGGGAGACCTGTCTCAAACTCAAAAAAAAAAAAAAAAAAAAAGACTAAAAAGATAAGGCCAGGAGCAGACCCAAACTGCTGAGAATCCATTCCTTCAGATGTCTCTCTAAATTACATTCCTCAGTAAGGCTTCACTCATTCCTTTATTGAAATGGTATATCCAGCATGAAATGGGGAAGTAGACAGCAGGATCCACCCTTATCAAAGACTCTTGCTCTTTCATCCCAAGGCCTAAAATAACACACACACACACACACACACACACACACACACACAAGAACAAACAGATTTCTCTCTTGTTTGCAATGATGAAAGCACTCTGCTTGCTGCACTTTGATATGTAAAGCATGCACACCCATATTTTTCACTGTCTTACCCTGTCTTAGGTGGAGGGCAGAGAGGGTGCCTGAGAAATAAGGGGAACACATGGTTCAGTGAGCTTGTTTACATTGCAGACAGTAGCTTTTTGGTTCCAAGGTGAGGTGTGTGTGTGTGTGTGTGTGTGTGTGTGTGTGTGTGTGTGTGTGTGTTGTAAGACATCCCTGCGGTGGGTCTAGCTCTCACATTGTTTCTTCCTCTAGCTCTGCCTACCCCGTGTAGACTTCTAGCCCCAGTGTTAACGCAGACACAAACAATCTCACAGTGTTTAACCAGCTCTTGCGATGACAAAAGGTCAGATTTCTATAAAATGCATGCACAAAAACATGGTTATCTATATAACCTCTTAACTATCTCTGAACTTAACTGACAGGCCTTTATAAGAGCCATTGTTTTAACTATTATTACTTTATTAGTAGCTTGGGCAGTTTCTGATGAGACATCCAAAATCTCTAGAATTGTTAACTAGAATTATTTACTTCAAAGAATAAAGTAGCCCTTCCCTCTTTGATGATAAGGCAGCAATTAACATCCTGCAGAAAGCATCAAAATATACCACGGCCTGGTGGGAAAAGGCAGCTCAGCCCAGGAGGCAGGAGGGAGCTGGGAGAATGAGGCTGTGGACAGAGGATCCTGCGTAGAAAAGAGAAAGCCGGAACTCCTTTGGAATTCAGGAACATAGAGCCTTGAATGAGCCTTGGGTGTCACTCTGCCCCGTGGAAGACACTAGTGCTTTTAGTGTACACAAAGATGCCTGGCTATACCACCCACACACACAGCACACAGCACGAGAATTTGGAAACACATTCCCTGTCTTCCTGGCTGCCCCAGTTGCCAGTGAGTCAAAGAATTACTCATAATGTAAAAAGTTATTAGAGATGACATTTCAAGAAATGTTTGTCACCTAGACAACCTATAAGTAGCTTTCAGTCTCCCTAGTATTCAAGATAAAGTTCTGAAGTCTCCAAGTACTTGGAATTTTGTTAGAAGCCAAGTACAGAAGCGGGACTGCAGGGATCCACCTATAAGACTGTCCTCAAGGCCTCCCATTTACCCTTCCAAACTTGGAATGTTGAGGGAATGCAATTAATAAGAGAGGATAAGAAGCCTTCCAGAGACACCTTTGGCTCAGAGTATCGTGTTGTGACAGTCAAGAGAGTTACCCTGAAGAATTCTGACTAGAGGACAACTTCTACCTCACCCTTTAATGATTTTACCATTAGATATTTGCCTTAGTCCCCAAAGTCACCTTTTGTTACTAACGAGGTGACAAATCTAAAAGCTGTCTGTAAAGTGAACCACTTTCCCTAAGTTGTGATGCCATTTTGTCATTGGGCTTCCTACTTCTCCTGTGCTTCTCTATGGCAACACAGTCTGTGACTTTGTGCCTCACAGAAAGGTTCCCTGTCTTCTGTGTGTAGTCTGTTTCCTTAGGAAGGCAGAAGGTTGGCCAGGCATGCTGGTGCACGAGTTTGAGTTCAGCACTCAGGAGGGAAAGGTAGGGAGATCTCTATGAGTTCAGGCCAGCCTTGTCTACCTAGAGAGTTCCAGGCAACCAACCAACCCTGTCTCAAAACAAAAAACTTAAGAAGGCAGAATGTCTGCCAATGTACCTTTTTATTTTTTTCCCTTGTACATATTTTTTTTTAATGTAATATTTTTATTGACATTTTGTGCATTTCATAAATCATTTTTCAGTTCAATTTAGACATATTCCCCTTTCCCTCCCCTCCACCCCACCCCAGTTCCTGCATTTTGCCATACATATCCTGTATCTTTCAGTCTTTTTAAAGTTTTCCTCTGCAAAGGTTTATTATTTTGGGCAGAATTTAACTATATCAGTCTGTTCTTTGACCCAGTCCTTATGTTGTTGTGGTTCCCTCCCAATTGTATTGCTCCAAAATATGCCCATGTCATATATGTACCAGAATTATGTCCTCCAGGAATAAACTATATGTTAACTCTGATATACGTTTAGGAGTTCACATTTTTCCCTTTAATTTTATATTACTCTAAAATATGAATATATACCTTCTGCCCATATACATTAATTACCAGTCAGAAAGTAAGTGGTAAGTTAATTATAGGGCTTATTAGGAAATTGACATTATGGGGCTGGAGAGATAGCCTAGCAGTTAAGAGCGCCAACCGCTCTTACAGTGGACCCGGGTTCCACCCTCAGCACCCACATGGCAGCCGAGAACCGTCTGAAACTCCAATTCCAGGAGAACTCCAGTTCCAGGGGAATCTGACACCCTCTTCTGACCTCCGCGGCATTGCACGACGCAGGTGCACAAACTTGCATGCAGACAGTACATTGATACACATACAGAAATAAATAAATGCCAGGCGTGGTGGCACACGCCTTTAATCCTAGCACTTTGGAGGCAGAGGCACTCGGATCTCTGTGAGTTTGAGGCCAGCCTGGTCTACAGAGTGAGTTCCAGGACAGCCAGAGCTACAGGGAGACCCTGTCTCAAAAAGACCAAAAAAAAAACAAAAAAATTTTTGACATTATAACATCACAGTTGCTTTCAGAAAGAAAGAAAGAAATACAACAATAACATTGCTCAGCTTGCCTTTCAATTGGGGGATTTGGTACTGGCATCCACAAATGAGGGAAACCATTCCCCAGTAGGTTTTTGGGAACTGTGTTACTTCACTTAGCATAATGGCTTTAAGTTCCATCCTTTTTCCTGCAAAGTTCATGATGTCATCTTTCTTGATCACTGCATAGAACTCCATTGTGTAGATGTACCACATTTTCAATTTCTACTTGTTGGTTGAGGGGCACTTGGGTTGGTTGTTGGCTATTATGAAGAGAGATGCAATAAACATATATGTGCATGTATCTTTGCAGTAGGATGAGTCTTGTGGGTATATACCCAGGAGTGGTATGGCTGGGTCAGGTGGTAGGCTCATTTTGGGTCTTTTAAGAGTTCTCCACACTGCTTTCCACAGTGGTTATACAAGTTTACATTCCCACCAGCAGTGGATGAGTGTTCCCCTTTCCCCACAACCTCTCCAGATCTGTTGTCTTTTGTTTTCTTGATCTAAGCCAGTCTTAATCAGAGTGAGATGGTATCTTAGAGTGGTTTTAATTTGCATTTCCTTAATTATTAACAATGTTGAACACTTAAGATGTTTCTCAGCCATCTTTACTTCCTCATTGGTGAAGTCTCTGTTCAGCTCTTTACTCCATCTTTTGAGTGAGTTATTTGTTTTCTTACACCTTTGTTTTTGGAGTAGTTTATATATTCTGGATGTTAATGCTCTGTCAGATATATCACTGGTGAAGGTTTCCTCTCACTCTGTGGGTTTTCTCTTCACTTGTTTGATCGTTTCTTTCACTGTACAGAAGCTTTTGAGTTTGTTAAGGTCCCACTTGTCAGCTATTGACCTTATATCCTGTATGGCTGCTGTTTGATTTAGAAAGTCTCTTCCTACTCCTATGTCTTGTAGATTGCTACCAACTTTTTCTTCTATCACCTTCAAAGTTTCAGGTTTCATGTTGAGGATCTTTGATCCATTTGGAGTTTATTTTTGTATAGGGTTGAGAGGTAGGGATTTAATTTTTTTCTTCTACATATGGTTATCCTACCCCTAAAAGCTAAAGTAACCCTGAGCAAAAAATGCAATACAGGGGGGATCACCTTACCAGATTTCAAGCTATATACAGGGCTATAGTCATAAAGACACCCTGGTACTGGCACAAAAACAGACCCATTGACCAATGGAACAAAATTGAAGATCCAAATTTGAGCTCATACAATTTCAGCCACCTTATATTCAATAAAGGGGCCAAAAGAGCTCATTGAAGGAAAGATAGCAAATGGTGTTGGCAAAACTAAATGTACCTTTTTAAATTTTTTTTTATTTTTGTCTTTTTGAGACAGGGTTTCCCTGTAGCCCCAGCTGGCCTGGAACTCACTATGTAGACCAGGCTGGCCTTGAACTCACAGTGATCTGCCTGCCTCTGCCTCCCATGGTGCACCACCATGCCCAGCTAGATGTACCTTTTTTTAAATTTTTTATTTTTTATGTGTATGAATGTACTACTGTCTGCATGTAGGTCTGTGCACCCATGTCGTGCAATGCCATGGAGGTCAGAAGAGGGTGTCAGATTCCCCTGGAACTGGAGTTAAAGAAGGTTCTCAGCCGCCATGTGGGTGCTGGGGATCAAACCCAGATTCTCTGCAAGAGCAGTCGGCACTCTTAACCGCTAGGTCATCTCTCCAGCCCAAATGTACCTTTTTATTTATTTATTTATTTATTTTTATTTATTTATTTTTATTAATTTTATTTATTTCTGTATGTGTGAATGTACTGTCTGCATGCAGGTTTGTGCACCCGTGTCGTGCAATGCCGAGGAGGTCAGAAGAGGGCGTCGGATTCCCCTGGAACTGGAGTTCTCCTGGAATTGGAGTTTCAGATGGTTCTCGGCCGCCATGTGGGTGCTGGGGATCGAACCCGGGTCCTCTGCAAGAGCGGTCGGCACTCTTAACCGCTAGGCCATCTCTCCAGCCCCACCAAATGTACCTTTTTAAAAATGAGCTTAGCCAGGTGTGGTGGTGTGCCTTTAATCCTAGCCATGGGATGCAGAGGCAGGTGGATCACTGAGAGATCAAGGTCAACCTGGGCAATGTTCCAGGTGGGCTATGACTAGTGAGACCCTGTGGAAAAAACAAATATTAAAAAAAATGTATAAAAAATGAGCTTAATCATGTTGAATTTTCCTTAGCTCTGATCTCCACATTCCTTCCTGTCCTGTAGAACCCCCCACAGAGATTCTTCTTTTAGTCTTATATGATAACTGTTTCTGGTTGGCTCTCTTGTTCCAGCAGACTATCTTGAAATATTCAGATATCATCATATTTCTTCTTGTTCTATGGTGGGGAGGCAAGAAAGTCTCTCGTATTAAAACCTTTGTGGCGCTGAGATCTCCTGAGCCCAGTGGAAGGAAGAGCGGGAGACAGGTAGGAACTGGGTGCCTCAGCAGAGCTGATTGTTGATCCCTTGGTCCAGCTGTCTTTGGCTTGATTGGAGTTTGTGGCTGTGGGGTCGGAGTTATCCTCCCAGCTGGGATTAAAGGTGCAGTCTTTGGCTTGATTGGATTCTGTGGCTGTGGGGGCGGAGTTATCCTCCCAGCCGGTATTAAAGGTAGGCTTGTGTGACTCTTGAAATCTGAGATCTCCTGAGCCCAGCGGAAGGAAGAGCGGGAGACAGGTAGGAACTGGGTGCCTCAGCAGAGCTGATTGTTGATCCCTTGGTCCAGCTGTCTTTGGCTTGATTGGCGTTTGTGACTGTGGAGTCGGAGTTATCCTCCCAGCTGGGATTAAAGGTGTGGTCTTTGGCTTGATTGGATTTTGTGGCTGTGGGGGCGGAGTTATCCTCCCAGCCGGTATTAAAGGTAGGCTTGTGTGACTCGAGTTCTGAGATCTCCTGAGCCCAGCAGAAGGTACCGGGGCGCAGGCTGAACAGCCCCACCCCCCGCCAACTGGGATTAAGAAGAGGAATCTGAAGGAGGCAAGCAAAGCAAGCCTTCAACACAGTGAAGACGCATTTAGGACTCACATTGGAATACAGGCAAGGAGAAGCCCATATGCCAGGATCACGAAGAAGAGACAACACTGGAAAGGGGCAGGATAATCCTGTGCCAAGCTTTACCAACCCTATGGAAGACTCCTGCAGTGGGGTCTCCCTGAGTCAAGCAAGACACCACCATCAGCACCAGCTACACCTCACCTGCCTGAAAATACTGTGCAGCAGAGGCAGCCATATGCCTGTATATCCCAAATCTAATTGGCTATTGGCCCTCTCCTTGGAGGAATAACCCATGGCTGATGCCACAAGCTTACATCCTCTACAGGTTAGGAGATATTATAAGCCACAGTAAGACCCTGTCTATATTAACAGTAAAAAATGTAATTCATGGATTAACATATCATCCAAACATATGTGTCTATACCAAAGTAACCTACCATAACTATTAGTGCTGTTTAAATACCTATATATCTAATTGCTTGTGCTTCATTAGTAGGATCGAAAGGTTATTCCTGGACAAACTGTCAGCCCAAGAAGGGAAGCAGCCAGAATTGACCGGAGTCCAAGACAACAGCTCCAGAGAGAGTGGACTGTTTTGCTTCTCATCCACCTGTGCCCCTTTTCTAAGCCTAGGGAACAGTCTGCGGAAGAGGGGGCGTGGTAGAATGTGAGGGCTGCGATTGGGGTGAATGGTGAAACTAAAGACCCCCAACTAAAAGAGGAGATCTATAGACCCACTCCCCTCATGACACCAGATGACCAAAACTTCTAAAACAGAGCATAACTGGCAAATGACTATACAACCGACATCAAATGACATTCATCACTCCGACCAAGGTGGATTCAACCAAGAGTGCAGGAGGGTATCAACATATGAAAATCAATAAACTCACAAACACAATAAACGGAATCAAAGACAAAACATACAAGATCCTCTCAATTATACTGAAAAAGCCTTTGACAAAATCCAGATCCCTTCATGCTTAGGTCTGAGGAATTGGATTGGGAGGATCATTCTTAATGTAATCAAAGCCATACCTAGGAAAACCACCCAATAGTCAATTCATCCTAAATGGAGGACAATGACAGAAACATTCCCTTTAAAGGTAGCGCGCTCGGCAAGGCTGCCCCCGTCCACCCACTCCTCTTCAATATTAGTGCTTGAATCACAATTCTAGAGCATTAAGGCAAGAACAGGATATTTAAAAGGAGTACTAATTAGCATATGAGTAAAGTCAAAGCTATCCCTATTTGCTGTGTGATATGATTGTTTACTTAATGTATGCTAAAAAAACTCCACCAGAAAACACCCTCGAACACGAGTTTTAACAGCTCAGTAAAGTGGGCAGGATACAAAATGCGGCAGGATACAAAATTAACCCTTAAAACATCATGGCCTCTTCTTTACACCAACAACAAGCAATGGAGAAAGACATCAAAGAGACCTTCCCGCTCAAGATAGCCTCAAAAACAATAAATCGTAGGAAAAAAACCGAACCAAAGACACCAAAGATCTCTACAACAAACACTTTAAAACACTGAAGAAAAAAAAATTGAAGGACGACATCAGGAAGATGTAAAAAAACCCCATGTCAAGGGATTGGGAAAAATTGACATGTAAAAAAATGTCCATTTTACCGAAACTCTTGTTTAGATTTCACGCCAATCCCAATAAAATCCCAAGAGTTTCTTCCCAGGCTTGGAGGGAAACAAGTGTTTCTTAAATTCATTTGGACAAAAACAAAAGACCCTGAATAGCAACAAAACACAACCCTGAGTGAAAAGAGCTACCCAGGAGGGATCTCTATACCAAAAAGTTGGTTCTTTGAAAAAAAAAAAAAGGCTATAGTCAGTAAAAACAGCTGGTACTGGCACAAAAAACAAGACCTGTTGACCAATGAACACAAACCTAAGATCCACATCTAAGCACAACAATTTCAAGCGCATCTTATATTTGACAAGGGAGAGCCGAAGAAGCCCACAATGGAGAAAAGACCGGCATCCTTCAGCAAGTGGTGTTAGGCACAAACTGAGATCACCACTTGTGGAGAATGAAATTAAACCCTACCTGTCGCCTCTGTACCAAAAGTGAACTCCAGATGGATTAAAGACCTCAACATGAAACCCCAAACTCTGAAGGTGATAGAAGAAAAAGTTGGGCAGCAGACTACAAGACATAGGTGTAGGAAAAGACTTCCTAAATCAGACAGCAGCTGGGCAAGAATTAAGTCGACAATTGACCAAATGGGACTCATTAAACTCAAAAAGCTCTGTATAATCAAAAGAAACAATCAAGGAAGTGAATGAGAAAATCCCACAGAGTGGGAGGAAACCTCACTTTGCAGTGATACATCTGACCAAGCATTGATGTCAAGAATATATAAACTTACTCAAAAACAAAGAAAAAGAAGAAAACAAATGACCCATCCCACTTCAATAGATGGAGCAAGAGAACGACCGAGACTTCACAATGAGGATTAGGATGTCTGAGAAACACCTCAACGAATTGTTCAACATCATAATCACTAATGAAATGCAAATCAAAACACTTTTAAGATTCATTCTTACTCCATATAAGGGACTGGCTTAGATCAAGAAAACAAATGTACCCCAAGTGCTGGAGAGGTTGTGAGGGAAAGGAACATTCTCCCTGCTGGTGGGAATGTAAAACAGTACCACAGCCCACTATGGGAAAGCATGTTGTGAGAAACCCTGGAAGACTTGGCAATGAACGTGCCACACTGACCCAGCCATACCAATCTGAGGCATGTACCCTCAAGACTTACGGCCCACCACAAGAGGATACATGCACGGCCCCATCGTTATTGCAGTCTCTTACCACATAGGACGCAAGGATTGCTTGGAGAACCATACCCTAATGGCCTCCAGTTGGTAGTGATAGAGAAAACTTGTGTTAATCATGTTACACAATTGGAGTTCCTATGCGCAGTAAAGAAGGACACATCACGAGCTTTGCAGAAAAATGGCTGGCGCTAGAGTACATTATGCTGATGTGAAGTAACACAGTCCCAGAAAAAAAACGACGAATGGTCTCCTTATCTTGTTGGATGCTTAGTGCCATTTCCCAGTTGTAAGTATTTCTTGTTTAGGGGGGGGGGGGGGCCCCCTTTTTTCTTTTTATATTTTGCGATTGGCGTAGATGCATAGTTTGGAAAACAACAACAGCAACAAGCAGAAAGGACTGCCATCAAAGCACTGACTGCAACAGTGAACTTCTGCTCAGAACACGTCACTTCCTCATGGAGAATATTGAGGAAAGACTAAGAAAGAAAAGTATGTTTGCCAGAATGCATGAGGCTCGTGGGTGACAGGGGAATGGAATGAGCGAGGAATAACGGGCAATTTTGACAAATTAAAAAAAAAAAATAATGATTTAAAAAAAAAAAAACCTTTTGTGGCACCTAGAAGTAAGCTTCTTAGGACATCATTATAAAGAGAAGTTAGTTACAGTTAGGGATCCGACCAGCCAGGGGGGTTCGATGTTTGTATGAGGAATCTGATGTGGTCTTTCTTCCTTTCCAATATTCAGACAGGTGTTGGCACTTTCCAGTACATCCTACTCCAATACGTCCTGCTTGTATCTTTTCTTTCTCAGCACGTTAGTTGGTGTACATTTTGACCTGTTTGGAACATACAATCTTTTCCATATTAGTTTTAAGATTTGAATGCAAGGTTTTTGTATGAAAAGGTTTCATGCCTATCTGTATTTGCCCCCCCCCCCTTTTTTTTAACCCCAGAATCTCCAGAAGACGAATTATATTATACATAACTATATAGGGTGGAATCAAGACACTAGATTTCATCAAATTCATCCCATTGTGTTTTGGGTGACTATATCTGATAATTTGGGAAGCAAACTTTATTTTATGTTAAATCATCTTATAGGTGAAAGAGAATGCTTCAAGGCTTGCTATGTACCACAGAGGACATTATAGGACAACTTTGTATGTGCCAATCCCAAAGTTATTCTACAGATTTTATGTAAAACGAATCGTGGACAAGCGAATGTCATATCTCGCATTTAAACTACAGATGCATTACCGTTTTTTATCAGAGCCTAAACCAATTGTTGTAGATGTACACATATTTACTTTTAGCTAAGTCACTAAAACTCCATGTTTCCTGTAGAAAGTGTCTGGGCAAAACTGGATACTTGTTGAACTCTGTCAATTATGTCATTAATTGAAATATACGCCCGGCGTTGCCCTCTCCCGCACCTCCCCCCACTTTCCCAATTACAATTCAGTCTGTTTCTGATGCAGTCTTTCTGTTGTTGTTCTTTTACTAGCATCCCTCTCCAAAGAAATATTTATATGCTGGGTTATTGGTACTAGCATCACAGCATATGAGGGACCCATTTGTCGTTTGTTTCTTCTGGGGAATGTGTTACTTCACTTAACATGTGTCTTCTCGCCTCCACTCCATTTACCTGAAATTTCATGTGTGTGTCCCCTTTTACGCGCATAGAACCCATGTATACATGTACCACATTTTCTTCTATCCACTCGTCAGTTGAGCAGCACCTGGGCTGGTTCCAGGCTTTTTGCTATTGTGAACAGAGCTGCAATAAACACTAGCTGTTGCATGTATCTTTGCATGGTAGAGTGCAGACTAGAGATATTATGATGAAGTTCCGTTCTCCAAATGAAATTGAGAACAACTATTATAGAGTAATCTTTGATAAAACCGGTAAACACTGCCTTCATTTTAATTGACAATAGCAAGAAACTGTGAAAAGGAGTATCTATTCAGAACCAAATAATAAATTTACTAAGTCTTTTAAGCTCATGCAACTTAAGCCAAAATTATATCTAATTACAGGAGCTCTGACATCAGCAATGGATTATTCTCCAAGGAGATGTTGGCCAGGGGATCCAAGCCCCCAAAAAGGCTAAAGCTTCTTTACCTCAAACTGGGCCTATACCTAGCAGAAGAGACTGGCAATAGGCTTCAACTACGCTGCAAAACGATCCTTGAATTTACCATGGAAACGATGTATTTTTGAGACCACACATTTGCAGTGTACAGATGCGACTCATGAATACCAGAGAGTCCGTTACCAAATTAGGCGCAACTATAACCAAATAAAGCAAAATACGGTTTGTCCTCCCTGAGTCAACAAGACTCACCCGCAAGCACCAGCTACATCACTCACTTGCCTGGAAATTACTTGTGCAGAGACGGCAGAAATGCCTTGTACTATCCCAAATCTAATTGGCTATTGGCTCTCTCTCACTTAGGAGGAATAACCCATGGCTGATGCCACAACGCTTACCATCTCTCTATGAAGGTTAGGGATGGTCTATAAAACTAACAGTAAGACCTTCTTATACTTTAACACGAAAAGAAAACGTAATGCATGGATTACATACCACTCCAAATCATATGGCTCTAACCAAAGTAACACTACCCCAAACTATTAGTGCTGTTTTAAATATTCCTACTATATTCTAATTGCGTGTGCTTAACTTAGTAGGATCTGATAAGGTTCATTCCTGGAAAAAACTGTTCAGCACCATGAACGGATGTAACTACAGCTTCAGAACTACCTAGCTCTTTTAAGATTCCAACCTCCAGAGAAAGTAGACTGTTTGCTTCTCACCACCTGTGCCCCTTTTTCTAGCCTTAGACGAACAATCTGCGAAGAGGAGGGCTTAGTAGGAATGTCAACGGGCTGCAACTGGGTGGGGTTTGTGAAATGATGAAACGCATTAGGCAAGGTCGTAATATCGTTTGCTCGGTTTTTGTTGTTGACACGCATGTGTCGAGCAACGTAGAAGCCCCTGCGGGATGGCTGGGGCTTTGGGCTGGGCGCGCGGGGGCTGAGGTCCACTTAATTTCTTAGTTTCGGTGCTAATTACGGCTGGTGTTTACAGGAGGGAGTTGCTTGATGACACAGGATTTAAATTAGACTAGGGCGAAAAAAGTAAATAATATTAAAAAAAATAACGGCAGAAAAGCATGCAGGACAGTGAGGGCAGCCACATGTCCATGACTCGTGGAACTTGGGGTGGGGGGGAGCGGCGGGCCGGCGAAGGGAAAAAGGGAAAGATGCCGTGAACGGAAGGGGAAATATGATGCAGGTGAAAATGTACACACAAAGCGACAATTATATTATAAAACAAAAAAAAAAGAAATGGCGCTAGAAATCACACTAAAACAAGGCTCTTACGGGTTGGGTTTTGTTGACCAAGAGCCAAGAGGGCTTTCCCAGACAGCGATGGGGGGGTGTGAGGCAAGGCGGGACGGCCGCGCAGGAGTGGTATTATGTGCATTATCAAGACGCCCAATCCGCCTGGCGCCATCCCAAAAGCGCTGTGGTTTTTTTGGTTGGAACAACTAGGCACCGTCACACGTTTGTGGGTAAACGAGGGAGCGGAAATTTGAATGCAAGTTGCACCTAAGCCTAAGAGGGGGGGGAAATCGCCAGGGGCTAGGGGTGGATGCTGAGAGTACGGTAGGGGCAATCAGCCTCAGGCTGGCTCCAGCCGGATTGGCACCGGAGGTGTGTGGTGCAGGCGGGTAGTATGTTTCGGGGTGAAGCGTGGCTGAACATTGAGATCGGGGTAAGGAACATGACGTAGGAAGGCTAGGGAGCATACCAATAGGTAACCCGACCGAAGATTCTCCATAATTGTCTTGGTGCGACGTGATAACAGTGATCTCTTGGGTGATGGCGGAAACGGTGTTTGTTTTTTTTTTTGGTCTTTGTAGCCCCAGCTGGTTGGAACTTACTATGTCCACTAGGCTGGCTTGAAATCACAGAGATCTGCCTCGCATAAGCTCCAAAACCGGTGGATTTCATAGGCCATCATCTGTAAACGTGCGCGTGGGAGACCGAAAAATTTGCCACTGACTTCCCCCTTCCGCCTGGAACTCTCTTTTAAAATGTAGTAAGAGGTGCTCCAAACGCCGAATGTGTTTCGCTACACTGGACATTGTTCTGACTCAACTGTTGGTGTTACTTGGACTATTCCAGTTGTCTGTCTCCCCTTCCCCAACCTCCTATCCTACCCCAACCTGTAGTCTACTGT
>VZQC01005393.1:810461-878538 GCA_009823505.1 Rhizomys pruinosus
CTACATGGACAGTTTCATACATGTTTATAATGTATCCTGTTCACATCCCCACTTATAGCCCTCCCACTACATGGACAGTTTCATACATGTTTATAATGTATCCTGTTCACATCCCCACTTATAGCCCTCCCACTACATGGACAGTTTCATACATGTTTATAATGTATCCTGTTCACATCCCCACTTGTGGCCCTCCCACTACATGGACAGTTTCATACATGTTTATAATGTATCCTGTTCACATACCCACTTGTAGCCCTCCCACTACATGGACAGTTTCATACATGTTATAATGTATCCTGTTCACATACCCACTTGTAGCCCTCCCACTACATGAAGTTTCATACATGTTATAATGTATCGTTCACATACCCACTCGTAGCCCTCCCACTACATTTAGCATCTTCTTCTCAACAAGCCCCTTTCCTCTCTCTCTTTAAGTAACCCACTGAGTGCGATTAGGGTTCCTTGCATGAGCATGACTGTGGGGTCCTTTATTGGAGCCCCTTCAACTTATTAGTGGCTTCACACCTCAAGAAAAATGAGTCCCCCTTTCTTTTTTTTTGTGTATATATTGTTATTAAACTTTTTCATACATCCTTTCTCAGTCCAACTTAGACTCATTCCCCTTTCCATGCCTCCCACCCCACCCGAGTTCATGCATTCTGCCATTCGTGTCTTGCATCTTTTTCTGAGTCTTTCCAAAGTTTTTTCAGAGCAGTGGATTATTGTTTTGGGGAGAACTTCACTGTTTCAGTCAGTTCTTTGTCCCAGTTCTTTTGTTGTTGTTGTTCCCTCCAACTTGTATTGCTTCAACATATGCATATGTATGTCTCACCTATGCTAAAATTATGTTATCTGAAAACAAAGTGTATTTCCAAATCATATTTCAGGATTCACATTTTTCCCTTTTAATCTTATATTACTCTAAAATATGCATACAAACCCTCCACCCATGTACCAAGATTCCAAAGTCCAAAAATAAGTGGCAGGTAAATTCTAGTACCTGTTAAGGGATTTACATTATAAGAACACAGTTGCTTTCAGGTAAAGAGGACTATAACATTAACATTGTTCAGTTTGCCTTACAACCGGGTTTGGTGCTAGCATCCACAGATCAGGGATACCATTTGTCATTTGTTTTTCTGGGACTATGTTACTTCACTTAGCATAATGTCTTCTAGTTCCATCCATTTACCTGCAAAGTTCATGATGTCATCTTTCTTGACCGCTGCATAGAACTCCATTGTGTAGATATACCACATTTTCTTTATCTACTTGTTGGTTGAGGGGCACTTGGGTTGGTTCCAGCTCTTCACTGTTGTGAAGAGAGCTGCAATAAACATGGATGTGCATGTATCTCTGCAGTAGGATGAGTCTTGTGGGTATATACCCAGGAATGGTATGACTGGGTCAGGTAGTAAGCTCATTTTATATTAAGAACAGGAAAAGCGCCCCCCCCATACAGTATATCTGAGGTAAAAATAGATATTCCTGTATTTATAGAGACTGACTGACAAACACATTGATTCCACACCTTTCTTGCTATACCAACAGACTCAGGAGCTAAACCCTAACCCTAGTAAGCCTGTTAGTTAGTTCACATACTGACTTACAGTTGGGTTTGAGATTGAAATTAGTATTACAGTACTAGCCCAAGAAAGACCAGCAAAATACCTGTAGCCATTTATATGTGTTCTGGGTTGTTTTGCTGGTTTTGTTTTTGTCTTTTGTAACATCTGAAAAGCTGGAAAATGAATGATAAGAAGTGAGAGGGAAAGAATAAAATAGAAAAAAAGAAAGTTACTGGAACTTTGAGGACACACTAGTCATGTAATGGAAGAAAAGTTTCTGTGGCCTTTCTATACGTAAACTTTTCTAACTTGTTTCTACTTTTCTTTTTTTTTTGTCCTTTTGAGCAGGGTCTCCCTGTAGCCCCAGCTGTCCTGGAACTCACTCTGTAGACCAGGCTGGCCTTGAAATCACAGAGATCCACCTGCCTCTGCCTCCCAAGTGCTAGGATTAAAGGTGTGTGCCACCACACCTGACCTGACCTGTTTCTACTTTTCTTACATGTATCAAATAAAATATAAAGGTATAGTTTTTGAAAAAAAATCATGCTAAGAAGGAGCCATCTCCACCCATTTGTTGATGTGTCCCTAGATAGACCTGATAGCTGCATGTAACACTGGTAAGGACTCAAAAAGCCACAGCCCTGTCCCAGCATCTTCCTGTTTGGTTGGGTTCTCTGTGTCCTTCAGTGAGTCCCAAATGGCTGGGGCACTATGCTAAAGTCAGGCATCATGAGGAATGCTTAGAAGTGCTTGACTTTGTCCTCTCAGAGAGCCCCTGGTCATAAAGTCAGATTGACCTGTACATGGACAGTAAGAAACTTGTCCCAGGTGTGAGCTGAGTACAAGACAGGAGGGTGGCATCCAGCCTGAGAGAGCCGAAACTAGGGGGCCACTTCTCCGTGTGCCTCCTGGCTTCTCCAGGCTTATGTCTGCCTTCCGTACCCCTGGGCTCTCCCAATATCTCCCTTAATAGTGTGCCTGTCTCCAGAGAAGGGAGGGGTGTTGTAAGCTGAAAGCCACTCCAGAGGTGGAGTGGGCTCCCATGAACTATGCCAAAAAGTGACCTGACGTGTATCTTGTTGGTCTGTGGAAAGTGTACTGGCTTTTTAATATAGGAGATTCTGTCTATATCAGAGCCTCTGTGTGGCTTACTATTATAGGAAGCTTCTAGAAAAGCAGCAGACCTTTGTTTGGCTTCCACAAAGGTTTCTACTATCTGTGGTGGTGATTTTGAGAGAACTCAAAGGTCATAGAAGCCACCTTTGAAGGAGGGCTGTGCCTTGGGACTTCTTAGTTCTACCCTCAAAGCTCATCCTAGGCTTGGAGCTGAACATTCACCCCAGGCTGACTTCAGTAAGTACCAGCTCAGCTCCACAAACCCCCCCAGACTGCCTCTATGGTGGGGCTAGAAAGAACGAGGAACAAACTGGGGTCTTTATTCTCAGGAATCTCACGAGTAAGTTGAGGAAACAGATACAAACTACAATGCATGATAAGACACTTGGTAAGAGGCATTTCAAGAAATAAGGAGTCCAGGGGAGGCAGCCCAGGGTCAGCCAGGGGAGCTGGGAGAAGCCTCTGTGAGGAGGTAGCCTAGGCAGGGGAGGGAGCCCAGCCAGGGGAGGGAGCCCAGGGTCAGCCAGGGGAGGCAGCCCAGGGTCAGCCAGGGGAGGCAGCCCAGGATCAGCCAGGGGAGCTGGGAGAAGCCTCTGTGAGGAGGCAGCCTTCAATTTGGTCCTTAAGAGGTGAGTGCATGTTCAACCCAGTATCAGTCTAGGAGGCTTGCAGAAAGGCATAACTGCATATTATATTCAGAGGAATAAAAAGATCTATGTGCCTGGACTGAGGTGGACATGAGCATAGTCAGAAGAGGCTGGACTCCTGATCTGAGGATCACAGGGCAGGACTCACCAGGATTGGACTGTGTCCCACCTAGAAAGGCATATGTGTTACAAGCTTATTTTGAGAGATTTTTGTACCTTATCAAATGTAACTCGTAAAGTACAGATTATCACTTACATTATTCAGAAACTACTCAAGGATATGGGGCATATGTAAATGTCTTCAGAATCACATCAGATCCTCCTGGTGATCACTTAAAACACACTAGCCAGGCAATCTGATTGCTAATAAACTTCCTTTACCACTCACCCTGCTTCCGTGTTTGGGAGCATGGGAAGTGCCCATGGCAGCTTCCCCCTGTGAAATCCCTGTAAGCACTAAGTCTTGTCATGTCTGACTACTTAGTGCTGCTCGATACTGTCCCCTCTGGCCATCCCTGCCTCCTTCCCCTGGGCTCCCTGCTCCCCTCCCTGAGGCTCCTGCAGTCCGCTCTTCATCCTGCTCCCAGCTAGTATTGACTCTCAGTTTGCTTGTGCCACCCACCTGCTTCCCTGGAATGCAGAATCCAGGAACTCACTGCGACTCCTTTTCCTTTAGGCTGTGGCTCCTGGCTGATCAAGCCACACTGCTCACCTCTCATCTCAATTGCAATGCAAATGGCAATCCTTGTATATTCAGAATATATACTTAAAGATTTCTGTGTTGAGCCTAACCTTACAGTGTTTACTGACAGGAATGTGCTTTGTCATGAAATGAGGCCAGGGGTTACTTCTTTTTTAACTTCCCCTATTTGGTGCTAGTAAGAGGTACCTCAGTGTATTTAGTTCCATGGTTGCCACAAACTTGGCTCATCCAGAGGCCTGAAGTCAGCCTGCTGGCCAGACACCATCCAGCCTCAACTTTCCCCCATCTGTTCTCTTCATCCTGAACAGAATTCTGTGTCCACACCACCCACATTCCTGAGTTATCAGCACCCACAGCTGCCACTTCTGTCCTTCAGCAATGAGTGAGCAATCATAGTCTGTGTCCAAACAGTGACTTGAGACCAGCATTGCAAATAGGAATGGTGCAGTTTCAGACAGGCAGAGGCAGTGCCCAGCACTTCTCCACTTTCCCACCGCTGTGACAAGGACCCATCTTTTAGTCAGGAGGTGCCTAGTAAGTTTGTTAATTTAAATCAAACTTTATTCTTTTGAGACTTATTAGCATATCAATTTTATAATTGCTTTTTATGGATTTAATTTTTAAATTAAAATAACATTTAGATTTGAAAAGTACACTATAAGAAAGAGCAGTAATTTAAAGATCGGTATCTGTATCAGTGTCATGGCTGGCTTTGGTTGTCAGCTTGATCCACCTGGGAAGAGGGAACCTCAGTTAAGGAATTTCCTCCATTGGACTGGCCTGTGGCCTCTTTGTGAGGCACTTTCTTGGCTTTTGAGTGATGTGGGAGGGCCCAGCCCACTGTCACCCTTGGGCAGGTGTTCTTGGGTTGTGTAAAAAAGCAGGCTGAGGGCTGGAGAGATGGCCTAGCGGTTAAGAGCACCAACCGCTCTTGCAGAGGACCCGGGTTCGATCCCCAGCACCCACATGGCGGCCGAGAACCATCTGAAACTCCAATTCCAGGAGAACTCCAGTTCCGGGGAAATCCGACACCCTCTTCTGACCTCCACAGCATTGCACGACACGAGTGCACAGACTTGCATGCAGACAATACATTCATACACATACAGAAATAAATAAAATTAAAAAAAAAAAAAAAAGCATGCTGAGCACCAGCCAAAGGAGCAAGGCTGCAAGCAGCATTCCTTTGTGGCCTCTGCTTCAGCTCCTGTTCCTGGTTCCTGTCTGAGTTTCTGCCCTGACTTCCCCTAATGAAGACCTGTGATCAGAAAGTCTAAGCCAAAACCCTTTTGTTCCCAAGTTGGTTTTGGTCAGAGTATTTTTATCCCAGCAACAGAAAGTAACTAGGACATCAGGGATTGTCTTCCAACTTCATTCCTTTCTGTGTTCATTGTACTTTGTCAGGCCCTGGACTTGAGCCTCCCTCACACATTGTAGTTGGAACTCCTCCTCTGTGCAAAAGCATACCGATGCTGTGTCTTCTTCCATGGAGATAGTTTTAGTGTTCCTGTACTTGACCGTGGCAGAGAGCCATTCCAGCTTGTGCTGAGCCTCAGGTTCGTCACTCCTGAGACAACAGGTTCCTCCTTTGCTGTGGTCAAGATAAAGATGTTTCAGTCAAATAAGATTGATCTTATGCTCAATCATATATAAACATACATACACACACACACACACACACACACACACACACACACACACACATAAATATACTGTGCTCTACCTGCCTTCCTCACCTCAGACATTGCTTGGGCTGCTGCAGTGTACCAGGAGTCCACAGCTAGGCAACAGGGCATTTCTTGGTAACTTCTTAAATTTTTCTACTTAGATAACTCCCCCTGAAATAACTTGGAAAGGGACAGACTATGGGAGAACACACTGGAGAGAGTCCCTGAAACCAAGAAAAGAATTCTCTAGGGCAGCAAGTTAGACTCAGAGTCCCGAGATCTATCGGAGACAAAACAGCAAGTGGAGAAAGGACTTAAAGTGGGACAGAGCAGAGCAGGTCCTGCTTGCCAGCTAGATGAGATGTTAGCCCAGTTCTTTTACTCATGAAGGTCTGCTCTCAGCTGTCCAGTGGGGACCACATGGCAATGAATTCATAGACACGTGAGAATCAAGGATTTGGATCTGCAAAGGTAACAAAACAGTGCCTGTCCTTCCCCAGCACCCAGGCTGCTGCTGATGCTGGAACAGCAGGAACTGCAAAGTTGAAAGCAGAAGCCATACTGCTAAGACCACAGTCTTGATGTCCTCCCCTCAACCGTCTCATAGCCTTTAGCTGCCTCCCTCCCCCCCTCCCACCCTCCATAACCCTGTTGGTGTACCCTCCTCTGTGAGCTTTCCCTAAGCCCCTGTTGCAAACGCCTGTGATTTCCCATTTGATGAGTCCCCTTGCCTCTGACTCCTGGCAAGCTCTGCTACTGTTGCAGTTTTACCCAGGGAAACTGCCTTGGTTCGGCTTTGCATGTGCAGCTAACAAGATAAGCCACATCTGTGCTTGGAGCCGAGCAGACTGCTTTGTGATTGAGCCAAGCTGAGGAGGGGAGAAGTCACCAATTTGTCATATGTGATTCATGCCCACCCTCTCACCTGGTGTTGGATAAATGCATTGTCTTAACTGTCTTCTAAGTATGCCTGGGAGGGTGCTTTCCTCTGTTTTGTAAAATGCCAAGCATTACCACTGTGATATATAAATAATGATAATTAGGAGACAGCCTCAAATCATTTGACATGCAGATTGAAGGGGAAAGTACTACTTTTTTTTAATACCCTAGAATTTGGATCAGAGATGGCATTCAAGAAAAACGCATATTGGTTTTTGTCAAACATAGATGGTTCAAACATTCTTCTATCTGAGGTCAGACATCACAAGAGGGATACCAGGCTTGGAATATATGGGGCACCCGTTCTGGGTCAAGCCACATCTCCATGGCTGTGAGGCAGTTAAAGACAACAGTGAATCTACGAGCTCAGGAAGAGGATTTTTTTTTTTTTACCTGAAACTCCATTCATAAAAGTGCCTAAATATCATGAGATTGACACTTTGTCCCAACCTCTGGCCTCTTTCATATCAGGGTTCTCAGTGTTGGGCTGTTCTTCACAGCCTGCCCTAACTTTGACTCATACTTGCAAGTTCTTTCTTTGTCTTAGTTCCTAGTGGTAAGTATGAGGCCATCTGTTGTTTTATAGAAAGAGCATAGGACCAAGAATCGGCAAGAGGGTGACCGCAGGCAGCTACTCAATCCCCAGGTTTGTTTTCTCCGTAGCACAGAGAGCAGCCCGCACATGGTCACATGCACTCGTTGATTTCCTGCCAGGCATAGCAGAGCTGTGTTCTTCCAGGAGCTCTGAATTCAGTGCTGTTGCCTTCATGTACTAGACGAGGGGCCAAGGTCCAAGTAGCTTGCCCAGAGTCATGTAGCCAGTGTGGAAGAGAGAATGAAGGGTCCCCAGCTCCAGAATGCTTCAGAGATGAGGTGTGAGAAAGGACAAGGTGGCGTGAGGTGACAGTCCCAGCACCCCTGCTGGGCGGAAAGCAGTGGGGCTAAAGATGAAGGCCTTGGTGTCTTAAGCTCACCAGGCTCCAAGCTTCTGGGCGTTCGTGGTCTTCCAGCTTCCCTCCTTCACCTTGGGTAGGATTTTGACTTTCATGACCCTGATTTTCGTCTTTCAGACTCTCTCAGCTCTGTGTCTCACCGTTTCCACCAATACACTGCCGTCCAGAATCAGCTCCTTTGTATCTAAACTTTTGCCACATCAATACTTGGGCTTACGTACCCCATTACCATGTCCTTCCTGTTCATGCTGTGGCTACTTTAGGTCTCCTGGCTGTAGCAACCCCCAGTCCAGACCATTGCCCAAGCTGTTCCACCTGCTCATACAGTAAACGTCTCTTTCAAATCCTTCGGCTTCTCCTCACTGTCTGTTGATGAAAGGACTAGACTTCTAACCAGATCCCTGAGGTACTTTGGGGTATAAGTAGCAGGCGGTCAACGAAAACAAGTATAAGCAACAAGACAAGCATGGAGTGAGCCCTTGCTTCAGCAGGGCTGCAGTTAGGAGCTCAGGTGCATCTTCAAGGTTTTCAAATCTCTAGGTGATGGGCATAAAGGCTACCAGCAGAAAGACAGTGTCTCCCACAACACCTCCAGGCTGGATCAGGCCTGAGTCACTAACCAAAGGATAATGTACCTGGCTTAATAGACATAAAGCAGATGCCTCTGCTTCTCATTTAGAACTCTCCAGTGTAACACTTGACCCCACATGTCAGTGCATTCAGCACTCCCAAATGTGCCTCCTTGAATATATGGCTCTCTCCTTGAATGTATGGCTCTCGGGGCTGGAGAGATGGCCTAGCGGTTGGGAGTACCGATGCTCTTGCAGAGGACCCGGGTTCAATCCCCAGCACCCACATGGCGGCCGAGAGCCGTCTGAAACTCCAATTCCAGGAGAACTCCAGTTCCAGGGGAATCCGACACCCTCTTCTGACCTCCGCGGCATTGCACGACACGGGTGCACAGACTTGCATGCAGACAGTACATTCATACACATACAGAAATAAATACAATTAATAAAAAAACATTAAAAAAAAAGAAATTACATTTATCTAGGGAAAAGACAGCATTTGGGGTTTTCTCTAAGATCTATGACCTCTCCAGCCATGTTTATTTGGCTATGTTTACAGTACCACATGTGAGTTTCCTCCACTGAGTGGACTTTCAGTCCAATTATTTTAAACCATAACTATCCATTCCAAAGTCTCATGTTTATCTAATATTATAAAATACAATCCAACTTTAAATTCCTCATGGCCTTTAAAAATTCCAACACTAAAAGTTGAAAGTCTTAACTGTTAGCTCCTACAAAATAAAAAAAAAAAAAAAGCTGGGCATGGTGACACACACCTTTCATCCCAGTACTCAGGATGCAGAGGAAGGCAGATTTCTTTGAGATCCAGGCCAGCCTGGTCCAACAGTGAGTTCCAGGCCAGCTAGGACAACAAGGAGACCCTGTCTCAAAAAGATAAAATTAATTTTTAATTAACCAAATTACATACTTCTAATATACAATGACACAGAATAAGCATTCTTATTACAAAGGAAAGAACTAGGGAATAAAACAATCAGACCAAAGCGAAACCAAAATCTATGAAAAACATCAAATCCTGCAGCTCCATGTACAGTATCTTGGGCATATACTGTGATGCTTGAACAGACCCTCCCCTCCAGGTATGGTATCTACAGGACACACAGCTTCTCTCTAAGATTAAGCCAGCTCTACCCCACATCCATAGCCTTCTTGGTAAATATCCCACAGTCCTGACATCTCCAACATGCTGGAGTCTCCAATGCAATTGAGGCTTCCTCCTCAGAGGTTTGGAGAATGACTTGATAACCAACTGAAGCTATCCAGCATATATGATCAATGTCCAATTCATGCAGAACAATGACCCATTTCCTTCTATCTGAAGGGACATTCAAGTTTCCCAGGGGTTCTTTTGAGGCCTTGATTGTATTGTGAATCACCTTTTACTTCTACCCAATCTAACTTTGCTCAATTCCTTAAAGATAATTTATAAAAATATCTTCTAAAAAAACTTTTTATAAAACTTTCTCAGAGTTCTATGTCCTATCTATAGCCCAAATCAATAACTTTGAAAGACAAATATCACAATTTGTAGTGGTTTTGCTGACTTCCTCAGTACTGACCTTGATGTCATTTTTGGTCTTCTATTAGAGATGTGAAATTATTCAGTGAGGTGGACAGAAGAACTTTTTTAAAAAGCACATTCAATCCACTGATAACTGATTCCCATTCCATTTAACTGTAACACACTTTAGGAAAAATTGCATTAGAATTACATTTTATTTATTTCTACTATTTAACATGGCCAACTCTGAGTGCCTGACAAAAAAAATAATGCTAGATTATTTTACATGCCAATTGTAAGAGGAATAATTAGAATTTCCAGATGAAATGCTATGTGAAAGAGCATAAAAATAAAAGGAGAATAAAAGCAAATTGTCTATAATAGATAACTATAACTCAGAGAAACGAGAAATGTACTTTTTTGGACTTGTAAAGATCCATTATGGCATTTTTCTGGAAAAAGGAAAAAGAATTGACACACTTGTGCCTGTTTCTTGTGTTCTTAGTCTATTAGAGACTTCTCTGGAAGCTAACAAAAGGTTTATGGAATCATTCACTTATTTCACCTACTTCTCAAAACACAGAATATGAAATTATCCTAGGTTTGAGAAATTTTTGCCTTTTTGTCTGTTTAGTTTTGGTTATTGTTGTTTGGGAAACAACACTTTGAAGAGCAAAAATCAAGTCTGTTTATTCATCTGACTGAGGTCTTATCTGTCTTGGTTGCCACAACCCTTAGTTTCTTTTCTAAATAAAGAAAGCAAAAATAAAATTCCCAAATCTATCACTATAACTGCAAAAATAAAAGATGGGAGCAAACATAGCCTTTACATATAGCTGGAAATTTTAACAGAGAAAAGGAAGTTTACCAACAAAAATGAATCTTGTTTATGTCAAAATTTCTGTCAAGTACAGATAAATCATTAACCTGACAGTGCTTTTCTATAACTAAATGTCAAGGCTCTGTTCTTGTTGTGGAAACTGACAGATATACACAGAAAAGAGACCCTTTTTGTTTGTTGTTCATTTCCTAGCTCTAGTGCTGAGTCAGAGCCCAGGTCTTAAAGCAGATGAATTTGAAGAGTGGTTGTATCTGAGTTTACTTATTTACTTCAGTCTGAGATACTTCCAGCTATGGAGAGGGCATCAGACCTTGTCTCTTTAGCTTTGGTATAGTATACTCTGCTGTCTTCTAACATTTGGAGACAGAACAGTCTTTCCTAGCTATTGGTAACTGGGTGTTTCTTTCCTTTAAAAAACAACAAACATGGGGCTGGAGAGATGGCCTAGCAGTTAAGAGCGCCGACTGCTCTTGCAGAGGACCCAGCTTCAATCCCCAGCACCCACATGGTAGCTGAGAACCGTCTTTAACTCCAGCTCCAGAGGAATCCGACACCCTCTTCTGACCTCCGCGGCATTGCATGACACAGGTGCACAAACCTATATGCAGACAGTACATTCATACACATAAAAAATAAATTAAAAATTTAAAAATAAATAAATNTGGCTCTCTCCTTGAATGTATGGCTCTCTCCTTGAATGTATGGCTCTCTCCTTGAATGTATGGCTCTCTCCTTGAATGTATGGCTCTCTCCTTGAATGTATGGCTCTCTCCTTGAATGTATGGCTCTCTCCTTGAATGTATGGCTCTCTCCTTGAATGTATGGCTCTCTCCTTGAATGTATGGCTCTCTCCTTGAATGTATGGCTCTCTCCTTGAATGTATGGCTCTCTCCTTGAATGTATGGCTCTCTCCTTGAATGTATGGCTCTCTCCTTGAATGTATGGCTCTCTCCTTGAATGTATGGCTCTCTCCTTGAATGTATGGCTCTCTCCTTGAATGTATGGCTCTCTCCTTGAATGTATGGCTCTCTCCTTGAATGTATGGCTCTCTCCTTGAATGTATGGCTCTCTCCTTGAATGTATGGCTCTCTCCTTGAATGTATGGCTCTCTCCTTGAATGTATGGCTCTCTCCTTGAATGTATGGCTCTCTCCTTGAATGTATGGCTCTCTCCTTGAATGTATGGCTCTCTCCTTGAATGTATGGCTCTCTCCTTGAATGTATGGCTCTCTCCTTGAATGTATGGCTCTCTCCTTGAATGTATGGCTCTCTCCTTGAATGTATGGCTCTCTCCTTGAATGTATGGCTCTCTCCTTGAATGTATGGCTCTCTCCTTGAATGTATGGCTCTCTCCTTGAATATATGGCTCTCTCCTTGAATATATGCTCTCTCCTTGACTCTCTCCTTGAATATATGGCTCTCTCCTTGAATATATGCTCTCTCCTCTGACATCCCCCTACCATTGCTCTGTTTCTCAGCATTATATCCATTTTTCAAAGCCCAGGTAAAATATTGTTTTCTGCAAAGTCTTTCCTTCCCCTGCCATAGAAATGTCATTCTTCCCTCTTTGTCTGGCATTTCTGCCAGGCCCGTGACACGCACCACCCTTCACTGTGCCAGTCAGCATCTTCATTGCTATAACCTCACACCTGACTGTAGGCTTGGATCATTTTTGTCTTCCTGCAGTACTGGGGATTGGACCCAGCATGCTAGGCAAGTGCTGCACCACTGAGCTACATCTCCAGTCCTCTTCTGTAGATCTTAATGTGCACAGGACACTTCCCCATGAACTATGTCACCTGCTCTTATGCAGAAGGTAATAAAACAAGCAGGGCAAGTACTCGAATCTATGCAGCTCAGTGTTTCTTTGTTTGTTTGTTTGTTTCTTAGTTTTGAGACAAGTGCTAGAATTAAAGATGTGAGTCCCTAAGCCCCAGCTCAGCCTGTCTCAAAAGGCAAAATAAAAAAAAAAGTGTGATGAGTGGCTGCCCTACTTTGACAAGTGAGGAGGTTGAGGCTAACAGTAAGCTGTCCCCTGTCCCACAGACCAGCTTTCTCAGCCCCCAGAACATCCCAGGGCTCAGCCACACTGGGCCTTTATAGATGTTGCCCACACACACACATTCTTTCCAGTCCCATCTCCAGACTTATCTTTCAGAGTGCAATGTTAGTGTCACCATTTTGAGGGGGTGTCCACTCCCCATCCCTACCCCCTAAGTCTAAAACAGCCTCTCCTCTATAGTAGTCCAGGGCTATTCCTCACAACACTTGTCACAAATGGCAACTATGAATTATGCCTCTATAAAGGCATTTCTTTGATGATTCCACACTCACATTCTACATTCTTTGAGGACAGGGATGGTGCCTATGTTGATTTATCTACATCCAGGGCTTGGTACCATGCCCAACCCAGAAGAGAGGCCTTGTTACCGTATAGGTTTCACAGTCCTTAGGTGGACGCCAATAGGGACTCAGGCAGGGGCTCCAGTCCAACAGGAACAAGCTTCATCATACTGTACAAGTCAGGAACCCAGGTGGTCTCAGAACCAAAGTTCCCAAGTTCCTCAAAGACAAAGGATTTTTTGGCTTGGGCTACCCCAAAGGAAAAGGAACATCCTAGGAAAGTGGTAAGGGGAGGCGTGGAGCAGAGCTTATTGTAGGTTCACATGCATTCTGAAATACATGTCCATATTCTGACGGAGTTTTAACCTTCTAGTGAAGGTAGGCTGAGCCACTGATGTCATTGTTTCAGTGCAGCTCCTGCCATTATTCCCATCTCAACCGAATGAGGTCTTGCTCAGTGCCTTTTTGTTATGCAAATAAGACCACTGCAAGGGATTAATGGTGCAGAAATTACAAGATTATTAGAGAGAGGTGCACTAGGCTCTTGGATGGATGGATGGATGGATGGATGGATGGATGGATGGATGGATGGATGGGTGGGTAGATGGGTGGGTGGGTAGGCAGATAGATGAATGGATGCTTACTTACATCAGCTATATAGGTAAGGACAGAACAAAGGCTACAACTCAAGAGTGTCTGAAGCCAAGTCAGTGTGATTGCCTCCACTGCACCTGAGACCAGCCTCCCTTACTGAGGTGATTAAGTTCTAACCCTTGTTCTGTTGCTAGTGCCTAAGACATTAGCGTTGTTGGTATGTGTTAGGATATGTAGCATAGGTCTTTCTTTAGGTGGTCTCACAGAAGGACTATAGGACAGTGGGACAGGTGCTGAGGTGATTTGGGGAGGCATTAATGTGTTAGACACTGTGCTGTGCTGGCCTGTGAAAGGACAGTCAGTGTGCATATCAGTGTGCAGAGCAGCCCAGGTAGAGACCTTCCCCTGCACTTGATCCAGAATTCAGATTTATACCCTGTTCTAAAGTTCTTGGCATAAACCTTCCATTTTGATAGGTCTTGAAGAATTTTCAGTTTCATAGTCCTATTATTATATTGGAAAGCTTTCATTATACATGAAAGCATCTTCTTACTCCAGAGCACGCAGCCTGTTACTCTAGCAATGTTGTACAAAAATAAACTCCAAATGGATCAAAGATCTCAACCTAAAACCTGAAGCCCTGAAGGTGATAGAAGAAAAAGTCAGCAGCAACCTACAAGACATAGGTGTAGGAAAAGACTTTCTAAATCAAACAGCAGCTGCACAGGAAATAAGGACAACAGCTGACAAGTGGGACCTCATCAAACTCAAAAGCTTTTGTACAGCTAAAGAAACAATCAAGAAAGTGAAGAGAAAACCCACAGAGTGGGAGGAAACCTTCACCACTGATACATCTGACAAAGCATTAACATCCAGAATATATAAGCTTCTTAAAAAACAAAGAAGAAAACAAAAAATAAATAAATAAAAAAAATAAGAAAGAAGGAAGGAAGGAAGGAAGGAAGGAAGGAAGGAAAGAAGGAAGGAAGGAAGGAAAACAAATGACCTACTCAAAAGATGGAGTAAAGAGCTGAACAGAGACTTCACCAGTAAGGAAGTAAAGATGGCTGAGAAACATCTTAAAAAGTGTTCAACAGGGGCTGGAGAGATGGCGTAGCGGTTAAGAGCGCCAACTGCTCTTACAGAGGACCCGGGTTCGATCCCCAGCACCCACGTGGTGGACGAGAGCCACCTGAAACTCCAATTCCAGGAGAACTCCAGTTCCAGGGGAATCCGACACCCTCTCTGACCTCCGCGACACTGCATGACACGGGTGCACAAACTTGCATGTAGACAGTACATTCATACACATACAAAAATAAATAAAAATTTTTTAAAATTTTTAAAAAAGTGTTCAACATCATTAATAATTAAGGAAATGCAAATTAAAACCACACTAAGGTATCATCTCACTTCAATAAGACTAGCCAAGATCAAAAAAACAAAAGACACCAAATGCTGGAGAGTTTTTAGGGAAAGGGGAACACTTATCCACTGCTGGTGGGAATGTAAACTGGTACAATCACTGTGGAAAGCAGTGTGGAGAACCCTTAAAAAACTCAGAATGAGCCTACCACCTGACCCAGCCATACCACCCCTATGTATATACCCACAAGATGCATCCTACGGCAAAGATACATGCACAGCTATGTTTATTGTAGCTCTCTTCACAATAGCAAGGACCTGGAACCAACCCAAATGCCCCTCAACTGATGACTGGATAACAAAAATGTGGTACATCTACACAATGGAGTTCTATGTAGCAGTAAAGAAAGATGACATCATGAGCTTTGCTGGCAAATGGATGGAACTCGAAGCAATTATACTAAGTGAAGTAACACTGTCCCAGGGGAAAAAAAAAGGGGGGGGGGGAGAACAGTTTCCCTCATTTGTGGATGCTAACACCAAATCCCCAGTTGGCAGGCAAACTGAGCAATTTTATTATTATATTTCATTGTATCTGAAAGCAACTGTGCTATTACAATGTGAATCTATAAATGGGCTCTAGAATTATCCTACCACTTATACTCACACATTGTAATTACCATATATAGATGGAAGATAGGTAGTCATATTCTAAAAAAAGAATGTAAAATTACATGACTTTATACCTGCGTGCAAATTTATTAAAATGTGAATCCCTAAATGTGTTTAGGAATCAACCTAGAGTTTATTTTTAGAATTTTAAATTTTGACTTATGTGTGGAGTGTATATATGCATATTTTGGAATAATATAAAATTTTTAAAATGCATAAAAGATTAAAAGGAAAAAATGTGAACTCCTGGACATATATTGGAGTTAACATACAGTTTATTCCTGGAGGACATAATTCTGGCACATATATGACGTGCACATGGGCACACTCTGGAGCAGTACAGTTGGGAGGGAGCCACAGCAGCGTGAGGACTGGGTCAGGGAATGGAATGGACTGCTGTGGTTGAACTCTGCCTAGGGCAATAAACCTTTGCAGAGAAAAACTTTGGAGAGATAGAGAGAAAGATGCAAGACATATATGGCAGAATGCATGAACTGGGGTGGGGGGGGCAGGGAAAGGGGAATCTGTCTAAATCGAACTGAAAAATGATGTATGAAATACACAAAACACCAATAAAAGTATTATATTTAAAAAAAGAAAGTATTCTGGGGTATCTTTATCCAGGGAGTTCTCCAAACCCCCTGCCAACTGTACAAGGTACTTGGTAGAAACAGCCCCTCCCACCCAGCATTGTTGTTCCTGTGTCTTTAGTCCTTTGTTAACCTCTGCAGGCCTTTAACTTCACTCCTAACTGTAAGCCTCTCTTAGTTTTAGAAAAGAAAATGTTTCGGGGGGATTGTAAAACATATTTGCCTAGCCAACATAAGAAGTAACTCTGAAATTACTTGGATTCTCTTGTGGGTATCATAGCTACTTCTTGGGACCTTGTGGGTTTTAGAAAACAAGATTTAATCATAGACCACCTCCCCACCCCCATGTGTCTACAGGGCCTGGACAACTTCAAAGTGAAGCAGAAGTTCTTCTCTGACAGCCATGGGCCGACAGCTTCCTTTCCTGTGCCCTATGACCTGCCCCCAGAACTCTACGGGAGTAAAGGTGAGACACATGACGGGAGCCATGGCTGGGGTGCCATTCTGGAAATAAGCAGCCTGGGAGAAGCTGTTGGTCTCCACTAGGAGCTGGGTTCGTTTTACCCACTGGACGCTCAGGCTTGCAAAGGGCCCTTGCTTCCTTGTCTAGGGCCACTGGAGACATGGTTCTCAACCTGTTCTTAGAAGCCTTTTACACTCAGTTACTGAGAATCATAAAGAACAATAATTATGTGACTTTTCTATCTGTTGGTTTTAGAATTTACTTATGTTTGTTATTTATATGAATATTTATATTTATTTGGTATTTATATCTGTTTGGTATGGAAACCAAACTGAGAAATATTTAAATATGTATATTGATTTACAAGTTTTAAGATAATAAGTCACAGTACCATGTTTTATGCCATTTCAAGCCTAGAAGATGGAATTAGCAAGGAAGGTGTATCATTTGCTTAGTTTTTAGGCCTGTGTGTCTCTTTGCTAAATGGGGAAAATGTGAGTGCCTCTCCCACAGGGCTGAAGAGATGAACTGGGATGGCGTCAAGTGCTAAGCGTGGTACCTACCTCGGAGTCAGCAGTCAGTAAGCAGTTCCTGGTTTTATCAGGACTGAATTAGTGTGACCCCTTCCTTTTCCTCTCTGTTATGGAGGTCCATCTCTTCTGCCTCTGCTTTGTGCCGTACTTCTGGCTTTCCTCTTTCTCTGCTCTTCTGGTTCCTTTTCTTTTAACCCAAGTTCTTGAGAAGCGGGAGCTGGTGTGATTGCTTTGGGCTCCCTTCTGGGTCTGATCCTGGGTTTTCCCCTTGTTAGACTTTTGGAGCAGGAAAAGGAAGGAGTTTAAAGTTAAGAAATAAGAACCAGAGCCAGACCTGCAACAGGCAAAGAATATATACTTATCAAAATAAGTATACAGAGGACATAGGACAGATACTCCATTACTCACATGTGAAGCGTGTGCCCTCTAATGAATAGAGGTGGAAGATTTTATTCCCTGAGCCCAGCTGGAATGCATCAGATGCCAAGGCCTGGTGTCCTTGGACAATTTGAAAGCCTTCTTTTGATTCCTTGGGCTGAGCAGGGCAGTAGGGCAGTATCTCAAGGTTGTAAGACAGGTGGCTCCATAAACAGACCGCCTCAGTCCTGGGAGTGACCAGTCGATAAGACTTTAGCAAGGTCAGGCTGCCAGTTTAGGTCCAGTTAGCCATTTCAAGGGATTTATGACTCTATGTCCTTCTTAATGAGGCTTATGGCTCTTCTGCTAGTCACATATTCTATCGTCCCAGACCCTGGGGTCACAAAAAAGAAAAGGGGAAGGGGCATGAGCTCGGGTAGGATTAGGGGTGACGTGTCTTTCCTAAACTGCTTCTGGCTGGTATGGGGCAAAGAGGTGGGGAAGGGGAAAGAGTCCTTTTTTTTTAAATTTTTTTTTAATTTTATTTATTTCTGTATGTGTATGAATGTACTGTCTGCATGCAAGTCTGTGCACCCGTGTTGTGCAATGCCGTGGAGGTCAGAAGAGGGTGTCGGATTCCCCTGGAACTGGAGTTCTCCTGGAATTGGAGTTTCAGACAGTTCTCGGCCGCCATGTGGGTGCTGGGGATCGAACCCGGGTTCTCTGCAAGAGCGGTCAGTGCTCTTAACCGCTAGGCCATCTCTCCAGCCCCGGAAAGAGTCCTTTTAAGGGTGACCACATCTGAGCCCATCAGGTCCTTCAGGCTTGTGGCCTTGTAATTCTTCATTAGGCTCCTTTTCAAATTTTTCCCCATGTCTGAAACTGGAAGAGGCTAGTATTTCTTGGACAGGAACGGCTAAGTGTGGGTGGATGAGGTGAGGGCCTGTGTTCTCTGTTGTAAGATAGTAGAAAAAAGTTTTACTACATAGAGCCCAAAATGAAAGTCAGGATAGCCATGAAGATGGTTCCTGTGAGGGGCATTAGTCATGAGCCCCAAGTATTTTTCCTCTGGGTTCGCTTGACCTTTGAGGGAGCACCTGGCTCCTTTAGCTTATTCTTTTGCAGTTCCATGTACGCAATGAGAAGCCAGAGGTCCTGTTGACCTGGGCTTTGTTTAGCTCAGCACTGACCCTCCTATTTGTAGACTAGATACTGGCTTGGCTTAAGTCCCTTTTGTGGATCTCCAAGACCTCCCTACAGAGGAAGACTGGTGACTCAGTTACAGGACATTTCTCGATAACCTATAATCCCCTGAGACTTAGTCGACCTTGGAAGGCAAGGAACAAAACCGTCCCTTAAGTCCCTTTGACCAAATTGGTTCGGCCTTTAAAGTATGGTTATTAAACCTCCAAGAAGTTTAGTTTCTTTTAATTGTTGTGATAAAAACATTTTGACCAATACTAACTTGGGGAGTAAAGGGTTTATTTGTTTTATATCTCCCAGGTCATAGTTTATTATTTATGGAATAGAAGCTTAGGGCAGGAACCTGGAGGCAGGAGCTGAAGAACAGGATAGGAAGAAATGCTGTTTATTGGCTTGTTCCCTCTGGCCCATGCTTAGCCTGTTTTCTTAAATAATACAGAGAGATTTGTCCAAGGGTAGCACTGCCTACCATGGGCTGGGCCATCCTATATCATTTATTAATCAAGAAAATATCTTTCCGGGCATGGTGGTGCACGCCTTTAATCCTAGCACTCGGGAGGCAAAGGCAGGTGGATCTTTCTGAGTTCAAGGCCAGCCTGGTCTACAGAGTGAGTTCCAGGACAGCGGGGGCTACAGGGAGACCCTGTCTTGAAAAGTCCAAAAAGAAAATATCTCATAGACATGACACAGGCCAGTCCAATGGAGGCAGTTCTCCAGTTGAGGTTTCCTCAACCCAGGTGTGTCAAGCTGACACTAAAGCTATCCACCACACCATATATTTTGTTCTTTAGGGTTTATGTCTATAGAGGGCTATTTAGGTAATTTAGATGGAGTGGACTTAAGTTATAAAAGGAGACATTTAACATTTCAGGTTAAGTACATATAGACCAGAAAAGGAACTTAAAATAATACCTTTTAGGGGAAAAATGTGAATTCCAAAATATGATTTGGAATTGATATAGTCTATTTTCAGACAACATAATTTTAGTATATGTGTGACATATATATGCGCATATTTCGAAGCAATACAAAGTGGAGGGAACAACAACAAAAGGACTGGGAGAAAGAACTGACTGAAACAGTAAACTTCTCCCCAAAACAATAATCCTCTGCATAGAAAAACTTTAAAAGACTCAGAAAAAGATATAAGACATGGAAGAATGCATGAACTCAGGGTGGGGTGGGGGGCATGGAAAGGGGAATGAGTCTAAATTGGGCTGAGAAATGATGTATGAAATGCACAAAACTTCAATAAAAATATTGAAAAATAATAATACTTTTTACTTTAAAGGGAGGCTGTTTTATTATAACAGGTAACAGCTAGTTTTTCTTCAGTCAAATTGTTTGGGCAAGATAAAGTATCAAAAGTAATATAGGCAAAATATAACAGAGAGACATAAAGGACATTTTTAGTAGTCATAAGTAACCAAATACTTGTCTGTGTCTATTTTATCTACAGCTGTAACTAGGTGTGTAGTACAAGCCAGAGGAATGGGCTTAAAATTTTGGTTATACTAAGTAATTAATATTTACCTGTATGTATGTATGTATGTATATATATATATATATATATATATATGGAGAGGGAGAGAAATACGAACAATTATCTTAAATGAAACAGTCAAAATGATAACATTTAAAACTTTTTATAGTTTACATAATACCAAAAATCTTTAGCCTATGGAATATTTTTGTAAACTAAAATATGAACATAATGAAAATAATTAGTGATAATTTTTTTATAAAAATTGTATTAAATTCATGGAAACATGTAAAAGAAAATTTTAAGCCAGGCATAGTGGCGCACACCTTTAATCCCAGCACTTGGGAGGGAGAGGCAGGTGGATCACTGTGAGTTCAAGACCAGCTTGGTCTACATAGTGAGTTCCAGGACAGCTGGGGCTACAGGGAGACCCTGTCTCAAAAAGACAAAAAAAAATTTTTTTTTAATTAACAGTACTTTATATATATGTACATATATAGGTATATGTATAGTTGAGATTTTTTTTATCTTAGTGTTTGTACTGTACAGTCATATATGCTGTTGTTAAGCATATGGGCTTTTACTTGAAGAGAGCATTTTTAGAAATGTTACAGTTAATAGTTTTATTGGGTTTTGAACTTAGCAAGTGATGGAAAATGGAATCATATATCCTATTTGTACTTACAGCTAACCATAACTAAAAGTTATAGTATGATTATTAAAGACAATTTCATTAAAGGAGAGGGTAAAGAATGGGAATACAAGAAATATTTAGTTTTAGTAAGGCAATATAAAATTGATCCATTGTTGCTGGGCGTGGCTAGCACTTGGGAGGCAGAAGCAGGCAGATCTCTGTGAGTTCAAGGCCAACCTGGTCTACATAGTGAAATTCCAGGACAGCCAGAGCTACAGAGAGACCTTGTCTCAAAAAGACCAAAAAAAAATTTTTTTTGATCCATTGTGAAAACCCATTAAAATTGACAATACCAAATTATGAAGTGGAGTATCAAAAAATGGAATTTATGAGTATGACTTAATTACAGGTGTTTAAGGTTAATTTTTATAGTGATATGTAGGAACTTAGAATGAGTAAGTATATCATGCACAGGGATATGTAGGAACTTAGAATGAGTAAGTATACCATGCACAGGGATATGTAGGAACTTAGAATGAGTACATATACCATGCACAGGGATATGTAGGAACTTAGAATGAGTAAGTATACCATGCACAGGGATATGTAGGAACTTAGAATGAGTACATATACCATGCACAGGGATATGTAGGAACTTAGAATGAGTAAGTATACCATGTACAGGGATATGTAGGAACTTAGAATGAGCGTGGAAGGCACAAGTGTACCATGCACAGGGATGGGGCCCTTTGGGATGTCTTTCCTATGAGTCAGAAGGGAGTGGGGAAGGCTGCGAAGGACGGAGACATAAAATCATATTATACACAGTCCAGTGCCTAAGACACACTGTCGAGAACAGTTTTGAGTTAATTCTTAGAGGCTGTCTGGTGTATACATAGAAATATATAATAATTTTATGAAAGAATAATAAAGTTTAAAGGTAGTTATTTTGAACATGTTGCAGTTGTTTTGTTTTAGGCTGGTTTTTGGAGGCAAGAGACTGACTTATGGCATTTGGGGATTAGTTCTTAGAGAAACAGATGCACAGTTGCCAGGTGATGTCTTCAGGAGCCTGGGAGAGCTGTCCTAAGTCTCAGAGACAAATCCCCATTTTCATAAAAGAAAAGGAAAGTCTCTGTTAGTAAACCTTCACAACAAGGGTCACCTCTGAAAGCAGAACCTGAAGGCAAAACAGAATATCAAAACCAAGATACCTTTAAAGTTAGCAAACAAAATAGATACCTTAAGACAATCATCTTGGAAAGCAAACCCAAAATAACAGGTATTTAACAAATAAGATTTTTAAATAACCAATTTAGACATTGTTTTGTATAAAGAAGGAATACCTGAAAGTTTTGTGAAATAATTAATTGTTTAATACATTTAAAGATGTTTAGGGTACCTGGGTTTATAAAGACTTAGTATGTACCATTAAGCACTTATGTATAAATTTGTACATTTATGTTTTGCTTCGGCATGCCAAAATAAAAATTTTTGTGCACAAAAAAATGAAGAAGGAAAACTTAAGTGGCCACAGCTTTAAATTGTTTGGAGACAAAGTAACACATGAAGACAATTAACATAATTACATGAGATCTCTTTACATGGAAACACGTTAGATCTTAGTACATGAAAACATAAAAACATGACATTATAGAGAGTTTTATGGTCATACATAATTATGTGAATTAATAAATTTGACTACGGTGATCTTCTGTAAGTAGGCACAGCTGAAATTGAAGAAGGCAGTGGTTTGGAAAGACATGGTTTGTAGTATATGAAGAGGAGCTTTGAAGGCTTTTAGAAAACATACTTTAAAGGGTTTTGGGGTTGGGGTGACAGTAGGCAGTAGATGGAGAGTCTAAACTTTATAGATTGAGGTTTACAATAAGTTTTCTGGGGGGTGACAGTGATGGCAAAGGTGAAAGGGTGGGGGAGTTCCTCAGGCAGAAATTTAAACCTTGGAGGCTGGTGGTTCCTTAGGAGACAGAAAACCTGGAAATAAATTTGTAGTGAGTAGAAAAACTTAAAAATAGTTTTTTAAAGGTCAAAATGAAGCTGAATGAACTGAAGCTAAGAAAGAGGCATTAAATTTTAGGAGACAGGGAAAAACCAATGAAGTGAGGTGCTGGGAGTCAAACCTGGGTACGACGTAAGAGCAGTTAGTTTTTCTATTTATTTGTTTAGTTGGAGTTAGAGAGGGGAGAATTTATAGGTAGGCAGCTCAGAGCAGACGAAGAGTCACAGTGGAGAAGAGATAAATAAAGTCTTCGTTTTAGTGGAGAGGAGCAGGGGTGAAAGAAATGTGTGGCGGACTGGGAAGAGCCACGCAGTGACTGGCGTGTTCTCTGGCAGCCTGACTGTGACAGAGTAGAAACAGGATTTTTACAGGAAAGAGAACAAGGACTATAGAAGGGCAGTTGGAAAGACATCAGGAGATGCCAAGTGGGGCAGACTCTGTTGGGGGAGGAAGCTGAGGTGGGGTGGAAAGAAGCCTAATGGAGGTATAGGGGGAGTCAAAGAAGGTGAGGGTGGGAGAAGAGGGGTTACCTCACACCATTTCCATTTTGTTTAGGTGTTCCTAGGCTGGTTAAAATACAAATGTCAGAGATCCATATTTGGGCCAATGATTGGCAGTACTCAGTGAATTTGGTTGGTTAAGTTTTTAGTTGAAATTTCTTTAGGTATGTCTTTCGGAATAGAAATTAGGTTACCCATGTTCTGAGCTGGCTCTTAGAGTTTGGCTAGGGTCTGGTACAGTGGGTAGGCATTCAGAAAGCTAGTCAGCGCCCAGTGAATGGGCTCTGAGCCTCATCAGGTCAGCACAGTGGGTAGGTGTTCTGAAGCCTCATGGGCCTCTTCCCAGTGGCCAGACTCCCCAGAACCCAATAATTTGGAGAAAACAAAGTAAATGGGAGTTAGTGCCAGTTCCCCAGGGCATCTTCTGAGTTGGGACTAATTATAGTAGGCCTGACACTCAGGAGGGGGTATTTCCAAGCCTCGTAAACATCAGGGTGTCAAAAGAACACAGAGCCTCTCAAGCCTCCAAGCTGGCGTCCAGGCTGTTGGAGGCTCCTGGAGCCTCCCACTCCAAGTACAGTGCCCAGTGGGAGGTATTTCCAAGGGGGATCCCCAGGGATTCCCCCTTTAGGCATGTTTCGTGGCATCCCCAAACCAGGCCTGGTGGATTTACCTTGTCTCCTGTGTTGTGTTGGATGTGCAGGCAGATCAAATGGAAAGCAGCTTCCCTACCTGGAGGTCTGGCTAGCTCTGGAAGAAGGGGGCAAGTAAAGAACATCACAGGGAGAATTAGGAGGAAGAGAGAAGGTCCGGACAGGGCTTGGGGTTACCAGAATGGGCCTCTAAAAATCCGTCCCCGTACTGGCCACCAAATGGCATCTGATGCATTGCAGTTGGGCTCAGGGAATAAAATCTTCCACCTCTAATCATTGGAGGGCATATGCTCTACACATGTGTAATGGAGTATCTGTACTGTGTCCACTGTATACTTATTTTAATAAGTATGTGCTCTTTGCCTGTCGTAGATCTGGCTCTGGTTCTTATTTCTCTTTCTTTTTTCCAAAACCCTAAAGCCCTTCCCTAGCCTTGGCCGGATGCCAGCCCCTTCCCCATCTGCTCTCATCTGAAGGGTAGGAAAGCAAGAGTGGGGGATACAGAGCACGAATGGCCTGAGGATCCTTTCCTACACTGTGGGAACGCAGGAAAAGCATTCCTACAACTCAGAAGTTTACCACTGAGTACAGAGTCTCTTAGACTATCAAGAATTATATCTCTAGTTTGATTGCCAAGCAGAGTGCTTTACAGACTTTTGCTGAATTCTTTTTTTCTTAGGCATTTTCTTTGAAAGATACATACAAAAGAGACTGAAGCATTGTATTTTGTTGGTACTATTTTATCTTCAACACTTCTTTTGCAGCATGTAGAATAATGCCAGTAACCTAGATATTATTTTTCAAATACAGCCAAACATTCCAGAGAGCCATGTAGTCCACAGAAGTGTTTGACCAAGGCAAAGAAAAGTGAAGGGTTAAGGCCACTTCAAAAGCACTTCATTTTAAAAAGTAATTTTTGAACCATAGCAACTCATACAAAGTCTTGCTTCAAAGTTTTTAAAATCACAAGACTATACAGAAAGCTTCATCAAGCAATAAACCACCATAAAAAGATCCAGACAGATATCTTGAAACCAAGATGATGATTAAGTGAAGAAAAACTAAGGCTCAGCCCTGGGATGCCTTGCTTTGAGCAGTATGCTTCTCTCCACAGATGTACAATGATGAGAGCCTACTGTGCGCAAGCACAGTGCTTGGAGTCTATGGGTGAGCCCTACTGTGTGTAGAAATGGTGTTTGTAAAATTATTTCCTCCTTCCCATGCTTAGGGGCAGAACCAAAAGCCAATACACACTAGGCAGGTACTCTGCCACTAAGCCACACACACCCAGCCCCATAGGATTTTTTTTATTTCATACAAGTATATATTTTATGTGAGCATAGTCTCCCACCTTCCTCCTTCTGCTCCCATTAGTCCCCTCTGTGTCCTGAGACAGTGTCACGTCATGTACACATGATTCTTCTGTGTATCTTTATAAAAATCTAGGAATCACAAATGAGAAAAAAAAATATTTGTCTTTCTGAGACTGACTTGATTCTCTTGTTATGATGATCTTGGTTCATCCATTTTCCTGAAAACAGCATAATTTCATTCCTCCTTCTTGCTAAATAAATTTCTATTATATATCATACTCCAATAATATATAAAAATTTCATATATGTTATGTATATAATTCTCTTTACTCATTTCCCTGCTGTTAGATACCTAGGTGGGTCCATAACTTAACTATTGTGAATGGTTCTGTAATAAACATAGATGTGCAAGTTTCTCTGTGATATGTTGACTAGAGAATTTCAGGTAAACCACTCATGAGTGGTATAGCTGGGTCATATGGTAGATATGTTTTTAGTTTTTTGAGAAACTTCTGTACTGACTTCCATACTGGATGGACTAGTTTGCATTTCTACAATCAGTATACAAATAACAAATGTTGGGGCTGGAGAGATGACTCAATGGTTAAGAACACTGGCTGCTCGGGCTGGAGAGATGGCCTAGCAGTTAAGAACGCGACTGCTCTTGCAGAGGACCCGGGTTCGATCCCCAGCACCCACATGGCAGCTGAGAACCGTCTGTAACTCCAATTCCAGGAGAACTCCAGTTCCAGGGGAATCCGAGACCCTCTTCTGACTCCGTGGCATTGCACAACACGGGTGCACAAACCTACATGCAGACAATACATTCATACACATACAAAAATAAATAAAATTTAAAAAAAATTTTTTTTAAAAAAGAACACTGGCTGCTCTTGCAAAGGACACAGGTTTGATTCCCAGCACCCACATGGCTGTCTGTAACTCAGCTCCAGGGGATCCAACATCCTCCTCTGACCTCTGCAAGTACTGCACAGCATGGGTATACTTACACATAAAATAAATTAAAAAAAAAATAATAAATGTTGTGGAGGATGTGCACAATGTGGAGGATGTGCACAAAAAGGAACCCAGGTCCAGGACAGCTGGGGCTACAGGGAGACCCTATCTCAAAAAGACCAAAAAAAAAAAAAAAAAAGGAACCCAGGTGTTCTTAGGAAAATCACCAGCTTCTTAAATTAGCCCTAGTTCCATTTTTTCTTTGCTGTCTGACATCAAATTGGAAAGAAAACAAAACAGATCAACGCACTGTCTCTTCAAGGGTGTCTTCTGTGCACACCTTTCTTTTAAAAAGTGGATATTCTTTGTATCATATATTATTGAAAGAGTAAAGTAAGGTAAGGTTAAAGCCTATTTTATTTTGACATAGTAAGTGTAGAAGGCTGGAAATGTTGGCTTGGTGGTGGATCATGTGCGTGAGACTCTCTAGGGTTGGATCTTCACTAGGAAAAAAGAAGAGAAAAGAAACAGTGATAAGGTAAGCATATGTTGGGGCTGGAGACATGGCTCAGTGGTTGAGAACACTGGCTGTTCTTGCAAAGGACCTGGTTTCAATTCCCAGCACCCACATGGTGGCTAATATCTATAACTCCAGTTTCAGATGATCCAGTGCCCTTTTCCAGTTCCATGGATATTGCATGACACAGGTGCACTTACATATATTCAGGCAATATACTCCTAAACATAAAATAAAAATAATAAGCCAGTCATGATACTGCACGCCTTTAATCCCAACACTCGGGAGGCAGAGGCAGGTGGATCTCTGTGAGTTCAAGGCCACCCTGGTCTACATAGTGAGTTCCATGCCAGCTGGGGCTACAGGGAAACCCTGTCTCAAAAAGGCGAAAAATACATACACACACACACACACATACATACATACATACATACATACATAAAATATTTTTAAACAAATATGTTATATTCAAGAAGATAAAACAGGCAAAGCTTCAGAAATATTAGTTACACTCTATTAAGTAGGTTTTATTTTCATTATTTTTTAAAATATACATAATATACACATATAGTAATTTTCTTTCAAATTTTTGACATATAATTGCAGATGAACAGAAAATTGCAAGAAGCATGCAAAGAATCCGCGCACACCCTCTGCCAAAGTTCCTAAGTCTGTACTGTAGCATGTTTGCATCTATCACACATTTCTCTGATCCAGTTGACAGTTGAAGATAAAGTATCTCCCCCCACCAAATAGTTCAGTATAGATTTCAAGAAAATAGAAGCATTTTCTTGCATATCAGGATGAATGTTTCACATTGAGTCTATGCTATTCTGTGTAGGATGCATTCATGCTTCGGTGTCCCCAGTAACATCCTTTACAGCCAAAGAGAAAGCCCAGGTCTCACATTGCCTTCATTCACCATGTCTCTAGTCTGTGAATCAGGAACAGCTCCACCTTTAGGTGTTTTATGAAGTTTATACTTGACAGAACATAGGCTAGTTAACTCGGCAAGCCTGGGCCTGCCCACCGCTTCTCCATAAGGAGGTCCAGGCTGTTCACAGCCACGAGAACCACCAGACCACCAGGAGGCATGGCACATAGCACTGACTGCTCCAGTTACTGATGTCATTAACTTTGGCCAATTGCATTGGTGTCTACCAAGCTATATATAACCTTTTATAGATCTCACATGATTTATTTATACTTTTAAGTGGCCAGAGCCAGGCTAATAAACTACAAGTGTAAAAGTGTAACTGCTCTGCAACCTGCCTAACACCTGAGATGCCGTGATTCAGATTTGGCACATACATAGTTACGTAATCCTGTAGCCTGTTTCAGAACTGTTGGTTCTAAATGCTGTGATCATTGTTGGTTAACTTAAAACAGTTGCTTGCATTCAAATAATAAAGTCCAAAGTACTTTTCTGAGGTAGACAAAAAGTTGATTCAGTTTTCCTTTTTTTTTTAAGTTTACTTATTTTAATTTATTTTATTTTAAATATTTTATTTATTTATTTATTTATGTGTATGAATGTATTGTCTGCATGTAGGTCTGTGCACCCATGTCGTGCAATGCCGCAGAGGTCAGAAGAGGGTCTCGGATTCCCCTGGAACTGGAGTTCTCCTGGAACTGGAGTTAGAGACGGTTCTCAGCCGCCATGTGGGTGCTGGGGATTGAACCCAGGTCCTCTGTAAGAGCAGTCGGTGCTCTTAACTGCTAGGCCATCTCTCCAGCCCCTACTTATTTTATTTATCATTTTTTATGTGTACAACTGTACTGTCTGCATGTAGGTTGGTGCACCCATGTTATGCAGTGCTGTGGAGGTCAGAAGAGGGCGTTGGATTCCCCTGGAACTGGAGTCAAAGATGGTTCTCAGCCACCATGTGGGTGCTGGGAATCAAACCTGGGTCCTCTGCAAGAGCAGTCGGTGCTCTTAACCACTAGGCCATTTCTCCAGCCCCCAGTTTTCCTTTCTAAATAAAGTATCCCCCAAAAAGCAGTTACTTAAAAATTGTTTTATTTATAAAAATGTATTTTTGGAAAATCTTTTTAGAAATGGGGTGGGTCGTTTTGTTGTTTTGATGAGGTAGCCGGAAGCATTTGGGGGCATTTTTGTTTTTAAGACAGAGTCTTACTATATAGCCCTGGCTGATGTAGAACTCATTGTGTAGACCAGGTTGGCCTCAAACTCACAAGGATCCACTGTCTCCAATTCCAAAGGCCTGTGCTACCACTCCCAGATTTTTAGAATGACACTGGTTTTATTTTTTTAAAAAAAATCTACTTTTGTTTCACAGTAGAAGAGAAGACTAAAAGTAAACTACCAGCTCAGGTTTTAAGAGTTTGTAATGAGGAATACTAAAGAAATCCTCTAGAACTACTGAAACAAAACTTAGTCATTTATTCAAGACCCTTAAAAGAAATATTTTGATTTCAGCAACTTGAATTATTCTTCTTCTCACCAGTTAGATTACTGTTGTGTCATAGATGGTCACTGATTAATAGTTGGTTCCTTCCAAAGAGAAGGTAAGTGAGGTTCAGTCAGCACCAATGCTGCTGTTATAAATGATTACATTTCTGCTGAGTTGGTAAAGCAGAGAAATGCATTTTAGAACTTTTCATTTAAAGCTGGATTATCTCTGTACACCCTTTATTTTCTGGGTAGGCTCAAATAGCATTAATTCTAATCAGCTCATCTCCTGTAACCCCTCCCTACACATACACCTCAGGCTTCTTCCCAATATGGGGAAAGAACTAAAAGTGATCCCTCAATGGGGCTGGAGAGATGGCTCAGTGGTTAAGAGCACTGCCTGCTTCTGCAGAGGACCCAGGTTCAATTCCCAGCACCGACATGGTAGCTAACAAGCTTCTGTAACTCCAGTTCCAGGGGAATCCAGCATCCTCTTCTGACCTCTGTAGGCACTGTACAGCATGGGTACACTTACACACATGCAGACAAGACACTCATACACAAGAAAATTAAAAATAATAAATAAAAAAAATTTAAGTGATCTTCAAGCCTCTGCAGCAAAGAGTGAGAAATGTCCATGTGAGGGTTTGGGCCTGGGAATAGGTTCCTAAGTGTCATAAGAGCTTATCTCCTGGCAGAACAGAACGGGATTATGTGGTTTATATGGGTTTGTCTGGTTGTAGCAAACCCTGACAGGACCTCACAGCACACGGGAGGCTGACTCTCCCTATACTAGAAGAGTTGAGGATTTTGGTGATTACAGCAGCAGGCTGCACTGAGAAAGTACATCTGTGCCAGGAGCTGATGCAGATATGTGGCATGAGTTAACCCACTGCATCCTCACCAGCCCTGACATGAGTTCTGTAGTACAGCTCCTGTTTTCCAGATAAGGAATGGGATACTCAGGTTAACCTGGTCAAGGTTGCACAGGCAGACAGGCTCCACCCTCTGTGCCCCCTTTAACATGAGTGTGTCCTCCTTCCCCAGGGAAGGCTAAATTTGGAGTTTGCAAAGAGGTATAGGGATCCTAACCAACCAAAGGGAGATAAAATAGAGACACAAAGAGCTGACCTGCAGGCTGTCATCCCCAGCCCCAGCCACGTGAGCCTTAGCATAGGCCTCGTTCCTCGCCTAGACCTGGCTGCTGCTGCTGCTGCTGCTGCTGCATCTTCCCCATCTCTCCTCCAACTGAAAGCAGTAATCCTACCCCAGGACCATGCAGATCTGCTCATGTCTCTTTTCAGTCATTGCATTATATTCCAGAAAAAAACAAAAACAAAAACAAAAAAAACATAAAAAAAAAACAGTATTCCATTCCCTTCAGCCTTAGGTCCTAAATGCACTTTGCTAGTCCCCAGCCCAGATCTGCTTGGGTGAGCTTTCCGGGCTAGAACCTGGGAAGAGGCTCTTACTACAGACTGTCAAGGGAGTCTCTTACCAACCAGACTTGAAGGCCACAACTCTGTGGCCACTGCTTTTGTCTCTCCCTTTGGACCATAAGTTCCCTCAATGAGGCTTGCGTGTTTGGCTTACCTCTGTCCATAGCACCTAGCAAAGTCCCTGGCAGCTAGCCAGCCCTTAACAAATATTTTGAATACGTGCATGAGTAGATTACAAGGCCAGTATTCTTTGATGGGGCTTTTAGAGGGTTTAAAAGGATTGCTTAAAACAGGTTTCCTCTAAGTCAATGAGTATTACTGTGGATTTCCAGTTGTCATGGGCACAAAGATACCTCCTCCTGGGGCCATTTCTCTAGCTGTCTCTGCAGGTGACAGTATACCTGCTAGCCAGCTTTTGAAATGATCAGTTTGTTTATAAAGCAGGGCTGTTGGGGATCTGCCCACAGGGTGCTCACCAGGTACTTGCTTGCCTACTATCGCCTCATCTTGAAGAGAGAGCAGTAAGTGCAGTGCTGTTGTTGAAGTTACCAGCTGGTTGGTACCTTGGCATCAAACATCAGACACTGCTGTGAAGTATATCTCTCATAGCTACTCATGGCAAGAATCAGGGTGGGCTCGGCATGATGCCATGCACCTTTTATCCCAGCACTTGGGAGGCAGAAGCAGGTGGATCTCTGTGAGACCGAGGCCAGCCTACATATTGAGTTCCCAGCCTGCTGGGACTACAGGGAGACCCTGTCTCAAAACAACAAAAGAACCAGGGTGCCTTCTGCCTTGGGAATGAAGCAGGGTCAGTGATACAGCACAGAGCAAGACCCAGGAAAGGATGAGCATATAATGGAGGTCCAGACACTGAAGATGCTGTTTCCAGTGGAAGAGAACAAGGGCAGGGTCAGAGCAGTGGGAAGTCGGGTCCAAATCCACAGCCCCGCCAGTCCTGTAAAATAGGCCCTGGTGAGCTAGCATGCTTGTATTCATGCTTTCAAGGCCAAAGAACAGTGGCACTCTGTTCATGTGATGATGTCTTTGGAACTCCTCCTGCGGACCCCTGTGTGCTGCCATTGACACAGTTGCTCTGAGATTACTCAACACAAACAGCTGCTGCCAGGAAGCAAGCACCATTGTTTCCAGGCAGGCTAGGCTACCATCATCTGGAGAAGAGGAAGGATCCTCAAAGGCCAGTTTGCAGTGCTGGGCCACTGCCTGACAGTCCTTCTTGGACCTGTGGAGGACCAGTGTAGAATAATCACTGCAGTCCTGAAAGTCCACCTGTCTGTAGCACTTGCCAGGACAGTGACAGGAGGACTAGTTTTTGTCCTGTGCTGTTTACACCCTGTTTTTTGTTATGATTCCTTTGCAGTGACTTCACTCCGGCAGTATTGATGTGTTGGGTGAGGGGTTTGTTGATGTGTTTTCAGTTTCATTTAACATCAGTCAGTGAGACTCGGGGATGGGTTAGTGATTAAAGCGCTTGCCCTACAGGTGTGAGGGCTGGAGTTCGGGTTCCTGGAACCCACATGAACCTGAGGTGGACATGGCAGCACACCTGTCATTCCAGCAGTCAGAAGGAAGAGATGGGGATCTGCACAGCTGGCTGGACGGCCAGATGAGCTTCTGGTGAGCTCTGGCTTCAGGGGAGAGACCCTGCCTCCGTGAGCAAGGTGCAGAGTTATGGAGGAAGCCTCCTGACACCGGCCTCAGGCCTACATGCACATACAAGCATCCACGTGCATACATATAAACCCATACACGTGGCTGGGGAGATGGCTCAGCGGTTAAGAGCGCCAACTGCTCTTGCACAGGACCCGGGTTCAATTCCCAGCACCCACATGGCAGCTAAGAACCATCTTTGACTCCAGTTCTAGGGGAATCTGACGCCCTCTTCTGAGCTCTGCGGCATTGCACGACACGGGTAAACAAACCTACATGCAGACAGTACACTCATACACATAAGACTAATAAATAAATTTTTAAAAAAATCCATACCCATGTGAACATTCACAACACATGAGACAAAAAGAAAAAAAAAAAACTAAAAGGAAGGAAAGTTCATATTTAGTGAGCACCTACCGTGTGCCAGAAATTTCCATAGGTGTCCTTTCCAAAGGACCGTGCCCAGGCCCATTGCTTCTGGGACATTAGTCTTCAGTCACTGATAGAGATCTTGTCTGGTTAATCATTTAACAGCATAACAAAAACATTCCATGGGTGTGACCCATGGCCGTATATGACCAAGTGAGAAACTAAGCGTTCTAGCTATTACTGTTGCTTGCTTCAGCTTCCTAAAAGAAAAGGTCTGGGGAGATGGGTCAGTGGGTAAAGTGCTTGCTGTGCAAGCATGAGGACCTGAGTTCAGTTCCCCAGCGCCCATGTATAAACCGAGCATGGCGACATGCACCTGTAACACCCGTGTGGGCAATGGGGACAGAGAGCCCAAGACAGGCAGTTCCCTGAGTTTTGCTGGCCAGCCAGCCTAACCCAGATAGTGAACTCTAGATTCAGTGAGGTCCTGTCTCAAAAGTAAAGTGACACTCGGGAGGCAGAGGCAGGCGGATCTTTGTGAGTTCAAGGCCAGCCTGGTCTACAGAGTGAGTTCCAGGACAGCTGGGACTACAGGGAGACCCTGTCTCGAAAAGACCAAAAAAAAAAGTAAAGTGAAGAGTGATAAAGATAGATGCCCCAAGTTGACCTCTGGCCTCCACACATATCCAAATGCATCCATGTGTGTGCACGCACATGGAAGAAGAGAGGAATTGCTGCTGTATGGTAGGCTTTGGTTATGTGCTGAGTTCTGTGTCTTGCTGCATGAGTTCATGTAGTTTGTTTTGGCTCGTTTCCCATGCTTAGCCAGCCCTTTTTACATAGCCATCATCTTAGGGGTTATAATCTGAGTTGATCAGAAAATATTCTTCACAACTTGGAGAACTGAGAACACATGCTTTTATCCCATCAGGTGAGTAAATGTTCTGAGATGATTCTGTTCCAAATAATTATTGCATAATGTGCTTTTTCTTTAGATCAGCCATGGATTTGGAACATTCCTTACATCAGAGCACCAGATACACACGGGAACATGTGGGTGCCCTCCTGAAGCCAAATGCTGTAGAGCTGTGTAAGACATGGAATCTTCTCGTTGGTGTGGGATGTTTGCCTCCCTGAAAGTCTTCTTGCACTGGTTCAAAGCTCTTTACGAAGGTCACTCTTGGTTATGTATCTGCCATTGTCAACATTCTCAGTAAAAAAAAACAAGTGTTATTTTCTTAATTCACTTTTATATGCTCTTGAAAGCAAGCTATTAAACTTTACAATGCTAAAAATGTGTATGTGCCTGGTGTAAAATTACCCTTGTAGTGATGGTGCCTTCTGAACTGGAGCTTGACTTTGCAGTGGCTGCTTCCTCTCCCTCCATCTCCAGAGGTGTCTTTCCTTCAGCTGCTTTAGAGAAAGAGTAGGATCTTTTGCTGTCTGCACCCGCGGTCTCTGGGTTTAGTACTCCTGGGATCACTGGCTGAGGCTGGTGAGCTAGCTGTTTCCGCCCCTGCCCGGCTACCCTGTCTGAGGCTCTGCATTCAGCCCAACTTTCCAAGGCCTCCCATCCTCTCCAGCATCCTATTGGCTGCCTGATTCCTACTGAATCTGACATCACCTATTCTCACACCATGCTCCTGTCTTCCATCACCAGAAATTTTCAAAGGAGACAGCTTGGAGAATCATACAAAAATCACACAAGTATTTTACATGGAAGAAATTCTAAAAGATGACTTAATTTGGTCTAAAGCCAGAAAAGGATGGCCACAGGTCACACAGTATTAGCTCTGAAAGATTGCTTTTAAACCCTTTCAGGCTATTCCTCAGAGGCCTGAGGCTCAAAGGCACCTTGGGCCTCAAGCTTGGGGTGCTACGCAGAATCAAGAGGCCAAGAAGACACTGCAGGGCTCCTCCTCTGCCCCTCTAGCAGAGATAAATATTGGTGATGCCATTAAGACTTTTTTTTTTCTTCTTTAAAAAAAGAAAAAGTTGAAAAGCCAGAAAATTAATTTAACCAGCTTGTTTCACAGTTAAGAAAGCAAAGGTCTAAAGAGGCTGAAAGTCCATGGTCCTGTCCTGGAGGGAGTAGGGTTAGGGGCAGGTGGCGACTTCGCCAATTTCCAGGCACCTGTAGCCTAAGCCATCTAAGATTCCTGTGCGTGGCCCCTCAGCTGCAAGGCTGGAGTAGTCAGGAGTCAGCAGCACCTGGGAGGAGAGTGCAGTGCGGAGGCTGTGCATGCGCAAGCTGAGGATGGAGTGGCGGCTCTGCAGCTGCTGCAGCTAATCCATCAGGGTGAGCCTTGAGTTCCTGCCACTGCTTTCTCTGCTTGCCATCCCCTGGCCACACTCCTCTGGACACAGCAGGACCCTGAAGGCCCACCTCTATGGAGGTTCTATAGAAGGCACTTAGAGACAGCACAATAGGAACAGTAGAGACTGTCTGCAGTCAAGGGGTTTACAGGCCTGAGCCCCTCTCAGGAACATGGGCTCTGCAAAGGGCAGGGCTGAGAGCCAGGCCATCTAGGTTCTAGACACAGTTGCCAGGTCACATAGGAAATAATGCCCTGTGCAATGAGCAAGAATATATGGATTGTGAAAAGCAATCCGTTTTGCCTATAAGGTCCTTTCTTTCATGACTAGCTTAGTTCCCCAAAGTGCCACAGAGATGCACCACAGAGCATGCTGCTACTGTTTCTGAGAACATCGTGGTTCCTTAGTCTCAGGGTAGGGCAGGGCCCAGTGCTTCCTTCTCCCTCGCTGACGCAGCCCTCCTTCCTGCCTGTGTGGAGCAGTGTGACCCTTTCTGTCCTCTTTTAAGTTGCACAGGAACACTGTGCGGTGGCTTTTTTTATGCCTGCTGAGGATCCAGCACCAACTTCTTGTTTCTTTGCAAACTGCCAGCACGGGAGATTTATCTGAGGGGTGTCCACCATGTGAACCACTGCCTTTCCCCCCGCTCCGTAAAAAGGTACCGTATTCTTTTTGCATCTTACCTAGCCCCCCCCCCTTAGGGAAATAGACACGTCACCACCGGACATCTCACTGAGATTTTCACAGCAGGTGATGCATTCCAGCAGAATGTGCTGAAGCAGGGACTGGGTGAGGCTGACCAGGTGATCTGAAGGACCTCGCCTGCCATTTTGGCAGAAAGACTCCACTTCTCCCACTTGTCATGAACTCTCATAGGAATGAGGACTGTTCTGCCACCAGATCCTCAAGGTGAGGGAGGGAGATGAGGTTTTAAGTTATTTATGCATGATATGAACCAGTCTTGAAGTTTACTGGCTTAGGAGACTATCTTTTCACATGACAGAAATGAGTCCTACTCCCCGGATTTCAATTCCCATGCTTACGCTCTTTACTCCTTCCAGTCTTTAACACATGACCTATTGTTAGCTCCATCCTACACATGAGAAATCTGAGCTTCAAGGGAGTTACTCTGCTCAAGCAGAATATCTCACGTGAAGCAATGAAACCAAGCCTCAGTTCCTACCACTGTGGACCCTCATGCCTTCCCGCACCACACCACACTGCATCAACCATGCTCCATATTCCTATTCTTTGATAGATACTAGATGTTTTCCCTGAATAGAAATTTTTAATATTATATGACTTTCAAGTGAATATGGTTTATGCACCAGACTCAGTATGCTAAAATAGGAATCCTAGATTGATTTTTGTCAATTTTCTAGATTAATGATACTCTTCTTTGATTGTGAAACCGTTTCTGAATTGTGTAATGTTTAGTTTTTTTAGTGTGTCTGTGTAGCTCTGAAACTGTAAGCCACATGTGTGCAGGTACCCTCTGGAGACCAGAAGAGGGCACTGTAGCCCTGCAGCTGGATACAGGCAGTTGTGAACCGCCTGCTGTGGTTGTGAGACAAAATAGGGTCCCAGGCAAGAGTAGTACACTCTTAATTGCTAAACCATCTCTCCAGCTCTAATCTCAGTATTTTATTAAAATTTTGGAACTTTTGGCTTTTATTACCAGAATTACTATATTTTTACATTTTATTAATTTTTATGTGTATGAGTATAGTGCTTACATGTATGTAAGTACACCCATGTCATACAATGCCCATGGAGGTCAGAAAAGGGGGTCAGATCTCTTGGAACTGGAATTATGAATGGTTGTTAGCTGCCATGTGGGTGCTGGGAACTGAACCCCATCTTCTGGAAGAGCAACCTGTGCTCTTAACTGTTGAGCCATCTCTCCATCCCCATTACCAAAGAATTATAACTATAATAGGCAAGAAAGAGAATTTGAGAATGCATGCCTCTGACTGAATACCTCAAAACAAAGGTTTGTGTGGGTGTTCTTTATTTACATTTATAAAATGGCAGTTATACTGATGGGTTAATGATATTAATTGTACAGTGACAGACATACACATGGGAATTCAATGACTGACAGGAATAAAATGGCTTAACTATAGTGCAGGGATGAATCTAAATTTCTGTCGATTACATGCTAAATGCATGTTGTGCATAGATCATATCCCATTACAATAAAACCTTTGAGAATTATCCATTTAGTAGCTTGCTTCAAGCAATCACAGATGAGAGACTACTACAAAATAACTTTCTTTAAGGAAGGAAGGGGTTTATTATGACACAGTTTACGAAGGGACACAGCTAAAATAAAACACTTTAAGTAAAGAGATAAGGGAGACCGCCTATCCTACCGTTCTGGTAGGGAGGGCATGGCCGCAGGAGCGTAAGGCAGCTGGTCACATTGCGTCCACAGTCGGGAAGCTATTTTTAACACTTCCGTCAACTACTAAGTTATGTTTTAAATGCGTTCCTCATATAAGATTCATACACAGAAGATGAGGTATGTCAGTTTAGGAGCTGGGGCAGCATCTGCTCCTAAGGAATGCAAGTATGCCCCGTGCGGAGCAGATGATCATCACTGTGCCGAGTGTGTGTCAACTGGTTCCCGAGCATTGACATCACCGGGCTCTGCCTTCCCAGCGCTGTTGCCGTGTCGGGTCTTCCTACTAACCCATCAAAGAGGCCCTCCGACCTCCATTTACAGATTGAGACACACAAAAAAATTATTTGTCCAAAATCACACAGCTGGCAAGGGGGGAGCTCAGATTTTAACCCAGCGTAGTTCCACTGCCTTATTTTGTGTCCAGGCAGCAACTGTGGCAGGTGTTCCCATGTTCCAGCCAAGGGCAGGCAGGCTTTGTATACATGAGCTGTAACTATAGATACAAGACTGTGTGCTTTCATCCACTGTCCTAGCAAATCATGGTTGGCATGACAGAACCAACTAGTGACACACAAACCCAGCCACTAAACGTCGCATCAGTATGCAGGACTCAGCGGCTGAATTATTCAAGTCAGCCCTAGCTTCCTGCCAAGCAGTCTCCTTTCCAGTTAGAACATGGAGAGCTGAAAACTTTGCACTGTTATGTTTGTTCTATTAAATCCTCTGAAGCCTGCTGTTTCTACTGACTTTCTAAACCTAATGTACAAAACAGGAGGAATTGGACCAGGTGGCATTCTGGAGAGACAGCCCAGGAAATCAGGTGCTGGGATACTGGAAAGCACAGGCACCTTGTAATGAGTGGCATACGAATGTGGTAAAATTGTAAGTCTCTGAACAATCAAAATTGCATATTTTACTGAGTTCAAAGCAACCTGTCTCAAAGCAGAATCCAGTTTATGAAAGTGACCCTTCATTCTCTTTAGTCTTCTGAGAAGCTCCACTGCAACCACGGTCAGCCAGATCTAAGTCACATATCTAAGTCACTTAGGTCAGTGTTTCCTGTTCCTCTTGTAGCAAGGTTTTTGGAAGGCATTTGGACCAAATTCCTTTTTTAATACACTCAGAGAAGTTCCAGATGAAAAAGCAAAGGAAAAACTGTGTCCCTAAGGCATTTATTATAGATCAGTTTGATGACTTTATATACATCTTCATCACATTGTGGAACAGGTAGTGTTAACTGCAACGTACTAAGAGGAAAGGAAGAGTCATGGTTACCCAGCTAGGTAATGAACAATAGTTGTGTCTAGTCTCTGGTGCCAGGTCTGTACTGGCCAATCCAGCACATGTCCTTCTCTGGGCCCAAGGACACAGATGACATCACAGTGTGTGCCTTGCATGACTGCCTGTTTCTAGGTTCTTCAGAAATTGTCATGAGAACTGAATGCTGATTTTGTCCAGATAATTGACTTTACTAAAATTTAACAGGCTTATAGTTATTTGCCATTCAATAACTTTTTTTTCAATATTTTAATGAAAGGATCCATCAGTCAGGATTCTTCCATAGTTACAGAAATTAGGTTAATTATTTTCAGGCATTATGATGAGAGACCTTAACAGAGGTTCAGAGAGGGTGCTGGAGTGAGGCATCCATAATGCAACCAAGACTATGTCCAGTTTCAGCTCTGCTCTCTAAAATCTGCCCATCACCCTTATAAATGATCTCTCTACCTGGAGGTGAAATTGCCACAGAGTCCCATCTTCATTTAGCTGTTCCAGAGAAAAGAAAATACTTTCAGAAAGCCCCAAGCAAGGGCCTGGATGCAGCTAATGGGCCAACTCAAGCCACGGGTGCATTTCTCTTTTAAATATGTATGAGTGTTTTGCCTGTACATGTGTATTGTACTAAATATGAGTCTGGTGTCCACAGAGGCCAGAAAGGGAATCAGATCTACTGGAACTGAAATTATAGACAGTTGTAAGGTACTATGTGGGTGCTGGGAACCAAACCCAGGTCCTCTTAAGAGGTACTCTTAAGAGTTAAGTTGAACCCACTCTCCAGTCCCAAGCCATAGGAGCAGTCTATGAATTCCAGATGCATCTATCCCAGATCCTGGGGTGCCCAGTGGGGAGGGGAGGAGTAGCAAAGATTGCCAGAGACAAACAGAAAATACTCATGACCTCTACTTCAAGCAAAGAGAGCCTCTGGAAGAATCATTATTAGTGATCCGGCTGCATCAGCAGTGTACACAAGCTTGTAGAATGGACTTAAAAGACCAAGTTTCTGGGGAAAAAACCTGCACAAATAAATGAGCCCTTGTAGAAGCTGAATGTTCTAGAACTAATTTCTCAAACTGGGTCACAACCCACAGCGAGTCATGAAATCCCCATTAGTGAGTCATGAAATCAATTCAGTGGGTCACAGCCAGCACTTTGGGGTGAAAGAGAGAAGAAAATTTTTGTGTATAGCACAGAGTGGGTGGTTCTTTTTTTCTAATTTACATACCAGGGTGTGTTCAAGATTGCAATGTAAATATATTCCTAGGTTTGCTAGTTCATCCACCCTGAGTGGACAGTCACCTGCACTGTAGTTTGAGACTTGACTGATACCTGGGAGATGACTCAGCTGCAAGGCCCTCAGGATTTATTAGAATTGTCTAGTCCCGCTTGGTGTCCCCAGGCTGTGAGATCTTGGGCAGGTCGTCTAATGCCTTCATCACCCTGTCCTCATCTATAAAGTGAGACTGGTGCCTGGAGGACTGTAACGATTAGAGGACATGGTGCTGTTGAGCAGTGACAAGGCTCCCATCAATCTGAGTTGTGATGATTCTTCCTTTCGGTGGTCAAGCCTGGAACTGGCAGCCTCCAGAGAGCACTTAGAGCATAGCAACTGCAGCACAGAAAAGGAGACCTGTACCTTCCGGAAGCTAGCACTCTTCCATAAATGCTGCTTCCAAACTACTAAACCCAGGTTGCTACCGGAAGACAGGTAGATTTAATGGTCCCCAGCTGCCGCATGGTGGCCATGAGGCCTTGGGGTCCCCCGAGTGGGGGCTGTACTCACAGGAAGTCTTGTGTCCAGGCTCAGTCTCAGAAGCATACTCAGAAAAGCTGTCAAGGTCACCTGCTGTCCTGAAATGAAGAGGTTTATGACACCATACCAGCCTCCCAGAGAACAGTGCTGGGCCCTTAGGGACTCCCTGGGGGAGCCCGAGGTGGGGGACGAGTGACAGGGGAAGCAGGGAAAGGTGGTGGGAATGGAAAATAATCACGTGACCAAGATCCTTACTGTGCACAAGATACTTCTGTCAGTTCATATTTGAGTGTGTGCCATATACATGCCAAGCCTGCCTACTTCGCCTCTAGAAGTCTCTTTTATAATTGAAAAAAAACTGTGGCTCAAAACAATCTGTGGATCTGCCCAAGGTTTTGGGGTTGTTTTGTTTTGTTTCTTTTTTTTTAGTTTTTTTTTTCCTTTTTTTGGTATTTTTGAGGCAGGGTCTCCCTTTTAGTCCCAGCTGTCCTGGAGCTCGCTCTGTAGACCAGGCTGGCCTTGAACTCACAGAGATCCTCCCACCTCTACCTCCCAAGTGCTGGGATTAAAGGCACATGCCACCACACCCAGCTGGTTTCGTTTTTTTAATATTTTTTATTTTTATGTGTAGCGGTGCATTGCCTGCATGTGTGTAAGTATACCCATGTTGTACAATTCCAGTGAAGGTCAGAAGAGGGCATTGGATTCCCCTGGAACTGTTGATAAGGAGTTGTTACCCACTATGTGGGTGCTGGGAATCGATCCCAGGTCTTCTATAAGAGTAGCCAGTGCTCTTAACCACCGAGCCATCTCTCCAACCCCACAAAGTTTTATTTTTAAAGATAACTAGAGCAAGCTCCTGGGTGCTGAACTGTTGTAACAGGCTCAGGCAATGGTATCTGTGCTACCATTGGTGGAACTGACCCTTCAGTCAGAGAGGGGACTGGGTGTCCAAACGAGCATCTGGCTTCTTTCCAGAGGCTGCTCAGGACACTTCTCAAGAGCCCAGGTGAGTCTTGGCTGCTTTCCATCTCTCCTGGCCTTCCAGAACCTGTTGGCCCATAGGCGGCCTCTCCCTGTGAACTCCCACACCCGTTGGGTAATGGCACTCTCGCTTCCACTTGAAACAGTAGCACAGAGTGAAGGGGGAGGGTGTCTCGTTGTTTTAGTAGCAGGGTGAGGAGAATGGACTAAGGATTAATGGAGTAATATATGAGGAAATACTTAGAAGTAAAAGAAATGCTTCTATCATGATTAATGTGTTGGTTGTTTTAGAAAATCCTCTTGAATTGTATACCATCTTGGTCGCTCTTACTATAGGTAACTTATAGCCCAAAAAAGCTAATTTTTTAAAAATGAGATCAAATAATGTAAAGCTCAAATATTATATTCTGTGTACATGAAAATTCTACATCAAAAAGCATAAAATCAATTGTTGGTTTCTCCTTAATGATACTGCTGCTGAAATGCTTAGGGACAAGTGTACTGATATCTTCAGAGTGCATAAAATGTAATGTATAAGTTGATGGCTATATTCATGAAAAAGCAAAAAAAGGAAAATTTAATTGTATTTTCTAGTTATCAACTTGGTGGATTTACAAGTTGTAACTTTGATGTGTTTGGAAAGTTTGTTATAAGAAGTTGTAAGAAAACCAAGTAAATTTAGGTTTCTGGAAAAATAGAATAGCTCTCATTAAATAAATTATTTTTATTGATCCATCCCTTTCTTTTTTAAGACAGGGACTCATGAAACTCAGGCTAGCCTAGAACTTGATATGTAGCCAAGGCTGGTCTTAAACTCCTGACCCTTTTGCCTCTACCTCCCAAGTGCTTGGATTATAGATATGTGTTGTCATTTCCTGAATCCTGGGCCAACTCCTTCTCAGATAAGAACTATAAGTTCTGGGGAAAACATTATTTAAAAACAAACCATGTGGGGGCTGGAGAGATAGCCTAGCAGTTAAGAGCACCGACTGCTCTTGCAGAGGACCCGGGTTTGATCCCCAGCACCCACATGGCAGCTAAGAACCATCTGTAACTCCAATTCCAGGAGAACTCCAGTTCCAGGGGAATCTGAGACCCTCTTCTGGCCTCTGAGGCATTGCACGGCACAGGTGCACAGACCTACATGCAGACAGTACATTCATACACATACAAAAATAAATAAAATAAAATAAAAAAAACAACCATGTAAGATAGAGAAAAATCCCCCAAACTGGAGGTGAGTTCATTTGGGAAGAGAGGCAGCATGACGGCCTAGCTTCCTGGCATTTTCCACTTTTAGCCTCAAGTCCTCTCAGTCTCCACTGTGAAAGACTTTCTGCCTCGTATTACTACAGTAGAGGGTTCAGAGCAACCATTGCTTGCCAGGGGAAGATGGGGAGATGTTTCCAAAGCTAACGCCTGGTAGAGGCGGTGGCCCACTGGTAACCCCAGTTGAGGAAGCAGAGACAGCCAGCTAGCCAGATTAGCAGACATACCCAGTTCTCGGTTCCAAGAGAGAGAGCAGTGGAGGACGACACCAACACTAGCGTCTGTTTCCATTGCAGAATGGGTTCTGTTGGAAAGCATTGACTTGGTCAATCCAATTAAAATGTGATGACTGCTAGAACTGACTCATTTTTCCCCCTCAGAAAAGATCCAGTACAGGTCAGAGACAGGTTAAAAGTAAATGGGGCCAGGTGTGGTAGTGCAAGCCTTTAATCCCAGCCCTCCATAGCCAGAGGCAGGCAAATCACTGAGTTCATGGCTGGCCAAATCGACATAAGCAGTTCCAGGCTAGCTAGAACTACATAGTAAGACCCTGTGTGTGAGTGTGTGTGTGTGGGGCGGGGGAGTTAGGAAAAACACACCATTACAGATATCAAGCAATGTATGCTTAATTACAGCTTTAAAGTACTTGAAACAACACTTTAGCTGCTGAGTTTGAATACTTCTATTTCACCAATCCATAGAATTAGCTAGAACAAACATTAGCAAAAATAGAAGAGCTAAAAAGCACTTGGAATGCCTTCACCTGACACACATCAGATATAGCAGAACCTGCACACCTACAGCTGCAGAAGACTCCACCTTCCAAGTACATTTTGTGTGTTCATTAAGACAGACCATCTGGCTGGACTATAAAAACAAGTCTCTGACTACATTGGAAATAAGTTAAAAGTAATTTGTCTTTTTCATTAAAAAATGCAAATATTTGGAAATTAAGCAAAATATTCTTACATGACTCACAAGCCAAAGAAGAAAGAAAATATTTTAACAAAATATTCCCAAAATGTTTATGGTGCAGGTAGCAGTGAACTAACATGGAACTTGGCAGCTTTAAGACAGATGAAATTATAGTGAAAATAATCTAAAATTTGTGCTGTAGGTACTTTACCATAAGCAGCTAGAAAATAAAGCAAAGCAAACCCAAAGAGAAATAGGAATATAAAAATAACATAATAGAAATCCCAAGTAGAATTTATCCTGAAAATGCCATGCTTTCTTAAAATGTTCATCTTTTTAAAATTTATTCTTAACAAGAAAAACAAAACATTAATGAAATCCAACATACTGACAGAATAAAGACAAACTATAGCATTATTGCAATAGAATAGAGAAAACATTAGCCATAATTCAGCAACAATTCCTGCTTTATTCAAACAGAAAAGCTCAGAAAACTAGAACCAAAAATAAAAGGGATGTTTCCTCAACCACAAAAAGGGGATCTGTGACAACCCCACAGCTAACACCATATAATAAACTGAAGAAGTCCCTTTAAGATCTTAAAGAAGACACAAAGCTATCTGCTTCCAGTTTGCCATCTCTTATTATTTCTTAGACATTGCAGTAAGAGAAGATAAAAAAATTGAAGAAGCAAACCCCTGCTTCAGATGGTTTTATAGATGATTATCTGTAAAAACTCCTATAGGACTACTATAAGTAACAAATACATTTTTTTTACTTTTTTATTGATGTTTTGTGTATTTCATACATCATTTCTCAATTCAGTTCAGGCATAGTCCCCTTTCCCTTCCCTCCCACCCCACCCCACCTGACCCTACTCCAGACCATGCACTCTGCCATAACTGTCCTGTATCCTTCTCTCAGTCTTTTTTTTTTATGCTTAGTAATTCACATTTTCCTCCATTAATTTTATATTACTCTAAAATACTACAGATACATGTTCTTCACCCATATACAGTAATTACAGAGTTTGAGAATAATTGGTGGGTGGATTCTAGAGACCAGTTGAGAGATTCACATTATACCAACATAGTTGTTTTCAGATAAACAAAAATATAACAATAATGTCACAAGTTTACAGGGTGCAAGTGAATTTGCAATGTTTATCTATATACTACAATAAATGTGAAAACAAGCATTTGAATTTCTATTTTCAATATGATCAGAACAAAAAAAAAAAAAAACCACTGTAGAACAGATTCACAAAAGCACTATGAGGTCTCCTTAGTACAACTTAGCAGGAAGATCTAAATATATAGAGAGATAAACCTCATCCATGAATTGTCAAGAAGTCACTGCTTCCTTCTCAAAACAGACTAAACAGTCCTAATCAAGATCACATATTGGCTTTTTCTGTTGAAATTAGGAAGAGTCTGTGATTTGTTTTAATAGAAACAAAGATTTTTTTTTCTTTGGTCTTTTTGAGACAGGGTCTCCCTGTAACTCCAGCTGTCCTGGAACTCGCTATGTAGACCAGGCTGGCCTTGAACTCACAAAGATCCGCCTGCCTCTGCCTCCCAAGTGCTAGGATTAAAGGCGTGCGCCACCGCCTGGCAGAAACAAAGATTTCATTATATGCTAAGAAATACCAGAAAAGAAGAGCAAAGTTGGAGAACTTGCATTTCCTGACTTCAAAGCTGACTAGAAGACGGATTTAAAGACTTCTTATTTGCAGGAGCCAGGAAAATGGAAAGGAACCCTGAGGCTAAAGGCAAGAAGGAGCTGTATAGAGAAGAATATCAAGGGGGAGATAGGGGAGTAAGAGAGGGTTATATAGCAGCAGTGAGAGGAGATATAAATAAATAGATGGTGTGAAAAGCCAGTGGGAAACCTGTTGTCTCAAAGTCCTCCTGAAAAAATACACATAATACATATACATGAGTGCATATGTGTGTCTGTGCGTATATGAGTGCATGTGTATAGCTGAAGGCTTCATAACAAAAAAACACAGTGCCAGTCTGGAGAAACTTCCCTCCAAGAGACACCCCAAAATCACAGAGGCTATTGCCACAGCCCTTGATTGCCACTCAGAACTTTAAGGTAAGACCCTATTGTTAAAGACAGGCCATACTTTGGACAAAGGACTTGGACAATCAAGGTGGAACTGACTGGAAACCTCCTCCTTGACTAGCTTTCATGGTATTAGATAATACTATGCGAGCTGCCAAGGGGGGGAAGGGGGACAATCAGTAGTGCTGCACAGCTGTAAAGCCTAGTAAACAACCGCTGGCCCAGAAAACTATTGCTATTGGTATAGTATTGGCACTTTTATCTTGGAGGTAATCAACAGCTATCTAATTGGAATTAAGACCTGCTCAATGGGAGGGAACTCATGTGTGGTAGTTTAAACAGAGCCAAATACACTTGGCTCGGAGATCATAGATCCAGAGAAAAACCTATTTTGCCACATCCCTGGACCAACATGATTTCTTATTGTATTGTGAATATGCATCTTCATATTTACAGAGAAGTATACCTCTTACCTTTCATCAGAGAAGTTCCTTTTTGCAACAGATTAGAGACAATTACAGAGTTCCATAACCAGTCAAACTCAGAGGAGTCTGTGAGATGCTTAGCCCTAAGTAACACATCCTCAGTGCAATTCTACACCTAAGATGAATGAATCTCTCAACTCTCACCAGAGAAGTTTCCTTTATGCAGAAAATGGTGATTAACACAGAAACCCACAACTGGCCAGTGCACAGAGCGCAAGAGACTAGAGTGCTTATCCCTGATTAGGACACCTATTTCAGACTTCTCCCTCCCAAAGCTCAGGAATCATTGCAGAGAGGGAGGGGGCAGAAAGATCGTAAGAGCCAAAGATGGAGGATGACCACAAAGAAACAAGAGCTCTCCAGACCGCTGCTCAGTTACTCAGATGAGCGCACAGCAATGGCGACAGCATGCACAGTCCCATGCGAGCTAAGCCAAGCAGAATCCCAGCACAGAAAGAGGAAGTGGGTAAGAAATCCGGACCTGGGGCTGGAGAGATGGCTCAGTGGTTAAGAGAGCCGACTGCTCTTGCAGAGGACCCGGGCTTGATTCCCAGCACCCACATGGCAGCTAAGAACCGTCTTTAACTCCAGTTCCAGGGGAATCTGACGCCCTCTTCTGACCTCTGAGGCATTGCACGACATAGGTGCACCAACCTACATGCAGAAAAAAAAAAGAAATCCCAACCCACCCTAAGGAAGTTTTTGGCAACTTACGGCTGCTGGGAGGGGTAGAGACAGTCTCTTTCACGGATGGGCCTCTTGGTAGGTTAATCAGGCTCCTGTGTGATGTACACACACTGGAGGACATTTGGGGACACAAATCAGGAGAGGGGATCTAAATACCATCAATTTATATTTATTAAAATTTCAAAAATTCAATTATTTTTTAATATTTTGATTATTTTACATGTTTGTATTGCCTGCATGTATATAAATGCATATGTGTCATGCAATCCATGTGGGTTCTGGGAATCAAACCCAGGTCCTCTCCAAGAGCAGCCAGTGCTCTTACCTGCTGAGCCATCTCTCCAGCCCCCAATAAAAAAATTTTAATTTCTTATTGGCATAAAGAGTATAAAAATAGATAATGAAAAATAAAGTTTCTGAAATGCATTCCTATTTTTCTTCTCAATAACCAGCATTAGTAAAGTGGATATCATCTTGGGCAAAGTGAACCTCAACTCTAACCTTGCACCATACGGAAGCAAACTGTGCACAGAGCCAGCTATAAAACTGGGGGAGAGACCCCGAAAACCTATGCAGCCTTAAAATACACAATCATTTCTGTTTAATTTTTATTTTTTTAATTTTATTTATTTATTTATTTATTCATTTTATGTGTATGAATGTACTGTCTGCATGTAGGTTTGTGCACCAGTGTCGTGCAACGCCGCGGAGGTCAGAAGAGGGCGTCGGATTCCCCTGGAACTGGAGTTCTCCTGGAATTGGAGTTATGGACGGTTCTCAGCCGCCATGTGGGTGCTGGAGATCGAACCCGGGTCCTCTGCAAGAGCAGTCGGCTCTCTTAACCGCTAGGCCATCTCTCCAGCCCTATTTATTTTTTATGTGTATGAATGTACTGTCTGCATGTAGGTCTATGCACCCGTGTCGTGCAATGCCCCGGAGGTCAGAAGAGGACTTCAGATTCCCCTGGGACTAGAGTAAAAAATGGTTCTCAGCCCCCATGTGGGTGCTGAGGATCAAACCCAGGTCCTCTGCAAGAGCAGTTGGTGCTCTTAACAGCGAGGCCATCTCTCCAGCCCTCTGTTTAATTAAAAAAAAATTTATTTTATGTGTATGTGCACACACACGCGTTTTTATCTTATGTGTGTGTGTGCTATGTGCACCACATGTTTGCATGTATCTAAGAGGCTTGAAGAGGATGTTGGATCCCTTGTAACTGGAATCACAGGTGGTTGTGAGCCATTCGAGGTGGGTGCTAGAAATTGAATGAGTCCTTTGAAGAACAGCAAGTACCCTCAGCCATCTTCCAGCCCCAATAATTTCTTAATATACAGAGGGTGCCAAACATTAAAGACTGGTAAATTGGACTTTACCAAAATTAAAAACTTCCATCAGAAAACACATTTTTAGCGTCAGCTGGCCTGGAACTTACTGTGTAGACCAGGCTGACCCTAAACTCAGAGATCCCCTGCTTCTGTCTCCCAAGTAAGGGATTAAAGGCATGTGCCATCATGCCCAGCTCAGAAAATATTTTAAAAATAGATATGTCTATGATGAAAAATTGTAAAATAGTTTCAAGATACGTATCTGAGAGAGAACTGGGATCCTAGGTATATAAGGCAGCACTGGAACTCAATAATAGGAACCAAAGTGTGTGTGTCTGTGTGTGTGGGCGTGTGAGCGTGCGTGCGTCCGTGTGTGTGCACGTGCGTGTGCGTGCGCGTGCACGTGTGTGCGTATGGAAGTCAGATGGCAACATGTGCGGTGTCTCCCTCAATTGCTGTCCTCCTTTTTTAAAACAGAGCCCTTCCCCGAACCTGGAGCTCACTCATTTGGCTAGGCTGGCTGGCCGCCAGTGAGCTCCAGGGATCTGCCTGTCTCCACCCCTCCCCACCCCCAGGAGCACTGGGATTTCAAATATATACCACCGTGCTCAACTTCTTATGCGGATGTTGGGACTCTGAGCTTGGGTCCTCTTGCTTTTGGGACAAGCACTTTACTAGCCCAGCCATCTCCCTAGATCCCTGAGACCAAGTTCCTAAATGAGCAAAATAATTCAATAATTTACAAAGAGATACCAGTACTCAACATATTAGACATCAATAACGTGCAAATTAAAACCCCAGTGAGTTACGTGTATATGCCACTATCCAGTGGGCTTAAAACTAAAATGACTGGCACTGCCAAGTGTTTATAAGGATATGGACGTTGTACAATGTTGATCAGTAGAACTACTTTGAAAAAAAGTCATAGTTTCTTACAAAACTAAATGCCTACTTTTCATATGGCTCAGCAATTCCATTGCTACATATTTACCTGAGATAAGAAATACAGTATCACCAGATGTGGTGGCGCATGCTTTTAATCCTAGCACTTGGGAGGCAGAGGCAGGTGGATCTTTATGAGTTCAAGGCCAGCCTGGTCTACAGAGTGAGTTCCAGGACAGCTGGGGCTACAGGGAAACCCTGTCTCGAAAAAGACAAAAAATAAAATAAAATAAAATAAAAAAATACATGTATCTACAAAGGATTCTTTTTTCATTGATTTTATTATATCCTAAGTTTTAATTATGATAATAAATTTCTCACATTCCTGGTTTCTGTCATCAAGAAAGTGAATAAAATTATGGCTTATCCAAACAATGAAAAGCTGAAAAAACAATTCACTAGGTCATCTACTATGGATGACTTTCTGAAACAGTGTTTTACACAAGAGACATAATTATGGTTCTAATGATTCTGGGGATCCAGGACAGACAAAACTATAAAGGATAAGACAATCCATGGTAGAAAAATTCAGGTGTGTGGTTACAACATCTGCAGAAACTCACAGGAAGATTTGCTGGAAAGACTTGTGGACACTCTGACCCAGTTGGTTGACACTTGGTTCATGGGAGGGGTTGACTGGCATTTGGCTCCCAAGGATGCACACATTTGTCAGAACTCATCTAACGGTATATTTGCACTTGTTGTTTGCAAGTTTTACCACAAAAAATTACAAAAATGTGAATATTGAATAATAAGTACTAGAGATCGAGGTGAAAATGCATGAAAATCTATAGCTACAACTTTTCAAAATGTATCCTAATGGAACAATGGTCTAGTAGAATGCCATTTGTAGAATCTAGGTGGTGGTATCTGAGTTAGCTCTGTAAGAGTCATTCAACTTTGATATACTTTTGGGGGGAGTGTCTTTTTTTTTTTTTTTTTTCGAGACAGGGTCTCTCTGTAGCTCCAGTCACTACATAGACCAGTCTGGCCTTGAGCTGGCCTGCTCTGCCTCAGGTAGTGCTGGGATCAAAGCCTTGGGCCACCACGCCCAGATTTACACCTTTTCTTAAACTAGTAAAGGTAACTGGGGTGCTCACTGTGGGTATATATACAGATGCCCTTATATGCGATATTCCCTAGAGCTCTTCCTCCCCCAGTAGACCGCTACAGGATGAAAGACCAGAATATTCCTTTATTCAAATCATTTGTAAATCTAAACAGGACTGCAAGCCTTTCTATCTCCATCTCTGGTGGGTATCGTGGGTGACTTGGTCTCCTGAGTCCACTCTCTCTTAAAGTGGAAACATTCTGCTTCTTTCGTAGATAGCTACATATCCATTCCCGGGTTCATGCATCTTCGCTCCCCCGGCACTGCAACACATTCTGGACCTGCAGTGTGCAGCTGGGTATTCTGCTGAGGACCACATGAGTCTAAAGGGGATGCAGCGCCCCCTTCTGGCCCCAGAGGGACCCGCTCAGATCAGTGGAGCTCTGGCCTCCGCTCTTCAGCACCCACTCCCGGGATCTGCGCACCCGGGTGGGAGCATCGCTCGGGTACCCTTCCGAGCTCCTGGAGACCGCGGGCGCAGAGCAGCGAAGACCGGCCTCCGGGCCCGGGAGGCGGGCACGGGGCGGAGTCGCAGCGGCTGGCAGCAGCTTGGCTCCACCTGTTGCAGTGTCTGAGTGGACCCTGGAAGGAGGGCAGCGCTGGGCGCAGACTTCTGCTCCCAGCCCGGCAGGGCAGGGTCCGGCCCCGCAGCGCGCAGTGGGAACCCAGAGACCGTCCTGACCCTGCCGCAGCGAACAGGTGCGCGGGAGAGGCGACGCCTGAGCGCGGCGGTGGGGTGTCTGGGTGGGCGCCCCCGCAGTGTGCTGGGGAGGCTTCTTGCTGGTTTGCATGGGGTAACCGGGAGCACTCTGCGCGGAGCCCTTGCCTGCGCAAGAACTACGGAGCGCAGGCAGCCAAACCAGGGTGGAAGATACGGAACTCTCCCAGCCGCTGTCCTTGGCCGCCTCTCCTGGAGATGGGCTGGCAGAGCCGGCACGTGGGGAGAGGATGCCCCGGCGCAGCACCCAGAGGCCGAGGGTGGCGGAGGCAGGCTGGGAGTCTGCCTGGAAGGGTGCTCCTAACTTCCTTCACTCGGTTCCAGCCTCTCTCTCTGCTCTCCCTGCAGTGATCCGGCAGCCGGCTGCCGCTTCGCCGGGGCTGGGTGGGAGAGCCCATCCCACAGATGCCGCTGCTCACTGTCCTGTCCGTGCGCCTGCCCCAAACCGGTTCCAGCCAGGACGGTGATTGGCTATTCCAGAGGCTCGGGGAGACCCGGAGTACCACGGATCAAGCTGAGGAGGAATCAGAGCCGGCGGACACCTCTCCCTCCCCCTTCCGCCTTCCGCCCCCCGCCCCCCAGCCATCCGCAGTTGGTCCAAGGAACCGAGACCTTGAAGCTCCGGTTACCTGCTGGTCACCAGGAGCCCCCGACCTTCTCCTCGGTAGGAATTCGAGTTCTCTGAAGTTTGCCTTGAAGACTCGCCACGCCTCCTCCCCCATCTGAGCGGGACATGGAACTGGTGTGCACACCCAGCGCCCACAACCTCGTGCCAAGCCGGAGCGGACTCTGCGCCCCGACGCCTGGATCTTCAGCTTGAAGGAGAACTCCAAGGCGGGCGGGGCAGCGGCGACAAAGCGGATTTGAAACCTGGAGTCCAGGTGGCCTTGGGGAGCTGGCGCCGCCACAGCCGGCCGGTGTTCCGCGTGGCCCGGGGCAGCGCGCGGCGGTCATGGGCCAGGAGGCACCCGGAGCGGGCTGAGCGCGTGCTGAGCGCCCGCCGAGCACAACCTCCCCGGGCGTGGGCGCGATCCCCGGGCGGTTTGGCCGGCCCTCGCCGGGCTGTCCCTCCCCGGGCCATGGCTGGCCGCGGTTGCAGCTGCGGCCCAGGCCACCTGAACGAGGACAACGCGCGCTTCCTGCTGCTCGCGGGGCTCATCGTGCTCTACCTCCTGGGCGGCGCCGCTGTCTTCTCCGCGCTGGAGCTGGCGCACGAGCTGCAGGCCAAGCAGCGCTGGGAGGAGCGCCTGGCCAACTTCAGCCGCGGCCACAACCTCAGCCGCGAGGAACTGCGCGGCTTCCTCCGCCACTACGAGGAAGCCACCAGGGCCGGCATCCGCATGGACAGCGTGCGTCTGCGCTGGGACTTCACGGGCGCCTTCTACTTCGTGGGCACTGTGGTGTCCACCATAGGTAAGTGAACCGCCTGCTCTCCCGGCCGCTCTACTTCCAGGGCCCTGCAGATCCATTTTCTCAGGCCTGAGTATCCACCTGGGCGCCCCGCATTCCACCAGGTGAGCCCTCCGTGGCTGATCAACAGGTGGGACTCCTTGCCACTCTGAGCATGGTACACCAGCCACAGCTTCCCCTCGTGCTTATTATAAATAGCCCTCAAACCCCTCCCCACAACCCAAGAGCCAGGCACCGCATGTTAAGCACTCCAAGGGATCGGAATGGTCTTTAAATTGGAGAACCGCACCTGTAAGTTTTCCGTCTAGTTAGTGACTATGACCAGCCACTGAGTGCCAGCTATGCACAAGCCACCGCTCAAAGGAAAGCCTGCATTGCCCATGGCTTTAGACTTAAGGGAGTTCTCTACAACTCGGATTTTCAGATGAAAAGGAGGCAAAAGTGTCAATAAGGACTCAGGCTGGAAAATGTTTCTTGCTAGGAAGAACCAGGAAAGAAGTGACCTTTGAGGCTGAACCAGTTTGAGTTTGGTATGATTTGGCTTTAGGGGACCAGAGGACACCCATTGCATTCTGGGACAGAGAGGACTTGAATCCAGAAGCGCTGTGAGTTGACTTGTAGAAGACAGACTAGGAAGGCCTGGTGGCTGCTGGGAATGGAGGGGAACCTTTACTACCAGACTAAAAAGTTAGAACTTCCCAGGAGGCAACTGAGAGCCATTGGGAATCTTGAGAATGATCCGTGATACATTTATCCCCTTCAGAAAAGAAAAGATGGAGGCTCTGTGCGCTACACTCTAAGACTGCTCACCATTGAAGTATAATTGAATAATGAGAGCTTGGAGACGATAATGGGGAAATCCTGGGAAAAGGAGAGCTGGTGGGGGAAGGGCCCTAAAGGCTAGACCAAGAAAGGAAGTGGTGCAGCAGCCACTGGTCGCAGGAGCTGACAGGCAGCCGTGGTAGCAGCTGCCCAAGGCTTGTGTGCCCTGCACTCTGCAGTTCGGGCTCTTGTGCTGTTTACAAGGGCTCATCAGTGACAGTAGTGACAGGTGAACCTCCTTTGAGGCTCCCACACATGGCTGTGTCATGTAACCACTCTGCCAGTGGGAAAGGAGCCTCAAGCCTTAGCCCTGATTAGCCAAGAAAGGCTTGCCAAGGCTAGCTAGCCAGGAGCCCAGGCTTTCAGCAGACCAGCAGATGGCAAGGCAGAAAGGACCAGCATAAGAGGGACACACCAGCTGGGCCAGAGTGTTGTGCTAAATGGTCCAGCTCACAGCTCCAGCTCATGCTAGTGACCCTGTCAGAGCAGGTTGTCCTGGCACCACAGTGGCTGGGAGTCTCACAAGCAAAACCTCAAACCTCTCAGAGCCTTCCCCACGAGAACCCCTAGAGCTAGGAAAGCGCAGTACTGTGCCCCCACCAGAGCCCACCTCCAGCCCACAACCTCCGCTGGACTCTTTCCTGTCTTCCACGAGCCCCTTATCGCACAACCTTCCGTGTCTGAGAAGAAAGATCCAGAATCTTGAAGCAGGAGCATTGAGGAGAGCAGTCTGACTAGCACTTTGGAGCTTATGTTGGATCCTTATAGGATTATCCTTATAGGATTAAATAAGAATCCTTACAGGATTCTTATTTAGATGACTGATTATTTAGGGAGCGGTTTTGATGAGAGATGGAGGTGGTTCTGATCCCCCCAAGCAGCTTCACAAACCACCTCTCAGAGCAGTGTCTGTGCATAGGTGATGAGGGCTAGTGCCACAGGAGCAGGTGGGTGGGCATGTAGGAGCTGTCAGTACAGCAGCAGGTGGAGTCAAAGGAGCCCATGGAGTCAAAGGAACCCTATGGGTCTACAGTAGGGGCTTTGGGTCCTGGCTCTGGAACTTTGGCAAGTATCTTAGCTCTTCTGAGTCTCAGCCTTTTCATCTTTAGTGTCTACAAAGTGCCTAGCCTAGACCTGGGCACAATAAAACTACTGGGTAAATATTAGTCTTGCCTCTTGCCCACTCCCTTTCCCTAAGCCTGTCCCTTCTAGGGTTCTGATGGGGAACAATGAGCTCATGGAAGAAAATATGTATTTAAAAGAACAAAACATTGCCTGTGTGGTTATTGATAGAGGAATTTTGGCTGGTGATGTTCATGCAGGTACACGCAGCTTTCATTCATAGTCACAGTAGAGGCGCCATGACAGAGCTTATTCACCATATTCCCTTGTCTCCTTCAAGACAAGCTGTAGAGGACTTCCAACCCAGTATGAAGAAGCTAGGTGTTTCCATAGACATCATCTTGGATAAGGGGAACCATTTCCTGGGCCTTATTATTTTGACAAATGGAAAACTCAGAGCCAAATTTGGGGGTCACGCAGGTCCTTTTTTGACACATGCCTCTGTATCAACAATTGTGCCTCAGTTTCCACATCTTATGTTTTCTCACCTCTTCAATGCTTTAACCCCATAAGCATCCGTTTCTACTTCAGTATACTTAGACTCCATGGCTGGATTCATGGGAGGCCTATGCTCTTAAACCCTTTCTTCTTACAGAATTATTAACACATTGAACATATGGTTATAATTATGTGAAAATGAATCTCATGATTAAAATTTATTTAATTTTCATCAAAATTGATTCATATTAGCAGTTCATGTTCTTCTATAACCCAAATAAGATGGAAACAAGAAGTTCATGTTCTATGAATAAATTAATCTTCTTTTGCTTTTTGTTTTTTGGTCTTTTTGAGACAGGGTCTCCCTGTAGCCTGCCCTGGAACTTGCTATGTAGACCAGGCTGGCCTTGAACTCACAGAGATCTGCCTGTGTCTGCCTCCCAAGTGCTGGGATTAAAGGTATGCTCCACCCTGCCCGGCTGAATCTTCTATTTCAATTGGAAGCAGGCCTGTTTGTATTAATATGTGTGTGTGTGTGTGTGTGTGTGTGTGTGTGTGTGTGTAATATTTAAGGGTTTTAACCTTTCCTCTAAAGAGTAGATAGGTTGTCTTTCCATCCCCACCTCCTGGAGTAAAGGAGTGTTTTCCATTTCTATACTTATATTTTGTAGTCTTTCTCAGTCTTTCTCCCAACATACCTGTGCTCAGAACATCTTTTTCCCATCCAGATCCTGTAAGAGAACAAGGTTTAGCATCTGCTCTCCATTTCTGGACATGACAGTAGTATCTGGGGCACTGTAACATGCTTTTTTGTAGGAACAACTGCAGGTGCACTTTAGAGTTCTAGCTGAGCAGTGAGTGGGTAAGAGGAGCTAACAGAAAGAGTGGCCACTGGTGAGTTTCTTCTCACTCAAGGGAGGTCAGAAGCACCTCTTTCTTGAGACCCATGTCCTAAAACCAGAGGGAAGCTGAGACGGCCCATTGTGAGAAGCCAAGATCCAGTCAGTTACTCCTATCAGGATCTTGGGGTTGGCGTCCTGGCACGGGACGTAGTTCTTGTGCTCCTCTGTCCCACATTCAAGTCCTTACATATATTCGCCTGAGCCTAATGCACCCAAAATTCTTGTTTAGCTCTTCTACACTCTATGAAGGAGAGATGGGTTTGATGTGAATGTAGCCTAAATAATAATTGGACTCTTTTTAACATAGCTTTCTTTTCAAAGATTGGTCTAATAGCCAAAACTAATGAAAAAAATAAATTCAATTTTTCCTTGCATCTTTAAGGAAGCTTAAAGGTCCCCAGTTTATCACACTAAGGAGCTCAGTCTCTCCTCCTTTCTGGGTCCGGGGCTTCTCATCTCTAAAGCCCTCTGTGCCCCATGTCAACTTGACACACCTGGGACGAGGAAATCACAACTGAGGAATTTTCTCTATCAGACTGGCCTGTGGGTAGATCTATGAGACATTTTCTTGATTGTTAGGTCATGTGGGAGGGCCCACAACCCACATCTGTGGGTTGTGCCACCCCAGACAGGTGGCTGTAGGTTATATAAGAAAGCAGGCTGAGCACAGGCCAGGGGAGGAAGCCAGTACGCAGCGTTCCTCCATGGTCTCTGCCTCTGCTCCTGCCTCTGCTCCTGCCTCCAGGTTCCTGCCTTGGCTTCCATGGGTAATGGACTGTAGCTCTAAGCCAAATAACCCCTTTCCTCTCCAAGTTGCTTTTGGTTGATGTTTTATCACAACAATAGAGAAACAAACTAGAACATCCTCCTCAAGCTCAGGCCAGCCAGAAGCCCCCTGTGGTTCTTTCTGCCCCCCCCCCCAGTCCCCTCTCCCTACCATCAAAGTCAACATGGTCTTTCCTGATTCCTTTAGCATCCTCTCATTTAACCCATGACCTGGAGTCTACAATGTACAGGACAATCACTGGAGGTGACCAATGCCAATCCTGTCCCCTTTGAGGAATGGAGAGAGCAGGGCCACGTTGTGATCTGTTTGTGCTTTCTCAGCCTGTAATAGGGGAGGTCTCCCCTATAAGCTGCATCCCAAAAGCACCTGGCAGAGGGACCCCCAACATAACCCTGCTCTTCCCCTCTAGCCCTCTGCACCCTGAGGTTCCATTTATGTGAATTTCAGGGCATTTTCCAACATGTCTAACATGCTACATCATTAGCACACACACCCATTACATCTCCCCTTAGCCAAAGGGCCATCTTCATTTGTTTATTGTTATGTGTATGAGTGCTTTTGTTTGCATGTAAACCCACTGGTTTTGTGCAATGCCTGCAGAGCCAGAAGAGGGTGTCAGATCCTCTGGACCTGGATATGGATGGTTATTAGCCACCATGTGGGTGCTGGGAACCAAACCCAAGTCCTCTACAAGAGCAGCCAGTGCTCTTAACCACTGAGCCATCTCTCCAGCCTCAGAGGGCCATCTTTAGAACCCTAATTAAGCACTTAGGGTTTCTTGATCCTGATGTCTGATTATGCCTGCATCTCTTTATTGCTCACCTCTCCTTGGAAGGGAAATGTGGTAGACAGAGAACCCAGGATCAGACCATGAGCAGAAATGAGTGTAACTTGGGGTACAGGACATGAGGAGGTAACTGGGCCTGTCGAGAGCAGCTCTATCGCAGGCATTCCTAGCCTAACTGTCAAACAGCACAGTACTGGCAAGACAGATGAGAGGACTTGGAGTGCGCTGCTGATCTTGGGTCATGTGAGAGAGAACTCCGGGTTTCCTTCCCTTGGGGTGGGAGGACGGGAAGCTGTTTTGCAGCCTCTTGATGTCACAGGTTTTCTAGTCCAGCTCATGCGGGACTCTTGATCTTACCTTTGGAGGGCCACATTTTACCTGTTCGTGCACCCACTTCTTTCTTGAAGGAATACGGTCTTTTAGCACTTCCAGCTGTCATGACTACACACGTATGGCCATCCCTGAACACACAACATTCTGTGTTTTCTCCTGTTACACCAAGTTCTATGTGCTTTCTCAAGACTTCGTGCGTGTCTATGATTATGGAATCATTCAACTGTCCTCAAATAGTTGCCATCCCTGAGAATTAAACACTGTATATCTCCGAACATGTCTTGTTCTCATGGTGACCCCATAGACCAAGTGCTAGCCCATTCCTCTGTGACAAACAGGGTTCCTGAAGCTCAGGGAGCTTCTGTGCTGCGTCTAAAGTTGCTCAACTGGAGGTGGGGTGGACCTCCCTTCCAAGCTGACACTTAGAGCAGTCACTCCTTGCCTTTTGTTCCTTTGAAGGCCTTGTTGTAAAAAAAAGTTGATCCCCATCTAGATACCACAACCCCTTACTTGAGTTGTGCTGATCTTTAGATGCCCTGAAGTAAGAAGATGGAAATGGGCTGGCCGGACAACTCCAGGGAGGATTGGGATCTCCAGTATCTGTGTACTACAAGGCCAGGTTTGAGCGACGTCCACCATGGAAAGACTGGCTCCTCCCAGCATCCTGTTTCACAGTCCTTGCCAAGTGGCAGCACAGCACCTGCCCCCGCCCCGCCCCGCCCCACCACATTTCCATGACAACTGGGGATGCCTGTCCCAGGGTCCCAGGACTACTATCTCTAAATCAGATCCCAGCATCCGGTCACATTCTGTCTTTGCCTGTTTTCTATTAGCACATTGGTACCCAGGTTTTCTGTGTTTTGGGTCTGCTTTCCCTCAGATGAATTAAGCAGCTGATGAGTATTACAGTGGCATAGATCCAATCAATTAACCAGGTAGAAGCGGTTTTCAAACCATGTTCTAAGGAGCCCATGGGCTCTCTGCATATGCTAAGGCCAATCTCCAAAGCCAAGTAGTAAGATGAATGTTTATCCTATTTCACCACCTTCTTACTGACTTGAATTTTGGGATATATAAGAAAAATATACTCATTTGACTGGCAGGGTGGGGGTTTTTTTTCTTCCTTTTTCATAATTCACATCCTCTCCATGGCTAAGATAAATACTCTCAGCCATTCTCTATGTGGCTGTTTAACTCATCTTCAATGTTATTCAAAAAGACTGCTTTTTAAAAGTTCTGTGAGGTTGGCTCTATAATTATGCTTTGATTTATCGCTAAAATTATCACATAATGATTGGAGAACGTGCATGTTGCACAATTATCTTTTTAATTTCTTGAGTGTTTTCTTTGTATTCTGGTGCCTCTGTATATTTGAGCCAATTTTTCTCTTATGTCACAGAATTTTGGAGTTGGAGGGAACATCAACCCCAACCAGCCTCCAAAGCTCAGAAACTCAACAAAGCTAGCACTGATCATGTTTCAGGGCATATAAATTCACTGTCAGTGACTCCATCACTTGCTTAACTGCTTATTTTTCATCAGTCCTAACCTGGTTCACCACTCCATGCTTTATATGTTAATATCTATTTTTTTTTTTTTTTGGTCTTTTTGAGACAGGGTCTCCCTGTAGTCTCAGCTGTCCTGGAACTCACTCTGTAGACCAGGCTGGCCTTGAACTCACAAAGATCCACCTGTCTCTGCCTCCCAAGTGCTAGGATTAAAGGCGTGCGCCACCATGTCTAGCTGTTAATATCTATTTTTTCACAATTATTTTTGCCTATATATTTTTATTGTTATTAAACTTTTTCATGCTCATTTCTCAGTCCAATTTAGACTCATTTCCCTTTCCATGCCCCCCACTCCACCTGAGTTCATGCACTCTGCCATACATTTCTTGCATCTTTTTCTGTGTCTTTCCAAAGTTTTTTGAAAGCAGAGGATTATTGTTTTGGGGAGAACTTCACTGTTTTAGTCAGTTCTTTGTCCCAGTTCTTTTGTTGTTGTTGTTCCCTCCAACATATATGCATACGTTGTATTGCTTCAACATATGCATATATATGTCTCACCTATACTAAAAATTATGTCATCTGAAAACAAACTGATATTTCCAAATCATATTTCAGGATTCACATTTTTCCTTTTAATTTTATATTACTCTAAAATATGAATACATACCCTCCACCCATATACCAAGATTCCAAAGTCTGAAATTAAGTGGCAGGTTAATTCTACAACCTCTTAAGGGATTCACATTTTAAGAGCACAGTTGTCTTCAGGTAAAGAGGAATATAACATTAATGTTGCTGAGTTTGCCTTACAACTAGGTAATTGGCGCTAGCATCCACAGACGAGGGATGCCATTTGTCATTTGTTTTTCTGGGACTGTGTTACTTCACTTAGCATAATGTCTTCTAATTCTATCCATTTACCTGCAAAGTTCATGATGCCATCTTTTTTCACTGCAGCATAGAACTCCATTGTGTAGATGTACCACATTTTCTCTATCCATTCGTTGGTTGAGGGGCACAAACATAAACTTCTGCATCATACAAGCAAATCTTTTGTTGACTTTTAAACCATCTCTTTAGTTGTACTTGTTAGCAATTTTTGTCTTTTTTAAACTAGCTCTATATCTTTGTTAGCAATTTTTGTCTTAAGTAACCACTTAGTATTTTTTAAACTAGCTCTATATCTTTTGATGTAGAGAAACTTGGTACATTTACTATTTTTTTGAGATAGGGTCTCACTATGTAGCTCCAGTTGGCCTGGAACTTTCCATATAAATCATACTGGTCTTCATCCCACAGAGATCTGCCTGCTTCTGTCTCCCAAGTGCTGGGATTAAAGATGTGTACCACTGTACATGGCTACTATTTTTCATGTTTGTGAATAACCTGAGATGCCTTTTCTGGATGATAGACAGCCTTTTGACCTTGTCTCCCCACACTCCCCTAGCCCTTGGCTAGATGACGCCATATTCTTTGGAGCTGACATTCAACATCCTAGAACCTTCCTTGTCTCCTCATATCTAATAACTCAGACTCTCTCCCTCCCTAACAGTTTTCTCCTAATGCACTTGAGGAGTCTCCTCTTTCTTTCCCTTTCCCTTACCCTCCTCCCCTCCCCTCCCCTCCCCTCCCCTTCCCTCTCTTCTCCTCGTCCTTCCCTTCCCTCCCTCCTCCTCTTCCTCCTCCTCCTTCTTCTTCTTCCCCTTCCCTTTCCCCTTCTCCTTTCCCTTCCCCTTCCCTTCTCCTCTCTCCCCTCTCCTCCCTTCCTCTTTCTTCCCAGTCTTTCCCTTCCCTCTCCTCCTTTCCTCTCCCCTCCCCTCCCCTCCTCTCTCCTCCCCTTCCCTTTCTTTCCCTCCTTCCTTTTCCCTTCCCTCCCTTCCCCTCCCTTCCCCTCCTGAGTCAGGATCTCAGTCTGTAGTCCAAGATAGCTTGGAACTCTGTAGGAACCCTAGCCAACCTCAAACTCAGAGTCCTCTTGCTGCAGTCTCTCTAGTGCTGGGATTATAGAGGTGCATCACCATGCCCAGAAAGAACTTTTTCTACAGCTCTGTCTCACCTTCAGTTCCTTTCTTATTGAACTTCTGCACTGTGGGGCATCAATGGATCTTTTCTTAACAACATTGGATTTTCCTTCAAGCTTTGCTTCTGCTTTCAAACAGAAAGTAAAGGCAAGAAAATGAACCCTCATCAAAATTACTTTTCCTATGTGGCCTGGAATCAATGCTCCATTTAGCATTGAGTGAAGTGGGAGAAAAGGAGACCACAGCCTCTTGTGAGCGCTTGGCTTCTGTGTCACCTACAGTGGCCCCTCAGCCTTCAGGCAGCGCTGCTCCTTTCTGTCCCCTGCAGTCAATACAAAGGAAAAGAAAATGGCACTTGGCTCAGTTGCAGGTTGCTCTGTGTTGCCAGTAGCAGAAACATCAACACCAGCGACGCAGGCACAGTGAAATGTTCTCCTCAGCTCAAGCAATGCCGAGGTCCATGTCCAGGGCTGGTACAACAATTCCAGAAGGTTCCCAATGTCCCAGAGTCTTTCTGTCTTCATTCTCCGCATCGTCACCAACGCTTCCAATATTTGTCTCATTCGTTATAACCTAACAGATTGAAATGGTGCCTTATTGTTGATTTGATTGGCATTCTGTAATGGTGGATGATGTTGAATAACTGTGTACTTCATGGTCCTCTGCATGGTTTTCATGTCTGTATACTGAGCACACTCTGGAGTCCAGGCTGACAATTCTGTTCCAGTCTACCAGACGCTGGCATTGTGGGTGTGTATCACTGTGTCTACCATATGTATAATTTCTTTTTTTATTTTTTATTTATTTCTGTATGTGTATCAATGTACTGTCTGCATGCAAGTGTGTGCACCCATGTCGTGCAATGCCGCGGAGGTCAGAAGAGGGTGTCGGGTTCTTCTGGAACTGGAGTTCTCCTGGAATTGGAGTTTCAGATGGTTCTCGGCCACCATGTTGGTGCTGGGGATCGAACTAGGGTCCTCTGTAAGAGCGGTCGGCACTCTTAACCGCTAGGCCATCTCTCCAGCCCATAATTTCTTGAAAGAAATATCTGTTCACATCCTTTGCCTATTTTTAATTTGGTTATTTGTCTTTTTACTATTAAACTGTGCAAGTGTGTATGTGTTTTAGATTCAAGTCTCTTATCAGCTATGCTCTACTAACACTTCCCTTTCTCTGGATTCTCTCACTCATTCCTTGGTGTACCTTGAAATATAAAAGTTTAAAATTTTTCTGACATCCAGTTTTTCCTCTTTCATTGTGTATGCTTTTAATAATTTTTTGAATTTTATTTTTTTATTTTTTTAAATTTTATTTTATTTTCGTATGTGTATGAATGTACTGTCTGCATGTAGGTCTGTGCATCCCTGTCATGCAATGCCACGGAGGTCAGAAGAGGGTGTCGGATTCCCCTGGAACTGGAGTTAAAGACAGTTCTCAGCCACCATGTGGGTGCTAGAAATCAAACCCAGGTCCTCTGCAAGAGCAGTCAGCGCTCTTAACCGCTGAGCCATCTCTCCAGCCCCTGTGTATGCTTTTAAAGTTGCATAAGAAACCTTTTTCTAAGTCAGTCCTGTTTTCCTCTAGTGATTTGTAGTTTTGCTTTTACCTTCAAGTTGCTGGTCCGTTTTAAGTTGATTCTTACCTATGGCATGAGATATGGGTCTGACTTCTCTCACATGCAAATGCCGAGATGTGCCAGAAATATGTATTGGAGACTGTTCTTCCCCCATGAAATTCTTCTGTTTGGGTACCTCTGCCAGAAACCAACTGACCAGGGGCTGGAGAGATGGCTCAGCAGTTAATAGCATTGGCTGCTCTTGCAAAGAACCAATATCTCATTCCCAGAACCCACATGGTGGCTAACAACCATCCATAAGTCCAGTTCTATGGTATCTAATGCCTTCTTCTGATCTCTGCAGGCATTGCATGTACCTGGTGCACATAGAGACAGGCAGATAAAAACACTCATATATACATAAAATAAGCAAAATACTTTTTTAAAAATCAATTGACCATAAATGTGAGGGTTGGTTTTTTTTTTTTTTTGACTCTCTGTTTTGTTCTGTCCATCTGTAGGTCTGTCTTTACACCAGCACCTTGGGTATGTAAGGCTGTGTAGTAAATTGTAAAGTCCGCAAGGGTGAGCCCTCCAACTTGTTTTTCTATATTATTTTCCACCTTTCTGGGCTTCTGAGGCCTCCATGTAAATTATAAGATCATCTTGATACTTTCTGCAAAGAAGCCATCTATAAAATCCGTAGATTAACTTGGAAATATTACCTCTTAACAATGTTGTCTTCCAATCTTTGACCACGAGATTCTTTCTCTTTATTTAGATCTGTAGTTTTTTTCAACAGTGTTTTCTAGTTTTCAGAATATACATTTTGTACCTTTCTGGGTAATTTCTTGGCAACCATTTATTCTTTAATAACATTCTTTTCTCTTTTTTTGTATCTTGTTTTTGTCTTTTGAGATGTTTTCCCCGTAGCCCCAGCTGTCCTGGAACTCGCTATGTAGACCAGGCTGGCCTTGAACTCACAGAGATCTACTTGCCTCTGCCTCCTGAGTGCTGGGATGAAAGGTGTGTGCCACCACGCCCAGCCTCTTTTCTTAATTTCACTTTGGATTTATTTTATTGCAAATGTATAGGAGTAGAATGATTTTTGGATTAAGCTGACCTTGAATCCCATGATCCTGCTGTATTCATGTATCTGTTCTAATCATATTTTAGTGGAGTCCTAGGATTTCCTATTCAGAAGATTGTAAACTTGTGAATAGATTTAATTTTAACTTTTCTTTTTTCAGTCTGGAAACTTTATATCCTTATTTCATGCCTGACTAGAGTCTTTAGTACAGTGTTGAAGAGAAGTGATGAGAAAGGATCAGAAGCTCAGATTTCACTAACCTCCTCCTCAGCTGTGTGACTGGCCTTTATCAGGCTGATGGACTTTCCAGTCCTTATTTCCGTCACCTTGAATCACAAAAGGCGTTGGTATTTTGCTGAATTGTTCCTGCACATCTGTTGAGGAGCTTGTGGTGATGTTCTCTGTTCTGCTACATATATAAGGTGTTACGTTAGTCACTTATGAAATATTATATCAACACTGGGTTGTTCATGTTGTATAATCTTTCTATGATTTTGGATTCAGTCTACTAATGCTTTATAGAGGATTTTTGTATCTCTAAAAGAGATACTCATCTGAGTTTTTTTTCTTTTCTTGTTATATTTTTATCTTGTTTTAATATCTGGATAACACTGTAAAAATGAGTTGGAAAGTGTTTCTCCATAGTTCTCTTATCTTCCTGAGGTTACCCAGGCCCCACAGCCACAGTCTAAATGTTCAATAATTCACCTGTTCCTCCCCTTTTAGGATAGCCGTGTTTTATCTAATTATTTGCCAGTCTAATAGTCTCTATAAACCATATTTTATTGTAATTATAAAAATGTACATGTACTATGCATTTTGAGAATGGTTAAACATGCTTGTTTTCTTAATGAATTTGCAAGAATCCCATTCTCACAGCTGATACGTACTGTGTTTGTGCTCTTCCATTATATTCCAGTTTGTATTCTGATAATATAGTCCTTCATCCTGGGGCTGGGCGTATAGCTCAATTAGTAGAGTGCTCATCTAGCATGTACAGAGTCTTGGGTTCAAGCCCCAGCACCACATAAACTAGGTGATACATGGAGAACAAGGTCCCTTTCTAGGGTTCTTAGTCTAATTCATAAAAGAATTTAAGAATGAACTCAGATGGAAGCTTTAGGACAGTGTCAGTCATCATAGCAGGGAACCTGTGAATCTTGGCAGTGTCCTTGAAGAGGAGCATGGAAGAGTGAAAGAAACAAACCATGAGGCCGTGCAGCTCTGGAGCCAACATGGAGGCTGACACAGGACAGATTCACAGCCACTGGCAGGAGAGGAAGGAGCTTTTGAGTGAAAGAAGTCAAGATGTTGGGGCAGCCCAAAGTGTAACCAAAGCATGGTGGAGATATAAAGGAGAAAAGGAGAGATCACACTGTTCTGAAGAATTCAGAAAAGAGGGCAAAACTTAAGGAGAGCCACATGTCTGTGACCCTGATCCACAAGAGCTGCACTAAGGGGTGGGGATTCCAGGCAGCAACAGTTCACCATCTCATTAATGCACTAGGTATCCCGCCTATCTCATTTAGCATACTTTAAGGAGAACCTGCCTTCCTCGGGGTGGTCCTTTGACCAGCAAAAAACTGGAAAGATGGGTCTTTATCCAAGCCAGAGAGTTTATTTTCCTGACTGTCCTTTTCCCAGGGAGCTTCCTGGCACATGACATAGGCGTGATGGCATGTACTTGGAATCTTAGCACTTGTGAGATAGAGGTAGGAGGATCAGAAGTTCAAGGTCATCCTCAACTATACAGTGTTTAAGATCAGTCTGACACAAGACTATTATTGTCCCCACTGAATGAGAAGACTGAAGCACAGTGGTTAAATAGCTTATCCGAAGTCACATGGCAAGCAGCAGTGTGCTTTGATTTAAATGTCATTCAGCCACAATTTAAATTGAATGTAGTAGTTAGGCCTTGAAATTGTGAAAATTCTAGTGGAAAAGGAAATAAAACCCATGGGTCTGGGTCTTTGTTTTTCTATCACTGGGTTTGTATTTGATATTATGTGGTGCATGCCTTTAATCCTACCACTTGGGAGGCAGAGGCAGATGGATCTTTGTGAGTTCAAGGCCAGCCTGGTCTACAGAGTGAGTTCCAGGACAGCTGGGCCTACAAGGAGAAGACCCTGTCTCGAAAAGACCAAAAAAAAAAAAAAAAGAATTTTTATTTTGTGATAAGTTCTTACTCTGTAGCCCAGGCTAGACTCAAACTAGAGACAATCTCCCAGGCTAGCCTCCAACTTGAGACACTCTCCTGCCTTCGCCTGGCATTAGCCTGCTTTAGTACTGGCCTTGCAGATGTGTACTACCACACCCAGCTAGGATGAGCATTTTTCATAGGCCATTGTTTAAAAGACACCACGGTGCTAGGTATAATAAGGATGGCTGTCTAGGTGTTTCATATTGAGATTTTCCTCCCTTCCTGTATCCTTGAAATGCCGAGCACCCACCTCAGATCAAACATAAAGCTTGGTTGGGGCAGCTGGAATCTACTGAGTCCCTATTACTATGCTCAGCCTAACTACAGAGTTATTTATTTAGGGATAGGATTCGAGGTATGTATACATATGGATGGGAAAATCATCTCCATCTTTACATTTGCTAACTTCCCACTAGCCTCTGACATGCCAATAGTGCACATGACCTTCAGTGATATGTGTAGAAACAAGTCAGCTGGTAGGATGGACAGTACCTATCACTGTGTCACCTATGGAAATCATGGATCTATTCCCCTCACTTCACAGTCCTGGCAAATACCATGTCATTCACTCTTACCACCACCACTACAGACTCATGGAAGTTATTAGACCTGACCCGTTGTTTTATGTTGTAATAATAAAGCACATACAACAACATGTCACCCATTCATTCCATAGCTTCAGAATTGGGTTTTTGGATGATGGCTTAGTTAATCTTGTATGTTTTCTTTCATGTATTTAAAAACAAAACCATTCTGACTAATAAGTTTCCCTGATTTCCAGAAGCTCCTTGTAACAGAAACAGGAACTGAAAGCTAGACGAGGCAAAGAGGGGGGCCAAGGTGCCATTATGGATGCCCTGTGTGGTTACTGGAGGGTGTGTATAGCCTTGGAACAGTTGGAAAGACATTGGAAACATGCTTGTTGTTCAGGGGAGTCAACATCCGTTCCTTCCCTGGTAACTCAAAGGTTGCTTCAGTCTCTTGCAGGGTCTCAAGGTCACCATTGGGTCCCTCTTACTCTTGCCACCACCTATCCCGTGGCTCCGGTGCCATAGTTGCTCTTCATTGTAAATCCCTATTTGGGAATGTACAATTCTCCTTCGTGATTATTTAGTATTACTAAATATGAACAGATTACAACCAACAGACCTTGGGCCAAAGGCCATTTGTGTCATTTGGCTCACAAATGATGACAAACACAGGTAACTCAAAGGAAAATGAACATGCCTGATGCAGAACACTTGCCTATTCTTGTGCTGTAAATAATTGTGAAGTCTCTGAGGACAGAAGGCAGAAGAGTGGGCTGTGTACCATCAGCCCTCCGGAGCCTTGGCCAGCTGCTCCCTTATCCTGCCATGAACTTCAGTATCTGGGAAAAGTTGACTTCATTACTAACCTTTAAAAAAAATGGGCTGGAGAGATGGCTTAGTGGTTAAGAACGCCGACTGCTCTTGCAGAGGACCCAGGTTCAATCCCCAGCACCCACATAGCGGCTGAGAATTGTCTTTAACTCCAATTCCAGGAGAACTCCAGTTCCAGGGGAATCCAACACCCTCTTCTGACCTTCGCGGCATTGCACGACACAGGTGCACAGACATGCATGCAGACAGTACATTCATACACATAAAAATAAATAAAAAATTAAAAAACAAAACAAAACAGGGGATCTCCCAAGACCACCTGAAGCACAGGTAAATGGATGGAACTAGAAGATATTATGTTAAGTGAAGTAACACAGTCACAGAAAAACAAACAACGAATGGTATCCCTCATCTGTGGATGCTAGCACCAATTACCTAGTAGTATTTCTTATGCAGGGCTCCTTGAGCTTTTGTCCAAGTAGTTGGGAGTGGCCCATGTTGGAAAGAACAACAACAACAACAACAGAAAAGACTGCATCAAAGAAGTGACTGAAATGGTGAACTTCTGCTCGAAACAGTCAACTTCTGTATCGAGAATTTTGAGAAAGACTGAGAAAAAGATGAAAAACATGTTTGGCAGAATGCGTGAGCTCTGGTGGAGTGGGGGAGTAGGGAGGGGGACACGGGTCTAGATTTGATTTGTAACATAATCTTGTACAAATATATATATATATATATATTTGTACAAGATTATGTTACAAATCAAATCTAGACCCGTGTCCCCCTCCCTACTCCCCCACTCCACCAGAGCTCACGCATTCTGCCAAACATGTTTTTCATCTTTTTCTCAGTCTTTCTC
>VZQC01005393.1:879241-899241 GCA_009823505.1 Rhizomys pruinosus
ATATACCTACATATATATATATATATATATATATATATATATATATGCTTCCAGTTTAATCATGGGGTGGTCAAGCTTCCTCTAATAGGATGCACAGAGATTTTATTCCATTCTTCTTGATTTCCCTCTGGTCACTCAAATCAGTAGGCAAAAGTGTGTTTTCTACTTTGGATATTTAATTAATGAGCCTCAACCAGAAAATCATGAACTCTGTGGCAGCCTAAAGATTTCCCTGTGAGAAATTAAGACCTGCTGACTGGAAATGGTGAAAAGTGACAAGTTCAGAGGAAACTCGGTACAATAATTAAAAATGTATCAAGTCCTGAATAGTGAGTAATTGACAGATCACAGAAGAAACAAAGCCCCTCTGAAGTCTTGCTGGATAACGTCCATGTTGATTTTGGAAAGTGCTCAAATGTCGAGGGGGAAGACTGCTCCCGAGCCTGGAATGTATAACACCCAGGGATGCCAACATCATTTGGGGATTGGACCATAAATATTAATGTCTCATTATTAGTATTAAGGGGCCTGTAAAAGGTATCAGACATTCAAATACCCTGTCCTTGGGGTGGAATACTTCTGCAGAGGATCTAGGAATATGAGGTGTGGAAAAGGGTCAGTGGAAATGGGGGTACCCTCCCAGGCTGCTTGCAGTGCTGGGCTGCATCTCCCTGCCACCACGAACAGTAGGACTCCCCCAAAGGACCATTTCTTCTGATAGCCAGAGAGTACTGTGATGGGATCACAGGACTGTACAGGGTCGCCCCTCCAGGCGGGGATGAAGCCCCCTTTCTTAATCATGAAGTTGATTCTATTTCTTATCATCTATGGGAGGAAACACCAGAGCAGGTCAGTCTTGATTAGCTCTGTTCCTTTTCCTGCACCTTAGCCTTGCCTCATCTCAGCTAACTGGTGGGAGGTGGGACTTAGCCCCCATCGAACGTGCACCACAGCATGATGAGTTTTAGCCAGTACCTGGGAATGATGTTTCATCATCAAGGAGTTTTCCGGAGGATTGCAGTTTTGTCTAGAAATGTATTTCTTGCAAACTTGTTTTTACCATTTTAGAGAAAACATATGAAAGGCACGAATCACATACTACTCACCTCTTCACATTTAAAGCTGTCAGGGGTGTTGGAGGCTCATCATCATGGGCAAGATGCACGATGTTTCTGAGCTGGAAAGGAATTCTGCTGCTGCATCTCACCATCAAGAAGAACCATGCTCAGCATTATCTGTCCCAGATCGGTCTGTGGTCTCTGGACTCCTTTCTTTTCTCAGATGTCCAAGGAGCTCTTTCTAACAGAGGACATATCAAGATCTCCTAGGAAACTTCAGAACCAGTAAATGCTTGGAGTGTTTGACTGGAGTTTTGGATTCAGTAGGTCTTCGGTAAGACTTTGGCACCTGTATTTACAACAAACTGCGGAGATGGCTCAGCAGTTACATTGTGTCAAGACCAGAGTTCAGATCCTCCGAATCCATGTAAATGCTGGGTTTGTTCCTCAGCCTGCCTGTAATTCAAACTTCAGAAGTCAGAGCCAGCTGGCTGGAGAAACTAGCATATCAATGAGCTCTGGGTTTGATTTAGAGATCCTGCCTCATTGAATAAAGTGAAAGAGTGATAGAAGACAACTCTCAACACCAACTTCAGGCCTCCACATACACACATGCGCCCACACACGTGTATAGACACCATACACACACACATACACACACACACTTAAAAGGAAAACAAACACCAAAAAATTCCTTAGGTAACTGTTTTGCTCCTCCTTTGGTGTGAGCTCCATAGCTAACCAATCTTCTGCCTTTTTAAGCTACTAGATTTGTCTCAGATGTATTTGGGTGAGAATCCTAAAAGAGTTGCTTCTTCCAACAAATTGGAGCCTTCATTCCCAAATTCATTCAGATAGCAAGACCCTATATTCTTTTTAAAAAGATGTATTTATTTTTATCTTCCGTGTATGCCTGAGTATATTGCATGTGCACCACATGCATGCTGGTGCCTGTAGAGGCCAGAAGATGGCGCTGGATCCCCTGAAACTGGAGTTACAAGCAGTTGTGAGCTGCCAGATGTGGATGCTGGGAACCAAACCCAGATTCTCTGCAAGAGCAACAAGTGCTTTTAACCACTGAGGCATCTCTCCAGACCTGAGATTCTAAAGTCCTAACTCTCCTTACAAACCAACGGTTTTGTGATATATTGTCCCTCCTGTAAATACAGACAAAATTGTATTAGCAGAATATAACCATGTTCTCCATGTTATGTTAGTCAAGGCCCCTTTACTTGCAAATTGCAAGATCTTACCTGAACTGGCCCACCCAAAACAAATCATGACATTCACTATAGGGATACAAGGTGGTTCACAAGCTGTGAGGCAGGGAGTATAGGTGAACCCTGTGGAAGGTCTAAACCAGGAAGTAGCAACAGAGCATCAGCAACCATTTCCTCTGTCTCTTCCTTTGCTTTGCTTTGCTCTTCTCTCGTAATTTCACCCTCTGCTTTCTGCTTTTCCTCACTCTGGGTTGCTGATGGCCACTCCTCAGCCACTTAGTTTTTATCTTCTCAGTTGAAACAAATAACAATGGTTGCCTACTGTTTCTTATTCCTAAGACTACATTCCTCAAAGAATCTGACTGGCAATATGTCTTATCCCTTGTCTAGGCAAGTGATGCGTGGAGGTTTGGATCAGGTGTAATAAACATGCCTGCCAAAGCTAAGTACTGTGGGGGGCAGGACTGAATCCCCAAATCTGGTCTCCTATGCTGTATTATATTTTTAAAAATATTTGTATTTATTTATTTATGTGTATGAATGTACTGTCTGCATGTAGGTCTGTTCACCTGTGTCGTGCAATGCCGCGGAGGTCAGAAGAGGGTCTCGGATTCCCCTGGAACTGGAGTTCTCCTGGAATTGGAGTTACAGACGGTTCTCAGCCGCCATGTGGGTGCTGGGGATTGAACCCGGGTCCTCTGCAAGAGCAGTTGGTGCTCTTAACTGCTAGGCCATCTCTCCAGCCCCATGTATTATATCTCTTACCATAGCCTCTACTTCTTGTGCACACAGAAACTCTTCTCCCAGTATCACCAACCATCTCCCCAACAGTCATAAACATATCCGCCATCTCCAATAGAAAACATTCAAAGTGCTGATGAGCTGTGGCGTGCAGAGACCCCTAATTCTTGGGTATGCACATGCACTACTCACAACACACTAGTATATGACCCTGGAAGAGAAGCAAATCATCACAGTGAAAAACATACGGGGCTGGAGAGATGGCTCGGGGGCTAAGAGCACCTGGTTCAGTTCCTAGCATCCGCATGGCATCTCACAATGAAAAAATGATCCTTTGTATGCGGATCCTACTGCAGGGATACTTGCACATCCGCGTTTATCACTGCTCTATTCACAACAGCAAGGAAACAACCAACCTAGATGTCCATCAGGTAAACAGATAATGCAAACAAGTGTGTTACATATACACAAGTGAATTTTATTCAGCTGTAAGGATGAAACAATGAGATTTGCATGAAATTGGACAAATCTGTAAAGCATAATTTTAACCAAGATGACTTGTTTGCAGAGAGAGACAGTATTGTTATTTTGATATTTTCCCTCTTTATGTGGATTCTGGCGAGCCAGCGAGCGAGCGAGCGAGCGAGAGAGAGAGAGAGAGAGAGAGAGAGAGAAAGAGAAAGAGAGAGAGAGAAAGAAATAGGCTATGAAATTAGAAAGGGGACCACAGAGGGGAAAGAGGTGTTAAAGAAGGGGGAAGGCAATAGGACCTCTTTGACATGAAAACGGAAAGGAGGTTTGGTTCCATATTCCTTCTCGGGAGAACTAGCTCAAACGCACACCCCAGCGGCCATTTTGGATGCTTCACCTCCCTCTTCCTGCTGTGGGCTCGACAAGGGCCAGAGGAACAGAGGCCCCAAGCTTTTGTTCAAGGGGAGTTTAAAAGGGTCTTCCTACAGAGCGAGTGGGGAAAGTTTCCCGCTTACTGGGCCCAGTGGGTGTTCCTGCTACGGCGGCCATCTCCAGCAGTCCTGCACAGGACTCAGCCCAACATGGCACCAGCGGGTTCCTCCAAGTACCCTGGGGTCCCAGAGAGCCCCGGGGGGGCCTAGAACACACCTCACGCGGCTTTTCAAGCCCTTAATCCCTCCCCCTGTGTGAACTGGAAGGAGGGGTTGCTGGATCCATAGCTTGGTCTCTGCAGCTAGCTGAGTGTCTGACGTTTGGGAACAGTCCACTTAAAAGAAGCGAATTTAAATTATCCCACGAGGTTCCTGGGAGGCAGGGGATGGGGAGAACAAAAACAGTTTTAAAGATATTTTTTTTTTTATTTAAAACAATTTCTTGAAAATGCCTTGATGAAATCTAATACTTTGTATCTAATTAAAAATGATGAATCAAGTTTAAACATCTTTAGGAAAAGAAATCGGGTATAGGAAGCTCCCCTCCCTCGTTCACAGACTCAGGTATTACCCACTGGTGTTGGGATAAAAAGTTTCCAAAGAAGGTAGAATGGAATTCTGAAACACAGCAGCCAGCCCGACCCAAACTTGGGCAGACAGGAGAAATCTTTGATGAGACTCCAGCTCTCGGTTCAGCAGACTCATCAGTGAGTCCCGCCAGCGGGGACGATCCTCTCAGACTCTCTCTGAGCCTCTTTATCTGCTTTACCGTCTCGCTACTGGTCTGTGTCCCAGGCACTAACCTAAGGATTCCACAGACACATTAAAGTATGAATTCAAGGGCTGGTCAGATGGCTCAGAGATTAAGGGCGCTGTCTGCTCTTGCAGAGGAGCCAGCATCCAGGGGGTGGCTCACAGCTGCCTATAATGCCAGTTACAGGAGATCTGACACCCTCTTCTGGACTCTATGGGCACTGGGTGCATGTGGTACACAGACAGGCAGGCATATACATATACATAATTTTTAAATTAAAGGCAAACAGCCCGGGGCGGGGGGGAGTGGCACAGGCCTGTAACCCCAGTAACTCTGGAGGCAGAGGCAGGCAGATCTCTGTGAGTTCAAAGCCAGCTTGGTCTACATAGTGAGTTCCAGGACAGCTGGGGCTACAGGGAGACTCTGTCTCAAAAATGCCAAAAAAAAGTAAGTAAGTAAATAAATAAATAAATAAAACATGGGGCTGGAGGGATGGCTCAGTGGTTAAGAGCTAGCTGCTCTATTCCCGGCACCCACATGGTGACTAAAAAAAAATCCATAACTCCATTTCCAAGAGATCTGTTGCCCTCTTCTGACCTCCATGGGCATTGCATGACACAGGTGCACTTACATATAGGCAATACACTCATACACATAAAATTAAAATAATAATAAAATATTAAAATATATTAAAATAAATATTAAATATATATTAAAATTCATATAAATATGAATTCAGAGGATTTAGACATTCCTTCTGCAGGGTTTTCTGAGTACTACGCTGGGGCTACACGTCACTTTCAGTAACACACAGAAAACATCACACCTTAAAAATGGCTGTTTTGGTGCTGGGAGTGGTGGCACACGCCTTTAATCCTAGCACTTGGGAGGCAGAGGCAGGCGGATCTTTGTGAGTTCAAGGCCAGCCTGGTCTACAGAGTGAGTTCCAGGACACCTGGGGACTACAGGGAGATCCTGTCTCGAAAAGACAAAAAAAAAAAAAAAATGGCTGTTTTGTTGCCATTCATTTTCATTTTTAGTGTATTTAAATAACACATAAAATATTCTGATTTTTTCATTTTACTATTATTATTGTTGTGTATGTATCTATGAGGTATGGGTGCACATGTGCCACTGTGTGCGTGTGGAGGTCAGAGGACAACTCTGGAGTCAGTTCTCTTCCTTTCTACCTTTATATAGGTTTCCAGGGATTGAACTCAGATTGTCAGGCTTTGCCAGTCATATTCCACTACTTCTTGGCTCTAGTTGCCTGGAATGAAGTCAAACTAGGATTTTAAAGTGCAATAAATTCTTTTTTTATTTTTATTATTTATTTATTTTTAAGGGATTCACAACATAAGAGCACAGTTATTTTCAGATCACATTGACGTTGCTCAGTTTGCCATACAATTAGGTAATTAGCACTAGCATCCACAGATGAGGGGCACCACTCGGCATTTGTTTTTCTGGGACTGTGTTACTTCACTCAACATGATATAAATTCTATGCCACCTTAAGGATGTGACTGCCCAGGCTGACAGTTCATATAGCTGCATTGCATTACAGAGACCTTCGCAGGCCACTGAAGCCTCTTCCAGACTGCTTTGGCACTGGAGCATTCTCATGAGTTGAGGGCTCCACTCCAAATGTTTAGAAAATAATTTTGTATTTACCTTTGAAATTAAATAAAACCCAGTTGGATGACTTCTTACACTCTTTATGTGTCTTTAAAAAAGCACGGTTTTAATGGAATTGCAATTGCAACATTTCTGAGCTATATTAGTAGTGCATTTTGCTTCCTATATTCTCCTTTCTCAGTAAGCAGGGATTTCCCAGGGCAGTTGAACTTGTATGAGAGGAATGTTCTCAATGCTGCACCACCTCCAATGTTCTGTGAACAACAGCAGGTGTAGAGGGTATCAGAAATGGCTGTCGACACCCCTGTTCAAGTCACACCCTGGGTAGCTTTGCAAATGCCCTAAATAAATCTCCAAGGCACTGTGGGGGTTTTGTTGTTGTTGTCGTCATCATAGTTGTTGTTAATGGGCTCCTTTCCCTTAAAGGGCCAGTATATGCAAAGTTAAAAAAAATAAAACTGTTAATTAGTTGAGTTTTAAGAAAACAGATGGGCCAGGTGTGGCCGTTAATCCCAGCACTCAGGAGGCAGAGGCAGGTGGATCTCTGTGAGTTCAAGGCCAGCCTGGCCTACAGAGCGAGCTCCAGGCCAGCTGGGACTAAAGGGAGACCCTGTCTCAAAAAGGAAAGAAAAAGAGATGGTTGAACTGGGTACAGTGGTGCCTTTAATCCCAGCACTTGGGAGGCAGGGGCAGGCAGATCTCTATGTTCAAGGCCAACTGGGGCTCAGAGAGACCTCGTCTTCAAAAAGAAACAAAAGAAAAAGAAAAGAAAGAAGAGTATAGTAAAAAAGAGAAGAGACAGATGGTTGACATATCTACACAGTGAGTTATTAGAGGCTTCAGGTGCAACAATCAACTGGGTATTGGGTTTCCTGTTTGAGGTAACTGCTTATGTAGGCATGTTTGGAGAGCTCTAGATGACCCTGGCTAATAGCAGCAGCATGGCAGGAGTGTGGAAACCTGACCACACAGAGGGCAACTGCACAGCAGGTGGGGAGGCACAAGTGCAGAATTATTCCGCAGGGTTCCAAACGTCTGCTTGAAGGAGAAAGCCCCAGGACTAAACACTTTCTCTTACCAAAGCACCCTAGTTTTCCCTTCGAGGGGAAGCAAGTGGTACAAACAGGCCCCAAATCAAGAATTTGCCTTTGACATACATACGTGATAAGATTTCTGTCTTCTAGAGGGCGGAACCCCTCACCAATCACACCGCCCTGGTTTCTTCTCCAGCCATGGTTCCAGTAGCAAAAGACTACAGCCCGGGTTTCCCCGCCCTTCCCATCCCAACCTAATAATAAAGTTATTTTGCATTTTTTATGTTAGGAAGCACGCAAGGTCAGCAAAGTTTCTCTTGGGAGTCAATCCACTTTGAAGTTCCAAGAGCAGATAATCTACATGGATAGTCAAGGACTGGTATGGTGACAAGAACTGAAAGACATGGTGAAGCCTGGCCCAGAGGGGCGAGGCCACCTTCCCACCAGAGGAACTCCACAGACATGGTGAAGCCTGGCCCAGAGGGGCAAGGCCACCTTCCCACCAGGGGAACTCCACAGATGTGGCGAAGCCTGGCCCAGAGGGGCGAGGCCACCTTCCCACCAGGGGAACTCCACAGACATGGCAAAGCCTGGCCCAGAGGGGTGAGGCCACCTTCCCACCAGAGGAACTCCACAGACATGGCGAAGCCTGGCCCAGAGGGGGAGGCCACCTTCCCACCAGGGGAACTCCACAGACATGGTGAAGCTGGCCCAGAGGGGGAGGCCACCTTCCCTCCAGAGGAACTCCACAGTGCTCAGCAGGAATGGTTGTGACAGAACATTTTTGTGGGCCAATTCTCTAAACAGCAGTGTTAGCCCTGGTGGACTCTAAACAGAAAGTTGACTCTGAAAAATGAAATTTCCCTTTAACAAGCCACTTTCTGATTAGAAGTTGCCAGGATAGATTTTTCTCTTTTCTGGAGAGAGGATTGCTTACCTAGACAAATGGACCCTGAAGACCTCATCAGTTACAAGGATCACAGGGAGCTGGCCTCAGAGTGTGCAACAGTGCATTAGACAAAGGAAAACAGTAATTTTGTTAGCTCAGTAGTGGTTATTTTTATATCTCTGCTTTGTCCATTTAAGACAGTGGAATAATGTTGAAAAATATTATGAGAAACTGCTGTTTAAAGAATCTGTATCTAAGCATTTGATATTTGTGTCTTTTTTCTTTTCCTTCCTTCCTTCCTTCCTTCCTTCTTTCCTTCCTTCTTTCTTTTCTTTCTTCCTTTCTTTCCTTTCTTTCCTTTCTTTCCTTTCCTTTCTTTCCTTTCTTTCCTTTCTTTCCTTTCCTTTCTTTCCTTTCTTTCCTTTCTTTCCTTTCTTTCCTTTCTTTCCTTTCTTTCCTTTCTTTCCTTTCTTTCCTTTCTTTCCTTTCTTTCCTTTCTTTCCTTTCTTTCCTTTCTTTCCTTTCTTTTTCCTTTCCTTCCTTCCTTCCTTCCTTCCTTCCTTCCTTCCTTTCTTTCTTTCTTTCTTTCTTTCTTTCTTTCTTTCTTTCTTTCTTTCTTTCTTTCTTTCTTTCTTTCTTTCTTTCTTGCTTTTTGGTCTTTTCGAGACAGGGTCTCCCCAGCTGTCCTAGAACTTGCTCTGTAGACCAGGCTGGCCTTGAACTCAAAGATCCACCTGCCTTTGCCTCCTGAGTGCTAGGATTAAAGGTGTGTGGCACCATGCCTGGCTTTTTGTTTCATTTTTTTGGAACATCTTTTTCCTTTTAACTAAGCAAGCTGAGGCACGGTGCCGGAAGTACCCTTGCAGGGGGCTTTGCTCCCCTGTGCCTCAGTTTTTCCATCTGTAGCTTGGGGCTGGTAATACCACTACACAGTAGATCCCAGGAGAAGCAAAATGGCACAGGTACAGCATCCAGAACTGCCGGGTGGGAGCTCCACAAATGCTTGCTCCTTAACAAAATGTCTGCCAGGTCTGCTCCATAAAATCTTGATCAGAAATCCCAGCACATCCCTGTTAATCACTTCTCCTGTTGCTGTGACAAAATACCTGACAGGAAGCAAGTTAAGGGCTGACACGATGCTTTAGTCAGTGAAGACCTTTGCTGCCAAGCCTGCCAACTTGCGTTCAATCTTGAAGATCTAATCAGCCCCATAATGGAAAGAGAGAACTGACTCCTCAAAAGTTGTTATCCTCCAACCTCTACAGATAGGCTGTGGCATGTGTACTTATACACAGAGAGGGGGAGGGGGAAGGGGAGGGGGAAAGGGAGGGGGAGGGGGAGGGAAGGGAGAGGGAGAAGAGGGAGGGAGGAAGGGAGAGAGAAAGAGAGAGAGACAGAGAGAGAGGGAGGAGAAAATGCAAAAAGATGTAACTTAAGGGAGGAAAGATTTATGTGTCTTACAGTTTGAAGTGATACAGTCCATCATATCAGAGAGAACATGGCTGCAGGAGTCAGAGGCAGCTGACCAGACTGCATCCACAGTCAAGAAGAACAGAACGTACAGGAAGTGGAGCTTGGCTGTAAAACCTGAAGGCCTGCCACCAGTGACCCACTTCCTTCAGCAAAGGTCCACCTCCTAAAGGCTCCTGGACCTTCCCAAACAGCACCAGGGCTGGGAACCACATGTTCAAACACACCAGCCTCTATAGCTACGTCTGCCTCTGAAACTCTGTCTTGGAGTAGCAGTGTTAGTGAGGGTGTCTTGTCTTAATATGTCAGAGCCTGTTCTTTGTCAAGGGACTGTCATGTTCAGGAACACCAACTTTGAAGTGGATCTGGTACATAGCTGCTGTAGTAATTCTGACTGGCGGGGAGATGGTCAGCATTGATGTGGAACTGGCGGCCATCATAGCCAGCATACAGAGAACTCCCTGATGCCAGCTCAGGACATGGCTCTTTCATTGACTAAAGTATCTCCATTTATGGATATGAAAATTGAAGCTCAGATGAATCAAGGGAGACTCTCATATATGGGGGAATACCCAGTGGAAAAGCAGGAGAGAAGAGTAGGTGGTCAGACTACGGGATCCGTAACCTCCAGCCCTCCCAAACCAGGCTTGTTCAGAACACTGTCTTCTCTCCCAATGCTCTTCCTGGTTACTGGGAATCAATTATGTGAATGCAGTTCTCTCCAGTGTCTGCCTGTGAAATTTATCCCTTTATCTAGAGATCACCTCTGATAATTGGAGTTCCCTGCAAGCTTCAAAATCTCAAGGCTTGTGTTCACTTCCTCCTGAACACTGAGTTTTTGTCTGAATAGCTGCCGTTTTCTAGTTGAATTGGGAAGCTTTAATGTAAGCTACTAGGCATCAGATTTAGGGAAATTCATTTGTTAACATTCAGATTCCACAGATCAGCTGGGTTATTCTATCCAGAACCTTTGCATGGAAACTAACATGTCTGGAGAGTAATGTGGGGTGTCACCTGAAGAGGGATGGGGGAGAAGAGGCTTGAACCAGCCGGCCTCCTCGGTGGATGGGGCTGAGCAGGATGATGAGTGTCGATGGTCCATAAGAGAACACACCAGACTGGGAGCTCGTCAAAGCAAGGACTCACTTTATTGCAACAGGCAGCGGCTTATATTTGCTTGGAGGGAGGGGTGGAGAAAAGAAGGCGGGAGAGGAGATATGTAGAGTGGGGGGATAGCTTTGGGCCAATAGTAACTCACCACATCGGTTGTAGGCGTTTTCAGGTCGGGCTATGCTGAGTCACTCCTATGTGGAAGTGACTGGCCAGAGACAGGTCGTTAAACTCCAGTCAGGCTCAGGGGGTTACAGTAGGCCACATTCTCTAGGGCCCACAGGTCCCAACAGAGTAAGAAAAGGATGGATCCTGTGGAGAAAGAGGCTTCCTCTTCCCTGTCTTGGACCAGAGAGAGCCACGAGTTTATTTTCTGCCTGTCAGACTCCACTCCAACCTCTGCTCTTCTGGCTTGAAAGAAGCATAGACTTCACCTGGATGTTGAAGACTGGCTTCTTGCTTCCTCGGGGCTACACGTCACCTTCAGTAACACACAGAAAACATCACACCTTAAAAATGGCTGGAGAGATGGCCTAGCGGTTAAGAGCGCCGACCGCTCTTACAGAGGACCCGGGTTCGATCCCCAGCACCCACATGGCGGCTGAGAGCCGTCTGAAACTCCAATTCNCCGACCGCTCTTACAGAGGACCCGGGTTCGATCCCCAGCACCCACATGGCGGCTGAGAGCCGTCTGAAACTCCAATTCCAGGAGAACTCCAGTTCCAGGGGAATCCGAGACCCTCTTCTGACCTCCGCGGCATTGCATGACACGGGTGCACAAACCTGCTTGCAGACAGTACATTGATACACATACCGAAATAAATTAAAAAAAAAAAAAATGGCTGTTTTGCTGCCATTCATTTTTTTTTCTTATGTTGAGGTTCTTGATCCATAAATAACATTTCATTTTCGTAATTTGCTATTTCTTGTATGTGTGTGTGTGTGCAATATGTGTGTATGTGTTTGTGTGTGTATGCACATGTGTATGTTTGTGCATGTATATGTCATAGGCCACACTGGATGTCTTCCCCAGTGGTACATCACCTTATTCTTTGAGGCACAGTCTCTCGCTGCCATTCATTTTTATTTTTAGCTCATCTTGTGGGTAGGACTCAGCCTGTCCTCTACTCACACTTGGCCTCAGCTTTTGTCCTTTCTCCTGAGCATTTCTCTGACAACTCAATTACCTCACTCCTCTGCCCAATTTTCCTTCCACGTCACTTTCCCTCTTCTTGGCATGGCCTCCTAATCTCATTCCTCCTCAAGGGTATCTCAGGAAAGTCTTGCTGCCTCTTTTGCATGCTGTGACTATTCCCTATGTTCTCCTTGGGTGTCAGGGGCCAAATCATTTCTAAGCTTTCTCTCTAGGCTTTTCCTCCTATATAACACTGACAATCGTTATTTTTATAGATGCTTTGTCAATTTTATTGTTTCAGAAGCTATTCTTAGAGTTCCTAGAAACCTTGTTGAAACACAGTCTTCTGAAGATCTTGCATTCCCTCAGCACTAAGGCACATCTTGTGTCACACCATGCATTCCTGTTCAGGGACTCTCATTATTTTCTTGATAACTTATTTTTTTTTTTAATCTTTGAAGTCTTTGTGTGATCACCTGAATTGTAAAAACTGTCTCACATGGATGATACACATTCTCAGATCTTCTGCCAGCCTGCATGTCCTTGTGGACTAGTCAGGTTAGGCCCAAAGGACCCCAGCCAGGTTAGCAGGAAGGTAGGAGGCCCCCAGGGAGTCCCTCCTTGGTGAGGTGCTGTCATCATGACTTGGGGGACTATGTTTCAGCTCTGTGTTATTTACAAGACTGGGGATAGCACTACCCCAACCCACACATCTGGTGTGTTCAACAATACCACTTACCTCATTCACAGTATTCTTTTCTGTGCTACTCTAATTCTCCTAGTTCCTTGGTGCTTGAGGCTCTTTGGTATTACTTCTCTGAGTTCTTTAGGAGATGTCACCATCCCTCAGCTTTACTTGAAGATTGAGATCTTCCCTTCCCACATCCTATACAACAGAGTTTCCTTCAACTAGCCCCTTGACATCCCTTCCTTGAAATTATTGCTGTGAGAGGCAAGGAGAAGTGCCCCTTCATGTAAGGACAAAGCAAGAGGCAGAGCAGTGCACATTTGAACAATCCAACGCTTGTATAGTTTGTGGGGACACTGAGCATGTGGATTGATAACAACCCACTCTATGGCCCTGAATTCCTGTCACGGGTGTTACTGATGGGCTAGGAAACCAGGCTCAGAGTTGTTGCCTACAAAATCCCTGTCTTCTAAGGTCAAGAGAGTTATCGTTTTTTCTTGCCATTTCCTTGAAATCTCTCAAATCCAACTCTAAACTGACAAGGCAGACAGCAATTTGTGTCCACAGAGAGTTGGGACAAAGGCTCTGTTTATTTTGTAATTTCTGTATCTGCAAGAAAAAGATCCCAAGTTAAACAGAATAACCGAGAGTCCAGTAAAGGTTTTGTGCCTTCTTGTTACATTTCATGACATTACAAATTACTGTCCAGGCCTTGGCAAGAGCAGGGATGAAGAGCTCCCCAGAGAGCAAGACAGGCTGAGCTAGCAGCTGGGGCCAGGGCTGGATTCCGGGGTGTCTGGTCTATGGATGTGCGTTGCCCCTGTGACTCTGAGCACTGCACCTTCTCAGTTTGTAGAAAATGCAGTGATTTGACTTGAATATTTCTTCTTAATCCCTGTCATGTCTAACCATTTCCTTTATGAGTAGAAGCTTTTCTTATACAGTCTTAATGAATTCTTAACAAAGCAACTTAAAGAAGGAAGGGTTGATTTTGGCTCACAGGGCAGCAGGTGCTTGAAGCGCTGGTCACATTCCATCCACAGTCTAGAAGGAGAGAGCGAGGACCCTGCTGCTCAGCTTGCTTTCTCCTTTTATGTCACCCAGGGCTGGCATGTAGGGTACTTGTAGACCCAGGGTGGGTTTTCCTACCTCAGTTAATCGAACCTAGACACTCCCATACAGGCATGCCCAGACGTTAACCTAATCTAGATAATTCCTCACAAATGTGCCTCAGGCTTCCCAGAGGCCTGTCACCCCCATGATTCCAGATCCTGGCAAGTAGACGGTCAATGTTAACCATCACATGTGGAAGGAATTTGGGTAAATAAACATTACTAACCTGAGTGAAAAATTTAGAACAAATAAACAACTTGTACATATAATTTCAAAAAGACAGCATAGTGCCTTGATTATACAGAAGAGAAAACAAAAGATTATATAATAAAGACAGTTTGTCTCTTAGTATGTTACGGCTGGGATTTGGCTATAGTGCAGTGGTCAGATGCTGGACCTACAGGAAGGTGACACGTCTGTGCTGCACCTCGTCCCTACTGCTCTGCCATTGAAGAGAGTCCCTGGTCTGCTGCACAAATTTTTTTTTAAAGATTTATGTTACTTTTAGTTATGTGCATGTATGTGTGGCATCAAATCCATCTGGAGCTAGAGTTACAGATAGCTGTGACCCCCACAATGTGTGTGCTGGGAACCAAACTCGGGTCCTTTATAAGAGCAGTAAGCACTCTTAACTTCTGAGCCACCCCTGCAGCACATCCCTGGTACACAGTCATTGACTGCACTTTAACCACAGTCATCCATCAGAATGCATGCGAAGGTGGTTCCAGGAAGCCTGACAAGGGTGCTCAGGCCCCTTATATGAAATGGTGTAGTATTCACATATAAAACCTATGGACATTCTGTCTTCTGCTTTAAATCCCCTCTGGATTGCTTGTGACACTTTAACCCAATGACAAAGAGAGGTGCATGGCTGACATCCTGTGCTGTCAGAGAATAATGACGAGGGAGAAAAATGGACACTTTTCCCCAAATATTTTTGACTGGAAGTTGGTTGAATAGCTATGGAACCCCTGGAAACAGAAGGCCACCTCTATAAGTGTATTAATCCTTCCATTTTACAGCAGCTACACTCCTAGAAATGTCAGTGTATATTATAACCATGCAGAAAAGGCTGTTTATTTGTAAAACAAGAATTGGGTAGGCTCAGATAAATGCAGGCAGGTTTTATGTATGCCGGAAAAATCCAACCAGACACTTGGAAGCCATTCAGGTTACAAGATAATTCTTTAATGTACTGGAAATCTTGAATCCCTGGCTCCAGCCCACTAAATGCCAAATCATTATGACAACAAAACCACCTGCCAAATAAATTGAGTGCCCTGTCCCTACTGAGAACTCTTCTTGTCAGTGAACCAAGAGGCATGTATTTTATACAACTGGGAGGTCTTGTAAAAAATGCACGTGGGGGCTGGAGAGATGGCTCGGTGGTTAAGAGCACTGTCTGCTCTTGCAGAAGACCCAGGTTCGATTCTCAGCATCTACAAGATGGCTAACAACCATTTATAACTCCAGTTCCAATGCCCTCTTCTGGTCTCTGTGAACATTGCATGACACAGGTACACTCACACATATGCAGGCAATACACTCATGTACATAAAATAAAAATAATAAAAATTTTAAAATACTTAAAATTTAAAAAAGCATCTGATTTGGGAACTCTGGGGGTGGATTAAAATTCTACATTTCAGGTGATGCCACGTCTGCTAGTCTGGGATCACACCTTAAGTACAACAAAGTCCCACTAAAGCCTTGTGTGTAAGGACTCATGTCTCTCTTAAGTGGGGCCCCTTTGAGAACTGGGTTCTCTTAAATCCCCTGGGTACTCATAGAGATGCACATCACTCAGCCTCCTGTGCTAAATCAGGAACCCTCCACATCTGCATCTCAGTGCTCAATTTCCTGAACCTTGACTTAATCCCAGTAAAGTCAGGGTTTTCCACAGTCCTGAAGATCTTTGAGGAGCAAAGCTCTTTCTCCACCAAAAACTCAGAATCCTATGATGTCCGACAGAGCTTGGGGAGTCAACCACTCAGCTGAAGTTCTGAAGGTTTTTATTTTTTGATTGGATGATGTGTGCCTGGGTGTTCAAGCCATCTACGCATTTATTCTCTTTTTGTGTTACACTTCACATACACATGGCTAAGGGGTAGCTTTAATGGTTGTGAAGGACTGGACAGGGAAGGATAAGGGGAGTTTCAACGACTCAAGCCCAGTTAGTTTTTCCTCCCCAGCTGTGTCTTTTTTTCTATTGATTTCACATAATCTGACAGCAAGAGAAGACAGCTGGGGGACACAGTGAACTGTCTTTTTTTCTTGAGGTCATTTGGGGGTGTTGAGTCTCTCTGCCTCTGGATGAAAATGACCCTCTTCTCCCTGACCTTCTCACCCTGCACCAGGTAGCTGAGCCTTTCTTTGGCATTGGTAGTTGACTTCCACAAATCTCACAAGGACATTTTTGCATAAACAAGGTGGCCATGTCCTCAGATGAACTGACTTCTTTAATCATTTCTTGGCTCCACCCTTGCCCTCACAAGTGGGTCGCTGGACCACGCTCCAACCTGTTGATGTCAGACCAGTGCCTCCTGGGGCATCTAAGGAATCAATACTAATTGGTCAGTATCCAATCAATCTGTGATTGACCCCCTCTGGCCTTATATCTTGATTCTAAAACTCGAACTGCTTCCCTTTGCAGTTCACACACACATGTGTGTGCATCTTTGCCTGGTGTTTAGCCTGACATCCTCCTCTGTTTGATATACTATATTTCTTTCTTCCATAGCTGGCTGCACAGCTCCAAAGGTGCCATTTACAATGTGTTTGATGGGCCAGGTACTGTGCCTGATATGCAGACATGTGGGAGGAGAGAGAGAGAGAGAGAGAGAGAGAGAGAGAGAGAGAGAGAGAGAGAGAGAGAGAAAACAGGAAACAAAGGAGAATAAAAATAGGTTATTTAGTTCTTTGCATCTTTATGGTTATTTGACACTTATTCTTGATCAGTCAGTTTAAACATTCAGAACCAAATGAGCAATACCAGGCATTGATTGTGGGTGGTTAAAAACTCTTGGAAACTCAGAGAACCACCCAATTCTTGATTAGTTTGGAAAATACATGTTACGAGGGGCTGGGACATGGCTTAGTCGGTAAAACCCTTGCCATTCAATCATGATGACCCGAGTTCAGATCCTAGTACCCATGTAAAAAGCTGGACACAACAGTGCACATCTGTAATCCCAGTGCTGGAGAGACAGAAAAATCCACGCAGCTTGCTGACCAGCCCTCCTAGCCAAATCGGTGAGCTCACTGAGAGACCCTATCTCACAAGATAAGGTGGAGATCCATGGAAGAAGGCTCCCAACATCAACTGATGACCTACACACATCCCTACATGCACACATGTTCATATACAAAACACACAAATACATACGACCAGTTGGGCATGGTGGTACATGCCTTGAATCTCAGCACACGGGAAGCAGATCTCTGTGAGACCAAGGACTAACCTGATCTATACAGCAAGTTCCAGGCCAGCTTGGGCTACATACAGGGAGATTCTGTCATACATACTATCAAGTTTATCTAAGTCATCACAACTATTTTTTTTTTATTTTATTTATTTCTGTATGTGTATGAATGTCTGCATGCAAGCCTGTTGTGCAACGCGGCGGAGTTCAGAAGAGGGTCTCGGATTCCCCTGGAACTGGAGTTCTCCTGGAATTAGAGTTACAGACGGTTCTCAGCCGCCATGTGGGTGCTGGGGATCAAACCCGGGTCCTCTGTAAGAGCGGTCGGTGCTCTTAACCGCTAGGCCATCTCTCCAGCATCACAACTATTATTGGTAAAAATAACCAATGCAGGGGATGGAGAGGTTGCTCAACAGTTAACAACATGAACTGCTCTTGCAGAGGACCCAAGTTCAATGACCAGCACCTACATGGGGCAGCTCACCACCACCTGGAACTCCAGCTGCAGTGAATCCTATGCCCTCTTCTGGCCCCTGCAGGTACCTGAACTCAGATACACATAGCCACACAGAAAAACACACATATACCACAGGTACCTGAACTCACATGCACATAGCCACACAGAAAAACACACATATACCATAAGTACCTGAACTCACATGCACATAGCCACACAGAAAAGCACACATATAATTTTTAAAGTAATAAAAAGGAGTATTTTTAAAGCAATCAGTGCTATTTTTATTTTTATTTTTTTATTATTTTTATGTGTACGAGTGTATTGTTTGCATGAAGGTTGGTGTGCCCATGTTGTGCAATGCCTCGGAGGTCAGAAGAGGGCATCGGATTCCCCTGGGACTGGAGTTATAGATGGTTCTTAGCCACCATGTGGGTGCTGGGAATTGAACCCAGGTCCTCTGCAAGAGCAGTCAGTGTTCTTAACTACTGAGCCATCTCTCCAGCCCCAAAAAGGAGTGTTTTTTTTAAAAAAGAATTTGTTAGCAGTTGGCATTCCACATGATAAAGTTCATTACAAATGAGACACTAGGACAAGGAACAGTTGATCTGGGAATAGACCAAATAAAAGCAACCAAAGGAAAACTAGACACAGTGGAATGGATCTTTCCTAAAATCAATCAAACAGTCTTTGCCAAATCCACATGTGTGAAATTTGACTCAGGGAAATGGCTCTTGTAGGAATGCTCTCAAAGCAAGTTTATGATATCTAGAACAGTAATGGGAAGCATCCACACGTAAAAAATAGTGAACTGGATATTTTTGATAACTATTGTAGAAAAGATTCTGCAGAAAGGGACATTTTGTGTGCGTGGTTTCAGTTACTGAGGCTTGGGAGGGCCTTGCACATTGGGTTTGGGCCTCCAAAAATGGCAGGGTAACATTTTGACTAAATGCAACATCTTCGGTTGGTGGAACTGGGAAAGAAAAGGGATATTGGTGGCAACATAAGTGAAATCCAAATAAAGCGTGGAGTTCCGAGAAGAAGAATGTTTCTGTATCATCTTTTGTCAGTTTTGACTAATGTGACATGGCAATCTAAGGTGTTAATATTTGGGGAAACAAGGTTGGGGTACCTGGGAATGTCCTACATTATCTATGCAAATTTTCTGTAAATTTAAAAGCATTCCCCCAAACACAATGGGTTCAAAATGCCTCCTACTTCCCGCCTCACTGTCTGGTGGAGGCTATTGATGAGCCAGTTGATTCCCATGGATTCCTGGAGGATCACACTTGCTGACATACCAGCCCAGTTTCCCATGGATTCCTGGAGGATCACGCTTGCTGACATAGCAGCCCAGCTTCCCATGGATTCCTGGAGGATCATGCTTGCTGACATACCAGCCCAGTTTCCCACGGATTCCTGGAGGATCACACTTGCTGACATATCAGCCCAGTTTCCCACGGATTCCTGGAGGATCACACTTGCTGACATACCAGCCCAGTTTCCCATGGATTCCTGGAGGATCACACTTGCTGACATACCAGCCCAGCTTCCCATGGATTCCTGAAGGATCACGCTTGCTGACATAGCAGCCCAGCTTCCCATGGATTCCTGAAGGATCACGCTTGCTGACACAGCAGCCCAGCTTCCCATATATTCCTGGAGGATCACGCTTGCTGACATAGCAGCCCAGCTTCCCATGGATTCCTGGAGGATCACGCTTGCTGACATAGCAGCCTAGCTTCCCATGGATTCCTGGAGGATCACGCTTGCTGACATACGAGCCCTGCCTCAGTGACAGCAGCTGGTCCCCACCTTCAGGACCAGTGAATCGCCCTCCTTCTAGCATGGGCACCAGCAGGTATGGACGGCACACACTGTCCATGACAAGGTGTGGTTCTGTGCTTCTCTGTGTCTCCACCAGGAGGTGCAGGATCCTTTTCCCCTGGATTTCCTCCTGTTTCACCCTTGAAAGTGATGATCAGATTGCTGGGTTTTCTGGAATAGGTGGCGATGCCCCTCCTGAGGAGCACTCTGCTAGCTGGGCAGCTCTGGGTCTTGCTGTGTCGCAGCCTCTCAGGCTGGCTTTCACTCCTTGTGGCGTGGCCCTCATGTCTCTGCAGACTCTTGCTGACTCCTTCAGAACCTGACCAGAGCCAAGATGTTCAGGTGACATCTACCTGTGTCCTGAGCAGAACAACCTCTCTTATTTTCACTTAAAGTTGGCATCTATCAAAATCAGTTGACGTCTAACACCCCAGTGTAGACTCTGTGTCCACTTAGAATTGTCTTCTCAAAATATTGAAACCAGACAGCTGGAGAGATGGCTCAGCTAATAAAGTACTTGCTGCATAAGCATGGGGCACT
>VZQC01005393.1:904241-968857 GCA_009823505.1 Rhizomys pruinosus
AATGTTTTTCATGCCCAGGCCAATTAAATTAGAACCTCCATGGGTGGTGCCAGGCACTGGCATTTATTAAAAGCTCTTCAGGTGATTTTCAATCAGAAGGATTAAGAACAACTGCTGTAATACATTGTCATTGCACAGCTTATCTCAAGGGCAGGGTCTTGTCCATTCAGTGTTTAGGCTGCTCCGGGTTTGTTGTTTTCAGTGTGTGTGTGTGATTAAATTAAAGATTCCAAGTATAGTCTATTCTTGTCTTCTTAAACTTGCTTTTATTGACATATGGTATGTATACAGCCAAGCATTTCAGTCTGAAGTGCACCACTCGGCACACCGCTCAGTGAATCTGTAGTTATTGCTTACACTCTTCACATATATTGTATCCTTGTAACCACTTCTCAGATCAAAATATCAGACTCTCAGTGGATCCTCCTTCTCTTTCCCATCAATAGCTTCCTGAGTTTTCTGAAGCTGCTTTGAGTGCTATCTTGTCCTGGAACACACTTCACTAAGTTACTAAGTATTGACAACTTGCTTTGCCCACAAGTGTTGGTGTGATGGTAAAAAGCCAGCATGAAGTGAGACTAGGATTTTCCATTGCGTGTGTAGTTGCTGTGGCGTGCCACAGCCTGGAAAGTAACTTCCACGCTCCCCCCCCCCCCGGCTGGCACAAATGCCTGTCAAGCCACAGACATTCCCGTAGCAGGCATTTGCTAGGCTTACCACACTTCCAGAGTTTCTAAACCAAAGGAAACAACAGGTCCCAGCTGGTTCCAGCCTTTTGACATCATGACAACAGGTCATCACAAAAGATCTAATGAAGCACTATTGCGATTTGACTGTGAAATGTCCCCCACAGACTCATGTATATGAAGTGCTGTTTGAGAAAGTTATGGAACCTTTAGAAGGTGGATCCTGGCTGAATGAAGTGTGCTACTGGTGTGGGGAGGAGGGGAGGCTTGAAGTTTCATAGCTGGGCTGGGCCTCACTTCCTGTTCACTCTCTGCTTCTCAACTGTGGATGCCATGTGACCAGTAGCCTCCCATTCCCGCCATGGTACTTCTCCTTCATGATGGACTGTGTCCCCTTGGCTGTAAGCCACAATAAATTGTTTCTCCTTTAGGTTGCTTCCAGTCAGGTATTTTGCTATATTAACAAGAAAAGAAACTAACACAAATTATAAGAGTGAAGGAAAAACTTGTAATGCTTAAAGAACACTTTTGCTTTGGTTTTCTGTTGGGCCACATTCATGGCTATCCTACAACATCAGAACAAGGCTTATGTCGACACCAGTAGTCCCTGGCCCCAGGTCCCACGGAGGCAATGCCCAGCGAGCTGCATGCTTGATGGCTCTACAACACACCAAGGAGCCCTACGCTCCAGCAATCTTCATTCTATTAGGAGTGGAATAAAGTTTGCTTGAGTTTTCTCCCACAAGGAGCTAATATACTTTTCATTAGATTGAGATAAAATTCACATACATTTTGAAGTATACAATCAAATGGTGCCTTGAACATTTGCAACACTGTGTAACCACTATCTCTAGCTACAGAATATTTTCATCACCCCAAAAGAAGGCCCTACACCCCTTAAATAGTCATTCTTCTTTGCTCTTCTCCACAGCCCCTGGCAGTCATCCAACTACTATCTCTCTTGATTCATCATTTTCAGGCACTTCTTAGGTTATAGTTAGTTTTCACTGTTAGCTTGACACAAACTTAGAGTCACCTGGGACAAGGGAATCTCAGTTGAAGTGTTTCCTCCATCAACTTGGCCTCTAGTCATGTCTGTGACATATGTTCTCATAATTGCTAATTGATGTAGGTGGGCCCAGTCCACTGTGGGTGGTGCCATCTCTGGGCAGGTGGGCCTGAGCTATATAGGAAGGAAGCTGTGCAAACCAGAGATATCAAACCAGTAAGCAGCATTACTTCATGGTTTCCGGTTCTAGCTCCTGCTGAGTTTCTGCCTTAGCTTCCCTCAATGATGGACTATAACCTTTTAAGATTAAATAGCCCTCCCCCCAAGTTCATTTTAATTACTGTTTTATCATAGCAACAGAAAGCAAATTAGGACATCTCATGAATGAAATTATCCTCTATGTGACCTTATGTGACCTTTTTAAAAAAATTTTTTTTAATGTGTATGAGTGTACTGTCTGCATCTAAGTAGGTGCACCCGTGTCATGCAATGCTGCGGAGGTCAGAAGAGGGTGTTGGATTCCCCTGGAACTGGAGTTAAGATAGTTCTTTGCCGCCATGTGGATGCTGGGAATTGAATCCAGGTCCTCTGCAAGAGCAGTCAGTGCTCTTAACTGCTGAGCCATCTCTCCAGCCCCCTCTATGTGACCTTTTATGTTTGCCTTCTTCCCATAATGCTTTTGAGGTTCATCCACATCACAGCATAATCAGTGCTGTGTAGTTGGCAGACATTAGATTTCCATATTTGGACTATTATTAGTAAGGCTGCTGTGAGCATTCATGTGCCATGTTTTAAATCGTTTTATTCATTTTTATTTTATGTGCATGAGTGATTTGCAATGTATCAAGTGCACCATGTGCTTACAATGCCTGGGGAGACAAGGTGTCAGATTCCTGGAAATGGAGTTATTGATGGTTGTTAGCCACCATGTGGATGCTCGGAACAGAGCCCAGGACTTTTGAAAGAAGAACCTGTGCTCCTACCCCCTGAGCCATCTCTCTATCCCCATGTGCAAGATTTTTATGAGTTCTTGCTTTCAGTATTTGTGGGTATCTACCAGGGGAATTGTTGGGTATTTCCACATCAATTAACACAGTGACGACAACTCCTCACAGATGTGCCCATGGGCCAACCTGATCTAGACAGTCCCTCATTAAGACCCTCACCCCAGGTGATTCTAGGCTCTGTCAGTTAAAGAAACATCATAATGTCTCACTATGCAGAGGCTCCAGTTTCTCCACATTCTGGCCAGCACTAGTTTTCTTTTTCTTTCTTTCTTTCTTTCTTTCTTTCTTTCTTTCTTTCTTTCTTTCTTTCTTTCTTTCTTCAGTCATCCTAGTTAATATAAGGGGTATCTCACTGTAGTTTTAATTTGTATTTCCCTGGTAATTAATGGTGTTATGGTTTCTTTTCCAGTGCTTGTAGGCTGTCTATATATCTTCCTTGGAGAAACTTTGATTCATTATCCTTCATCTATTTTTAAATTGGGTTGTCTTCCTGTTATTGACTTAGATGTGTGTGTGTGTGTCATGCACATGTGTCATTCCAGTGAAGATAAGCCAGTGATCCCCTCTAAGAGTTCACTCTGAGTTATTTTTAATTTTTTATGTGTATGAGTGTTATGCCTGCATGTATGTAAGTGCACCTGTGTCATGCAATGCCCATGGAGGACAGAAAAAGGTGTTGGATCCCCTGGAACTGGAGTTATAGATGGTTGTTAGCTGCCATGTGGGTGCTGGGAACCAAACTCAGGTCCTCTGGAAGAGCTGCCAGTGCTCTTAACCACTGGGCCATCTCTCCAGCCACCCCCCCCCAAGTTTTATCTACTTCATATTTACACAGAATTTACTCAGAATCATTGTATGTATATTATACTTATGAAAGTAGCCCCATAGCAAGCTGGGAGATGGGTCTGTGGAATATGGCTGTCTTCCTGGTGGTGCAGTTGGCAAGCTTCGTATTTAGTCCTGCCTATTTTGGTCAGCACTTAGCGTTTGGAGTCCCTGGAGTCCTCTTACCACACACAGCCAGTCTGTGCTGGCGCTCCAGTGAGAACTGTGGTCAGATCAGCTACTGACCAGTTCATCTGCGCAAAATAGAGAAGGAAGTGAGCAAGAAGGGAAATGAAGATGTCTGGGTATTTTCCCTTCTTAATTTTGGTGCAGCTGACATGGCCATTTTGAGGTGACGTCTTTGTCCAAAGGCCAAAGGGAACTTTCCAGCACTGAAGTTTGAGCAAAATCTTCTCAGAGGCTGCAGAGGTCCAGCTCTCTGGACCGTCAGGCCCCTTAAGCAGTAACTGTCGAGTTTTTTGTTTATGTATATCTTTAATGAACTCTGGAAAACTTACCCAGTTTTTAAAGTTACCAACAGAATTTCATCATGAATAATTGGTAAAAATGTATTTTTAGGCAGAAACCAAATGATTACATGTTTCTTTCAAAAGTACCCAATAGAATCTAGATAACACAGTAATTTGATATCTACCAATCATTTTTTTAAATATGTCAACGAATACTTTAATAGAAACTACATTGAGTTCCTTTCTTTTGGAACCTGAATATCTTCCCATCTCTCCTGAGACTTATTTGTACTAATGCAGTATTTTTTATATTTGAGTCTGTCATTGATCATGATTGTCTTACAATGAAAATAAGTACATGTGTTGAAATTTAATTTTTCCCATTTTTCTTACATTCTTTATAAATTTCTTTCTAATTGAGTAATTCTTTTTTTGGGTAGGGGGTCTTTTTGAGACAGGGTCTCCCTATAGCTGCAGCTGCTCTGGAACTCACTATGTGGACCAGGCTTGCCTTGAACTCACAAACATTCACCTGCCTGCTTCCTGAGTGCTGGGATTAAAGGCATGCACCAGCATGCCTGGCTGAGTAATTCTTTACTTAATAGTAATGCATAATTGCTTAGAGGCACATGAATATTTAATTTTATTTGGATAATTACTAAAAATAAATGATAAAGTTTTATTGAAGCTACATTCCTATAAGAATTTTGTAACTTTTTCTAATTATTACTTAACAACTATTACTGCTTTTATTTTTTTTAATTTTTTAAATTTATTTCTGTATGTGTATGAATGTACTGTCTGCATGCAAGTGTGTGCACCCGTGTCGAGCAATGCCACGGAGGTCAGAAGAGGGCATCGGATTCCCCTGGAACTGGAGTTCTCCTGGAATTGGAGTTTCAGACGGTTCTCGGCTGCCATGTGTGTGCTGGGGATCGAACTTGGGTCCTCTCTAAGAGTGGTCCGTGCTCTTAACTGCTAGGCCATCTCTCCAGCCCCTATTACTGCTTATAAAAAGTTACGTTTTGAATAAATATTATTCATATTCTTCGTTTCAGCCAACCACTTGTTCAGCTAAGTGGGCAAATGAGGGTGGGAAGAAATCTTGTTTAACAATGCCGATCAATTCTTTGAGTGCCTTCTAAGCACCATGTACCCTTTTGATACTGGGCTGACTGACGTAACCCATGTAGCCAAGTTCCAGTCCCCAAAACCCGTGACTACAAAAGCTATTGACTGTGAAAGAATGATCAAGTTAAGGACCCTGGAATGGGGAAAGAATCCTGGATTACCCTGTGGGCCTTGGACAATCAAGAGAAGATCAGACACAGAGATAGAGTCAGAAGGAGGCGTGCCAGGACCCAAGCAGAGAGGGGTCTGAAGACATGTCAGGGGCCCTGAGCAAGGAAGGCACAGACACCAAAGTCAAAGAATCCTCCAGAGACTCCACGAGGAACCAGTAGTGCTGACACCTTGACCTTAGCTCAGGAAACTGGTTTGGGGCTTCTAACTTCCTTAACATTAAGAGAATAAACATATGCCGTTTTCAGCTATTCTATCTCTGGTATTTATTAGAGCAGCCATGGGAATCTGAAACAGTGGCCTGTCTACTGACACTCAAGCAAGAGAGTCACAATCAGAAGCCATGTGGGGAGTCATGTTATAGACAAAGTGTGAGATCTACCAACCATTTTTTAAAATATGTCAATAAGCCGGGCGTGGTGGTGCATGCCTTTAATCCTAGCACTTGGGAGGCAGAGGCAGGCGGATCTTTGTGAGTTCAAGGCCAGCCTGGTCTACAGAGTGAGTTCCAGGACAGCTGAGGCTACAGGGAGATCCTGTCTCGAAAAGACAAAAAAAAAAAAAAAAAAAAATGCCAATAAATACTTTAACAGAAACTTTACATTGAGTCGCTTTCTTTTGGAACCTGAATATCTTCCCATCTCCCCCAAGACTTATCTATACTAATGCAGTCTTTTTAGGAAGGAAGAATGCCTCTTGAGATTCATGCAAGCCAGAAGACTGTGGCAAGTGAAGGCCTGTGCTTCATAATAGATGACAGTAACAGTTCAAATGGATCACTACAAAAGATATTGATTTGACGGATAAGTGCATTATTCAGCTTGGTTGAACCTTTCCACTTAGATATGTATATCGCATTTCGCTCCATAAATGTAATTGAATTATGATTTGTCAATTTCAGGTAATATTAATTTAAGATAGATACAAAGAGGGACTGTGAAGGGGGAAAAGGGGTCTAAAGGGAAGAAAGAAAGAACAAGAGAGGGTAATGGGGTGAAGAAAGACAAAATCATGCATGCTCTCTCTCATGTAGACTCTAGTCTTTAACACATATAAAGTTAAATACATGACATAAAAGCAGACGGGAGCAAAGGAAGCAGAGACGGTGGAGAAGGGATAAGGGGTGAAGAGGTGACACAATGATGTATGTATGAAAAATGTCTTAATAAACCCATTATGTGTGCTGACTAAAACCTCATTGCCTACTAAAAAATAAAGTAATATTATAACAATTAATAATTAATTAATTGATTAAAAGAATGAGGTCATAACTGCCATGGGAGGAAGAGAGCATATGTAGCCACATGGGTCCCATGGCCACTGCAAACTGCAATGGAACTAGCAAGCATAGTGCTTTCTAAGTGGCCCTGTGCTGGTTCCTTTGGGAGACATTACTACTATCTATAGAGGGTGTGGTGGTTTGAACAAGAATCTCCACTATAGGCTCCAAGTATTTGGATATTTTGTCCCCAGTTGGTAGTGCTGCTTTGGGAGGTGTGGCTTTGCTGGAGGAAGCATGTCACTGGGACATGTCACTGCAGAGTTCTTAAGCCTTGTGGGATCTCCAGTTGCTCTCTGCTTTCTGTAACTGCTTTCTGCTCCTGCTCTAGCCACCATGACAGACTCTCACCCCCCCCCCCATAACCTAGAACCAGAAGCTCAAATAAACTCTTCTTCCTATAAGTTCTTTGGTCATGGTGTTTTGTCACAGCAACAGAAAAGTTACCACAGAAGGGAAGTACACTTTTAGAAGGAAAGGCAGAATTATAGACTGTGCCTTGAATCTCCCCCAAAGGCCTGTGGGTTCGAGGCTTCATCTCAGAGTGGTGCTCTTGGGAGGTTCTGGAACATTCATGAGGAGAGGCCTATTGAGCAGTCCTTAGATTATTGAAGCTATGACCTGAAAAGGGATTATGAGGACCCCCCCCCACACACACACACACCTCAAGGCACCACCTCTTCTTTTGATCCCTGGTGATGAGGTGAGTGATTCTGCTCCACCACCTGCTCCCACCAGTCAAGTGATCACCAAACTATGAGCTGAAAATAAACCTGATCATCTGAGCTATTTGGTGATGGTGATGACGTGATTGACATACCAGCCTTGGCTTCGATGCTATGACTTGTTGAGAGAAGATGGTGATGGTATCATGTAGTGATTACTGGACTGATCTGGAACTTTGGCAGCACATTCCCAACAGGGCTTGAAGCACTGAACGTGAGAGCAGGGATGGGAACAGGCCCACGCCTAGATTCCCAGCTCACTGCGGAGCAAAGGACTTTAGGTAAAGCGTGCCACAGAGTGTAAGGATGGTGCATGCACCTTATCAGAGCTGCCTTATGTAAATATTGACTTTCATCGACACATTTCTGCTAAATTAATTAAGGAGAATGTTTTGTTAAAGGGACAGGAGAGAAGTTGCTGAAGCAGCACTTGGCAGGATCTGGCCTTTGCTTCCCTTATACACCGAGATTTCCTAAGGATGTGTTTTACACCCACGCCAGGAAAACCTGGGGCAGGGACATCACTAATAGCAGAGCTATAGCATTAGTTAAATGGCTTTTCTTTTTTAATTTTATGTGTATGGGTGTTTTGTCTGCATGTGTGTAAGTGCACCCACGCAGGCAATGCCTAAGCAGGCCAGAATAGGGTGTTGGATACCCTGGAACTGGAGTTACAGATGGTTGTTGGCCATCATGTGGGTACTGGCAGCTGAACCCAGGTCCTCTGGAAGACCAACCAGAGCTCTTAAATGCTGAACCATCTTTCCAGCCCCCTAATAGTATTGGCTGCACTGTGTTAGGGTAGCTGGATCCCTCAGCAGAAGGGAGGGGTCTCCAGAGTCTTGTTTCTGCTGTTTACTGTTAGTTATCTTATGTGAACTCTATTTTATTTTCTCACGTGACAAATATTCATTCCAGAACAAAAGTCAGGAACTCAGAGAAGCACACTGTCCAAGTCCTCTGCTCTCTTAGTACCTGGTTGGATTTCCTGGCAGCCCCACCTCTCTCATGTTTAACATATGCATGTATAGCTTTTTCTTGTGTAACCACTGCATTGAAATATTTTCCTCATTTGTTAGCTTCATCAGAGTTTATGGCAGGCATGGAGCCGATTTTATTTGGCCCCCTCCATGTGGGATATCTAGACGGGGCTGACTTCCCACTGTCACATAGAATGCTGTAACTAATATACTTATGAATAGAGCCATTTCTGCATTTAACGCTTTTTCCTCAGAACTAAGAATTACTCAGACTGAACAGAAAGGCTACGCACACACAGGTATACTTCCCCCAAATCACAGCTGAAATGACAGAAGGAAAATTTACATGGATTTGCATATATACATACTCATATTTATATTTATGTGAGACAAAGTCTCACTATGTAGTCTTGGCTGGCCAGGTGCTTGCTACGTAGCACAGGCTGGCCCCAGGATCCCTGCCTAACTTACGGAATGCTGCAACTACTGGCATGCATCACCACGTCTGACATGGTATGAATATCTTTAAAGACTTTTCACCCAGAATTTGACATTGTTTTCCAGAAGAACTATATCTGTATCTTTTTAAAGGCTCATGTGGGCTGGAGAGATGGCCAAGCGAAGAGTGCCAACTGCTCTTTCAGAGGACCCGGGTTCGATCCCCAGCACCCACATGGCGGCTGAGAACCATCTTTAACTCCAGTTCCAGGGGAATCCGAGAATCCGATGCCCTGTTCTGACCTCCACAGCACTGCACGGCGCGGGTGCACAAACCTACATGCAGACAGTAGTACATTCATACACATACACACACAAAAAAAAGGATCATGTATAAAATGGTTGGATTTACTTGGGCCATGATATTAACAAATTACCCAAAGCATTCAATAGACATGAAAAGAAAAACTGTAACTTTTTAGAACTAATTTTTTAAAAAAATCAGAGTGGAGGATGGTAAAGTGCCCATCAAGTTGGATCCCCAGAACCCATGTTAAAGAATAAAAAAGTGGACCCTGACTCAAAAAGACCAAAAAATAAAAATTAAAAAAATAAAAAATAAAAATAAAAAAGTGGGGCCGGGCATGGTGGCGCATGCCTTTACTCCTAGCACTTGGGAGGCAGAGGTAGGCGGATCTCTGTGAGTTCAAGGCCAGCCTGGTCTACATAGTGAGTTCCAGGACAGCTGGAGCTATAGGAAGACCCTGTCTCAAAAAGACTAAATAAATAAATAAATAATAAATAAATAAATAAAAAGTCTGGCTGATGGTACATGTTTGTAATCCCAGCACTGGGAAGGTAGAGATTCTGGGGCTTGCTGGTCAACCAGCCCAGCCTATGTGGTAAGTTCAAGCCAGTAAGCAACACTGTTCAAACAAAACACAAGCAAAGCATAAAGCACAGATGGACATCATGAGGAATAATAGCCAAGGTTTGTCCTATGGCCTACACACACACACACATAGCCACATACCTTCACACATGTATATACACACATGAACACACACCCTGAACTTGCACCCATACTCACCTGGACACATACCTGCATACACATACACAAAATCACACCGGAGCTGATGGAAGGAAGAGTTTACATGGCTTTGTTCTGTGACACGCTCTTTGTCCCTTCAGTAACTTCCTGGGAAGTCCCCACCTCTAGACCAATCAGGCAGTGGAAGTATCTGGGTAGACTTCCCGGACACAGGCTCCTCCACTCACATTTTCCCAGTGGCTTCAGGAGTCTTCTTTCAGAGGGACACATTGAAACTTCATGGAGTAACAAAGATGTCTGCAGTGGAGCTGGGCCATAAACTCAGGCTTGTGGCTACGTTCTTGTATTACTTGAACTGCAATACTTCTCTGTCAGAATGGCATGATATACTCCAAGGAACCAGGGGAAAAGCAAGTCTTGCCCCTAAGAACTTACCCTTAGAAAGGAAGCTCAATGTGACCAATGATTAGCATCCTGGCTATTTTGCCAGGGCAGTGGTAGTGAAGTTTCGAAGCCTGGGGGTATGGAACCAACAGACACTGACTGCTGGGAGCCTGGAAGTCCAAGGTCAAGGTGTCAGCCAGGCTGGGTCCTTTGGAGGCTGCACCCCTTGGCTTATCCATGGTCACTTTTTCCCTGTGTATTCATAGGGTCTTACATGTGTGGAGCGTGTGTGTGTGTGTGTGTGTGTGTGTGTGTGTGTGTGTGTTGTATCTGTGTCTATCTGTGTGTGAATCTCTGCTTCTTAAAAAGACCAATCTTGGGGCTGGAGAGAGGGCCTAGTGGTTAAGAGCACTGACTGCTCTTGCAGAGGACCCAGGTTCCATCCCCAGCATCCATATGGCGGCTGAGAACCGTCTTCAACTCCAGTTCCAGGGGAATCTGACACCCTCTTCTGACCTCCGTGGCATTGCATGACACAGGTGCACTGACCTACATGCAGACAGTACATTCATACACATACAAAATAAAAATAAAAAAAAAAAGATGAATCTCTTCCCAGCACCCACATGGTGGCCAAGAACTGTCTTTAACTCCAGTTCCAGGGGAATCCGATGCCCTCTTCCGACCTCCGAGGCATTGCATGACACAGGTGCACCAACCTACATGCAGACAGTACACTCATATATAAAAATAATAAATAAAAAATTTTTAAAAGACCAATCTCTTGAACTGAGATCTATTTTTTTATTAATTTTTTATTTATTTCTGTATGTGTGAATGTACTGTCTGCATGCAAGTCTGTGCACCCGTGTCGAGCAATGCCGCGGAGGTCAGAAGAGGGCGTCGGATTCCCCTGGAACTGGAGTTCTCCTGGGATTGGAGTTTCAGACGGTTCTCGGCCGCCATGTGGGTGCTGGCGATCAAACCCAGGTCCTCTGCAAGAGTGGTCGGCGTCTCAACCGCTAGGCCATCTCTCCAGCCCTACACATTTCCTTATTAGAAATAAATTATACAATTTTGTAAGTGATCATTTCAATCATACTGGAAATAAAACAGCAAAAATATGACACCAATTATGAAATTTAATTATTTTCAAAATAACATAAATACCACTTTTTAAAATCTATACATATGTCTTGGGGCTGGAGAGATAGCCTAGCAGTTAAGAGCGCCGACTGCTCTTGCAGAGGACCCGNGTCGGATTCCCCTGGAACTGGAGTTCTCCTGGGATTGGAGTTTCAGACGGTTCTCGGCCGCCATGTGGGTGCTGGGGATCGAACCCGGGTCCTCTGCAAGAGCGGTCGGCACTCTTAACCTCTAGGCCATCTCTCCAGCCCCCGAACTGAGATCTATTTTAATGACCTTAACTTACTTGCCTCGTTAAACATTTTGTGACCAAACACAGTCACATCCTGAGGCACTGGAGGTAGGGATTTCAACATACAGACTGAGAGTTGAGAGCATCATTTGACCCCAAGCGAAAGGAATCAGAATGGGCTGAGACCTCAGTTATGACATGTGGTTAATTCCAAGGCAGAGGCTCTCCCCCGCAATTTTCTTCAGAATCACCTGGAAAGTTTTTAGCAAACAGCCAAACAAGACCCCAGAGGTCCTGACTTCATTAAATGGTCTGTGGGAGGCCCTGTCACAGATGCTCTGGAAAGCTCTTTGGTGATTCTAATGTTCTCATTCAAGACTGAGATCTTGTGTAACTGAAATCCTAATCAGAGAATTCAATTGCTTTCATTAATTCTAAATTGTCATGCTGTCTGCCCAATGATAATTTCTTTTCCACTCATAGAACACCTTCTAATCCACAAGGTATCCAAGTAGCAGCTGGATTGTGAGTGTTCTGTTGAGGTCACTGAGCTGGCCGGGTTCTTTTATTAGTGGTTAGTCAATGTTGAATGTCTAGGATACATGACACTCTATGCCAGTGTGATTGGCTAAAGAAGGGACCTCTAAAATGTCCATTCCCTGGAACATGTAGATGCAAGGAGATTATGCGGTTACACTTAAGTTATCATATCCTAAAATCCAAATACCCAGGACTAGGGAGATGGCTCAGTGGTTAATGGACTTGCTGTGTAAGGATGAGGACCTGAGTTTGGATCCCAGCACCCAGGTAAAAGCCAGTGTGGAAGCAGTGTGTTTCTAATCCCAGCACATGGGGAACTCTTCTGAGGACTCATTGGGCAGCTTAGCCTAGCCAAACTGCTGAGCTCCAGCTACTGGGAGAAACTGCGACTCAGAAAATATCAAGAATAGAGGAAGGCAGCCAACATGACGTCTGGCCTCCACACAAGCATGTGTAAGCAAATGTACACCCCTTCACACATACACACACACACACACACATACACACACACACACACACACACACACACGCACACACACACACCAAACATAGGAGAACTTAAAGGCCTAAGTTCTTTCTAGCACAAGTCAAAGAATTAAAGAGTATGAGATGGATTCCATCCCGGCCTTTAAGATAGAGAGAGGCCCAATAGGGATTAGATGGGCAGCCTCAATCGGCTGGGAACAGAGAGGCTGGAACAGCATCAGCTGAGACCCAGCAGGGGTACTGAGGCCCCAGTTCCCTCCCCCAAGGCACTGAATCCTGTCAACAACCTAAACGAGCAAAGAAACATTTCTCCCCTGCGGTTCCCAGAAAAGAATGGAGTCCGGCAGACCCCTGGCAAGACCCAAGCCAGACTTCTGACATCCAAAACTGGGAGGTTGTATACTTTTGGTCTGAGACACTGAATGTATGACAAGCAGTTACAGCCTTAATAGAACATGAATACACCTACACTCAAAAACAAGGCAGCCTCCCTATTGTGATGATCTTAACAGCTCAAATGCTAAATGTTTATAATTGGGGAAATAATTCTCTAGTAACTCCAGGTTTAGGCTCTAGCAGTTATCAAGCTTAAGGGATGAAATTTCCAAGGAAAATGAAACTAAGAAACCTGTTACTATAGATTGAAAGAAAGAAGGTGTTTTATGGTAACCTATCTGTGTATGTGACTGGTGCTTTAGAATGATAGGCCTTTATGAAGAAAATTGTGCCAATAATAGTTCTTTGGACCTCCTCCCCTATCTGCAATGCCCACATCTTAGTTTTAGAATGAACACTCATGGTAAATAGCATATGCACCAAGTGAAAAGGGGGGGAAACACAAAGATGTGTCAGAGGGACACAGGAGCCAACAGAGAACCCTCCTCGTGGCCAAGGCTGGCACAATTTGAGCAACAAAATGAAATTGTGTTGGGTAATAACCCAAATATAAAACAAGTATCCATGACTCCGTGCTGTTGTTAGTAAATGATTCCATCAATAAATGGGGAGCACAAACAAATCTGGAGAACTCCAAATGTCTTAGTTCACATCAGCTGCTATAACAAAATTCCCTGGACTGGATAATTTCTAAACCACAGAACTGTATTTCTTCTTGTTCTGAAGGCTATGAAGTCTTAAGATCAAGACACTAACAGAATGAGTGTCCAGTGAGGACCTGTTGCTCATGGGTGGTGCCTTATGAGTGTCCTTACACAGTAAGAAGAGAGCACACAAGCTCCCTCGGGCCCATTGTAGAAGGACGTTCATCTCACTCATGAGTGCCTTGTCCCATGTCCTAGTTTGGGGATTAGATTTTAGCAGCAGACTTTTGGAAGGACACAGGCATGGAGACCATGGCAGTGCTCCTCGCAGAGGAGGAAGATCATGAGCTGCCCATCCCAAGGGTGGGCTGAGTGTAGTGACTCCTTTAAAAGAGCACAGCATGGCAAGGGAGAGGAGTGGAGGTGAAACTTCACCAAGAAGAAGCCTGCCAAGCACCATCTCAGCTAGTGGTCCAGACTTCACCGTCCTCACAGATGTCATGTTGAGATGATGTGAGAAGAACATGCCACTATGAGCCTTCTCTCCCAACCCATGGGCAACTAGAAAGAAGGAAAACAAGTATTGTAGGAAACAAAGGGCACTATAGTCGTTACTCAGGTTGAGGCCTGAGTATGGGCCTATAGGAATAAAAAATATTGGCCATTTAGCCAGGTATGGTGGCACACACCTTTAATCCCAACATTTAGGAGGCACAGGTAGGTGGATCTCTGTGAGATCAAGGTCAGCCTGATCTACAAAGTGAGTTCCAGGCTAGCTGTGGCCATAGGGAGACCCTATTTCAAAACAAAACAAAACAAAACAAAAAAGAGCATTTAGAATAGCTTTCCACAGGAAAGGCAATTTCAAATCCATCTCTACATAGAATTAAAGCAGGTGCTGTCCCCTCTGGTCCCTAGAGGAAAACAGTAATCAGGCATCTCATCTTTAACAATAGACTGAACACAAATATTGAAGTACTTTCTAAGGTGGGTAGGTACTGTGTCCTCAAAGGAAATTGATTCTTCCATTCTGAGGGAAGATTTTGCAATTTTTCAAACAGCAATTTGCCTCCCATCCAGGGAGAAGTCAATTGGTGATTTAAAAAAAAAAATTAAACGTTAAATCACCTGTGTATTTTGTTCTAGCCATGTCAAGGACGTCCTCCAGGCTGGGGTTCCCAAGCCGGTTGATCCCTTGGTTCCTCGCTGCCTCTCACTTTGTTCCCTGTCACTATGGGCTCTCTGTGGGGCTCGCTAGATGGCACACCACATTCATTTGGTGTGACCCAAGCAAGGGGTGGCGCCCTGGCAGTGTTCAGGATTCTCCGCTGTGAAGGTGGAAGCTGATGAGGAGATGAGGTGAGCAAATCCTTCACACGTTTCGGTGTCCTTCATCTCCGCCTGTTCCTCTAAGACCACAAACCTTTCCAGGCTAGCTGTTCCCTTCAGAATCTTCTAGAACATCCTGTCTCTTATAGAGTACTTTTTTCTGATAAGTATTCTCCTAGTCAGGTGATAGTGTGAGACTTGGTGGTATCATCCACATTTCCTCTTTTAAAACTATTTTTATAGAAGGCCGTGTGTATCACAAATACAAGTGATGAATCTTTCTTTTTTTTTTTTTTTTTTTTTTTACAGGGTCTCCCTGTAGCCCCAGCTGGCCTGGAACTCACTCTGGAAACCAGGCTGGCCTTGAACTCATAGAGATCCACCTGCCTCTGCCTCCAGAGTGCTAGGATTAAAGGCGTGTGCCACCACACCCAGCTTAAAGACAGTTCTTAGCCGCCATCTGGGTGCTGGGAATCGAACCAGGGTCCTCTGCAAGAGCAGTCAGCGCTCTTAACCCCTGAGCCATCTCTCCAGCCCAAGTTATGAATCCTTCTAATAAAATGGATGGCCATGGATCTACCATGCAACCCAAGAATATGAGTATTACCAATGCTGTCCCCATGCACATCTTCCCTACCTGTCCCCACATCATCCACCCCTGAGAAGACCACTACCCTGCACTGTGCGGTTATTCCCACTTTTTCAAAATTGATCTTTCTCTTTCATATGTGTGCAAACTTATACATTTCATTTGGGGCTTTGACATTTACATAAGAAGCATCATACCGGGGCTGGAGAGATAGCCTAGCAGTTAAGAGCGCCGACTGCTCTTACAGAGGATCCGGGTTCGATCCCCAGCACCCACATGGCAGCTGAGAACCGTCTGTAACTCCAGTTCCAGGGGAATCTGACACCCTCTTTTGACCTCCGTGGCATTGCATGACACGGGTGCACAGACCTACATGCAGACAGTACATTCATACACATACAAAAATAAATAAAAAATTTTTTAAAAAAGCAGCATCATACCAAATATGATCAATGGCAGCTCTCTCGTTACCTTCCATATCGTGTTTCTGGATTCATTTGCTCTGGGTATAAACCTGCTGTAGTTCATTAGTCTCTACTTCTTTGTAGTGTGTTAACGTTGAATGGGCAACAGTTCATTTGTTGGTTTTCCTTGATTCAGAACATTTGTGCTGGATAGCTTTAGTGTCAACTTGACACACCTGGGTTGAGGGAGCCTCAATTGGGGAGTTGGCGCCATTGGACTGGCCTGTGGCCACGTCTGTGGAGTATTTCTTGATTGTTGAGCTATGTGGGAGGGCCCAGCCCAATGTGGGTGGGTGGTGCCACCCCAGGCAAGTTGTTATGCACAGTATAAGAGCAGAGGACCCAGGTTCGATCCCCGGCGCCCACATGGCAGCCGAGAACCGTCTGAAACTCCAATTCCAGGAGAACTCCAGTTCCAGGGGAATCCGACACCCTCTTCTGACCTCCTCGGCATTGCACGTCATGGGTGCACAGGCTTGCATGCGGACAATACATCCATACACATACAGAAATAAATAAAATTGGAAAAAAAAAAGTTCTCAACTGTGAGCACCTGTCAGAATTCTCTGGAAGGAGTGCAGCACTTGACCCATTTCTATACCTTCTCATTCAGCAAGCCTGGGGTGAATCCTGACACTTTGGATTTTTAGTATGTTTCCAGATGATGCAGAGGCTGCTGGAACAGGAGCCCATTGGGAGCCATGTTCCCAGCATAAATATTTAGGCATGGCACAGCTGGGCTTTTGGAATGCCCTGTTCCAAGCGAGAGATAATGTCTGGGGCTTAGGAGATGACTCAGTAAAGTGCTAGAACCTGAGTTCAACCCCCAGCACCCACACAAAAGCCAGGCGTGGTAGTACACACAGGCAGCCCAGCACTGAGGAGGTAGAGACAGGGGCTCGGTGGCTGTCCAACCTACAACAGTGACTCCAGGTTCAGAGAGAGACCCTGCCTCAAAAAGATTCAGAGAGAGACCCTGCCTCAGAGAGGAGGTGGAGAGCAACTGAGGAAGGCACTTGATGTTGACTCTGATCTCCACACAAGTGCATGCTCGTACACGGGTGTTTACACACACACACACACACACACACACACACACACACACACACACACACACTATGCCCAGTAACATTTTACTTTCTCATGACACACAGCCCCTGGTATTACTCATCTGTCCCTCCATTCACTGTGGCTGCAGCTGGGGAAGGGAATGATTCATGCTCAGAGACAAGGATGTCTTATACTTTATTTAAAGAATATGAGGGTTTTTTTTTAACATATTTTAGGTATGTTTCCTTAACATGCAAAAGAATTGGCTCTAATGGGTTTTGCAAGGAAAATAAACAGTGAACAAGTCACGGAACTTTTGCAGAATGTCTTTTGCCAGCGGCAGGAAGAACAGATGGCTTCCTCGGGGGCTCCTTTCAAGCAGCCACAGCAAAACGAGGCAGTTCCTGACCTGATAGCTGAAGCTACCCACAGTCATCTTTGCCTACTTTCATCTAGCATCAACCATGTGTCCATTCCTGATGCTGGGATGTAGAGTGTGCCTCTGCCTAGTTAAGCACTTCATTCTGAAAAGATGAAGACTCAGGGGGCATGATATGATTGAAATTCCATGTAGGGTGACAGTGAGATTGTCATGGATAGATTCATCACGTGCCAGGACTAGGCAGAGATGAGGACTTTCAAACAAGCAAGGGGCAGATGCAATCAAATCATCAAAGCAGACTGTGGTAGGAAGGGTCTCAGCCAGACTTGATTCTGAATCCTAACTCTCGTAGCAAAGACCCAGAATAAGGCCACATACAAGCAGCTTGGTCTTTCCTCAGTTTCCTCTTGTCATTTTGAATCATTCTAGTCTATCTCACAAAGCTGTTGGGGTTTCTGTGACATAACATGTCAAGCGCTGGGCACATGGGGCATCTCAATGCACTCTTCAGGGGTATGAAGTTTCTTTTATTAACATACATAGTAATTATGTAAAATAATGGGGATTGTTTTGGTCTTTTTGAGACAGGGTCTCTCTGTAGCCCCAGCTGTCCTGGAATTCACTATGTAGAACAGACTTGAACTCACAGAGATCTGCCTACCTCTGCCTCCCAAGTGCTAGGATTAAAGGCGTGCACCACCACACTGGGAAAAATAATGGGTTTTATTATGACTTTTCAGGCAGGACTATAATAATAAGCTTTGTAGATATTCACCTTTCTATTATCCCCCACCCCCCACACGCTCCCCAACCTTTTTGCATTTTGGCTTTTTTATATGGATTATTTTTTCACTTTTTAAAATTAACAGATTAATTTTGACAATTTTATTCGTATGCATAGTTTCTTTTTTTTACATTCCCCCTAATTATCTTCTCTGGCCCCTCCCCTCCCCTCCCACCGAACCTTCTTCATCCTAGCTCATTCCCCTTCTACTTTCATGCCTAGGATCATCAAGTTCTGATGAGCAGCCAAGAGCATAGCAATAGACTGCATTGTTCTGAGGGCCTTAGGGACCTCCTGACCTACATACAGTTCCTAGGGAGGTGTAGTAACTTATAACTTGTAGGATCAGCATTATCCACTCATGGATGGTGTCTCTATCCAAACTCCTTTTAAATTATTATTATGATGATGATTAGGGGCTGGTGAGACGGCTCAGCAGTTGAGAACCATTGTTGCTCTTGAGAGGACTGGGATTTGATTCCCAGCACCCACATGATGGCTCACAACCATCTGTAACTCTGGTTCCAGGGGATCTGATGCGCTTTTCTGTCCTCCATGGGCACCAGATACACATACACATGGTGCACTTACATACATGCAGACACACACACACACGTGGTGCACTTACATACATGCAGACACACATGTGGTACACTTACATACATGCAGACAAGCATTCATACACCTAAAAATAAATCTTTTTAATTTTTTTTTGTTTTTTTTGAGACAGGGTCTCCCTTTAGTCCCAGCTGTCCTGGAACTCGCTCTGTAGACCAGACTGGCCTTGAACTCACAAAGATCTGCCTGCCTCTGCCTCCTGAGTGCTAGGATTAGAGGCATGTGCCACCACGTCTGGATTTTTATTCTTTTTTTTTTTTTTTTTTTTTTTTTTTGTTTTTTTTTTTTTTTTTTTTTTTTTTTTTTTTTTTTCTCATTTTTTTTTTTTTTTTGTTTGTTTGTCCTGGAACTCACTACTGTAGAACAGGCTGCTTTGAACTCAAAAAGAATCCGCCTCTTGCCTCCCAAGCGCTAGGAATAAAAGGCGTGCGCGAACTCTTTGTTTCTTATACATTATTCTTTCCTGAGACATTAGACAAATAACATAAGTTTCTATGGATACTTCCTCCTACTACATGCGTCAGTAAATCCCTACTGAGTGTGCCCACTGTGAACTCTGGAAAACGGGTGAAAAAATTGTCATGAGAACAATAAGGTTCATATCTGCAAAGGGATATATTCTAAAGTGTAGTGTGTCCTTGCTTGAAAGGGACGTAGGAATGAGCTGGGCAAAGATTTACTTTCAATAGCTGGCCTGGGAAGCATGGCAACCAGATACCCTTTCTTAATTACAAATAAGATGAAAAGAAAGGAATCCATGAATACTGATCTATAGGTCAGTTGAATGGAAATTTTAATATTTTCTCATTAGTTTAAGATTTTTCTTTTTTCCCATTTCCAAAAGAGAAACTACAAATAAACAGGAGTGCTGTGAAAGCAATTTCTTTGGGTTTCCATCCCATCACTATATGCATACTAATATGGCAAGGAGCTTGAGATAAGTCTATGTTTTACTTCATTAAATATTTCACACGATTTTAAACCACGAAGACCTGGACAGATGTCATTTTATATGACAATATTTTCAATAACATTATTAGCTTCAATAACATATGAATTTGTTTAACAACAATAGTAAGGCCTATGCCACTAGGTTGCTTCGAACAGGCGCTAGTGCTTATGAAGATTCCAGTTTTTCATGCTTTATTTATTGAGTTCAAGAGTAATGGCTCCATGTTATCTATGTGGACCATTCATCTTTCACTTTATGTTATTTTTTATTCTAATATTCGATTATTCATTATACTCTGAATCATCTGTTCCTTTCATAAATAGAATTCATTAAGCACATTTCTTCAGGTACATTTTCAGCTGCAATTACAATAATGTATAAATGTCTGTTATTCTTCAGTTTAATGTGCTTAGAAGTGGTTGGCAGCCATTACTAAACAATATGAATTAAATGTACACATAACAATGTTCCTCAGATAAATGGTCCTTAGTAGATTTTGAAAGAATCAACTCACTTTTGCAAAAAGAGTGATATGTAGAATGAGGGTGAGGTAACTATATTGAGAAGAACATTGAAATGGGGTATAGATACATTCAGATTAATCCTAAATATAACAAAAAGTGGCTGAAAATTTGAAAGTAACAAAGTTAGTTATATATTTTATGGAAATTCCTCTCTACTAACCTTGTAAGAAATAATACTGAAAGGAACAAAGTAGAGAACAGGCTGAAGAAAAAAAAAATTTTGGAAATATACACAATTTTAATAAAGTTGTAAATAAATCTTAATCTGAGTATCTCTGATATGACAGATTACATATGTATGCTCTTTTTCATATTTTTCTTAGAAATATCTTATTTTTCAGTTTAATTGTTTCTTCTCTGTATTCTCAATAAGAGTAAAGGAATGTGAGGTCAGCACTGTAGCAAACAGTATCGTAATGGAAATCGCTCCAAAATGGTATTGCAATGATTAACTAACCGTATGTGACAATAAGTGTTAATGATGTTTCAGAAGTTTAATACTTGGAGTCATAATTTTAAGTTAAAAGAAAAGTTTAAAATTGGTTAATGAAGTTTAGAGAGTATGGAGGGCGTGATAAGCTGTGCTATATGCGTGTGTCATAAGCTCATGAATACATGCTGACCCCTAACTGGGCATCCTTTTGGTCAACACAGGGCTGACGTGCTGTGACTCCTGGCCATCAACATATACCTAAGATTGGTAGCGACTATACCTACCTTTATTCTTCTTTAACCCTCATTATACTATTGTCTATCTCTCCTAAAGCAGCCTTAGCTTGGTGGGTTCTTGTCCTCATGGAGATAATTTGTGAATGGTAATTTCACTTGAAAAAAGTTTAGCCTTACTGAAATTATCTACAGTTACAGTTATGTTACTATTTGGTCTTTCACGTATAGAGATTGTAGGGCTAAGTGGATCCTGTACTCATTAACCTGAAACAGAAGACATTCAGAGTTGGTCAAAGGTTCGCTCACGTTCTTCAAACTCACTGTTGGAATATGTGGATTGCACTACATTCAATAAGGAGAACGACAAGGAGGTTCTATCTTCGAGAAACTTAGACTTGGATGGAATAAGTCGTAATGTCCATCCTGCCCCAAATTTACAGATTATAAGATAGTGAGATTGATTACAGTGTATAGCCTTATTAGGAAGGCTTTTGCAACTTAAAATCACATGCGGACTAGAGAGTCCCTCAATGAGAGGATTTGGTAACACAGATTAATATCTTAAGTCAGAACAAGTACAATATTGCATTTAGTATTTCTTAAAGAGGCACATTATTGGATAAAGAGAACCATTCTCGCCTCTCTCCTCCTCTCTCTCTCCATCTCTCTCTCGCTCTCTCTAACTCTCTGCGCTGGACTCTCGCCTCTCTTCCCTCCGCCTCTCCATCTGCCATCTGCCTTCGCTCTTATCCTCCACATGTCCGTACTCCGAAATTGGTGATCTTGTAATTACTATGGACATAAGTTTCTACCATTGCTTCTCCTTCTTCCTTTGCCTATTCTTCCCTCATCCTTTACACAGTCCTTTTTGAAAATCATTTGTTTTTAGAAGCCTAATCATCACTTTTCTGTAAACCTCTATTTAAGTTTTTCCCGAGGAATAGGACATATCTACAAATCACAAACGTATAAATACCTGAATCCCAAGAAGGTACTTATGTCGCTTCGTGTGGAATTAAATCTATGTAATAGAATATATAGAGAGATCTTTTCTTGTATTGGAATATATCTATATATATATATGACTCAATGAGAATGCTTATATAATATTTTTATTTCATATCATCAGTTCTCTTTAAGTTCTCTTGGAGTGATACCATAGCACTTCTCAATTCGCGCAATACATATACAGAATATTAATTTCCACATCGCCGCTTTGCATTCAAAACAAAGATTTTAGAGTTAGTTGTTCATAGCTGACTTTCCCTATTAATAAAAGAAATAATTACATGTACTAAAGAGTAAACGAACTGCGTACCAGCTATCGCTTAAATTATGCCCCTATACCTCCTGCTTTTCTTGTTTCAACAATTCTTTAGCACGAACAGAAGAATCCATGCCTAGCCCCAAACTAGCCAGTTCATTGAGGAGCAGAAAGAACCCTGTCTCAATTTCACAAAAAGGATGATGACAGCTCTCATGAAGAAGAGTGAGTACACTTCTGAGATTAAGAGGCGCCTCTGTTTCCGATGATGCTTACATGTAATGTGCACACACTATAAAATGAACACATCTGGCATTACAACACGCCATACGCGACCCACCTTGCACAAACACAAAGATCTTGCAATATAAGAGTATCCTATCACTTGGTGAGTATCAGTGCAAATTGCCCTCTCCATATTTATCAATCTTTCCTTATACTCACTGAGTCTTTATTGCATAAATATTGCGAGTCTCATCTTTCTATTTTTTGTGATAGACATTATTTACTTTATTCTTGTTCTATCAAGATTTGGTTTCACATTTGACATTCGTTTATAGAATTATCAGTATATTGTTTGAGACAGTATATGCCTCTCCGCTTTGCATGGGTTCCTCATGTTATCTGCCTCTCTTATGTGGCCTTTAGAACTCCTGCAATGCCTGGTAACGTTGTACTAGGTGTTATTTTCTATGATAGAATAGATATCGCACCGCGTTGGGCATGTTCGGGTACAAATGGGTCTTGGGGGTGGTCTTGGCCTCGATTTCTATTTTTTTCCTGTCTATGCGCAGAACGCATGTTCTATTGCAACAAAAGACGAGAAATGATTTTTTGAAAAGTGCTACAGAATTGACTCCACACCCTGGAATCCCTCGGTGACGTCAAGTCTCTTATAAGAAGTCATCGCCGATCTGATTTTCTCAAAATCAACCTGTGCCCACCAGCAAAGTCCAATTAAGTTCGTATTTCCCTTGCTCATTACACTCCACGTGATGTGGGCCAAAGATTGAGTCCATTGATAGCTCAGGAGCTAGGGAAAATCATAACAACAGCCTTGGAGGCAGGATTTTTTCTCCAGTATTCATCGTAGACTAATAAAGAGATCAGTGATTATGGTGCATTAAGCTTTCTAGTGAACGAGAATCACACCACGTGAGCATACATCAATTATGTGACTGGGTAATTAAAAACATGTTATGGAGAGAGCCGCCTCCAGGATCGATCGCAAATAAGACAGGGAAAAACTCATCAAGGCTTGCTTAGTGAAAGAAAAAGTACTGTATAAGTTGGTTCTCAAAATTGTGTCAATTATAGGTTGATAAGAATATCTTCTAACTATTCAAAGCGAATATTTGACAATCAGTTAACAAACAACAAGATTTACAGGATAACTGCATGATAGAGTCTTTTCTATAAGATAAGCCAGTATGAGTTTGAGAGGTATTGGCAATAAGAACTAATTCTGCTGAGAACGAGACAAACCTTGAGAAGTGCAAAATAGATGGTGTATATGGACATGTAGCAGGTCAAAAGCGCCAAGATGGGCATGAGGAAAAGAGAATTTCTGATTGTCGTAGACAGTATCTGAAACAGCCAGCACACTGAACTGAGAAGATCTACGCTGGTTTGAGTGTTATGTGCTCTGGGAAAAACCTTGGAAGCCAGGTTAGAGTAAGAAATTTCCCACTCATATGAAGATATAGGGAGGAGAGAGGATTGACTTAGAGTTGGTTTTTGCAAACGAAAAGTTGGAAGAGTTACAGAAGGTCAAAAATGGAAAAGGCGCTATCATGGAGACTACTAAAAGAAAAAGACTTATAAAATGTTTACATAATCAAAAGTAAAGGACTAGTCCCAGCAACTGATCATGTAATAGGCGAGGAGGTATAGATAGATACACTGGAGGGATAGTTCCACACTGAGAGGCACATAGTGTGAAAACATCGCTAACTAGGCACGTTAAGTCCGTTCTGCCCATAAAAGTATAGGTTCCCCCATTTGACTCGCAATAAGACTAGTCAAGACTAATTTTTGTAGAGATTCTAAGAATTAGCTCCTTTATTCGGCGCGCTATAATTGTAAGGTATGTTGACACTTTTATTAAAGATATATTTTATTTTTTTTTTTTTTTTTTTTTTTTTTTTTTTTTTTTTTTTTTTTTATCTATTTTATTTTTTATTTAACTAGTGTGATAATTCCCTGTATCTTTGTCTAACAGTAGTTATTAGATATAAATATAGTTTCAACTTCCTTTAGCAAATAACACTGAGCGATATTTTGTGCTAGAGGCATATTCCGTATATGGTCAGTAATCATACATCCTGATTGCATGAAGCTTACGAAACCCTATTCATTCAACAGGTGAATTTTTCTGATCATAATAAATGTCTTAATCACTTATATTGTGCTACTTTACAGATATACTCTAACGTTGAATACATTTTACTATGCATTCTTTTTTCCCTACCAGGTTATTACTTAATCACAGTTCGGCGTATGTGTTAAGGGAACGCAAAACTACCTTCCAACACGTGGGGGTAACCAGAGCTCATCGTACTGTATGTATTTAACTGGTTCCGAAATAGGGAAACCCCCCTCATTAGAGCTAAATGAATGCCGAGCCCATTTGGTGGGATGAATGTTGGCAAACCTATTCTTCTGCTCGCCAGGGGTGAGAAGGTCAGTGCAAACATTTTATCAGCATATTTGCTGTGATCATCGCATGTCCCCCATGTGAAACACCACATTACCTGAGTGTGATCTAGAGTTGAATAGGAATGATTACGGCGCTGACCTCTCCTAACGTTCGTTACTAATGGAGGTGAAGTAGCCAGTGCACCAATTTCAACTTGGGTGGCCTGACCAACTAGAGTCCTATAGTCTGTGTATAAACCACTAGAATGGTTAATGGTAATCGTGAGTAGATACCGTCAAAAATGTTACTTTATATTTACATCTCCCAGTTAAATTCTTTATTTAAAAACTAATTCCCCAGTATATGAATTGCATTTAATTTAGAGTAGATAGGAATAAGTGGTACCAAAGTGCTTTAAAAATAGTTCCATAAGTCTCACCTGTACGCCCCGCATCCCAAAATTTTCTACCCTTGAATAAAACTGGTGGTAGGCCCAGGAATAATGTATGCTGAATTATCAACTAGGTGTGTAATGGTGGATTGTATAATACTATTATCATTTACTTTTCAAATTCTATAGGCTTAAGAAAAAGCATATATTTTAACATAGCTTTGTGATAACCACAGTCTGGAACAGCTATAGTGAACCATTATGTAGGTATCAGGTTAGGTCCGATGAGTATTGACCGACTCCTGTCTCCATATCCTTCTCCTACGACGTTCGAGCCAATTGGAGTGCCCACTCTGGTAATACTGACCAGTAAAGGATCTTTTGAGGAAAAAAACATGTTTAAGAAGGTAAAAGTAGGGTGCATATCTAAATATGATAGGAGAACCCGCTTAAGGCAATGTGAAAGGTGTAGCAATGGCTCAGGGAGCTGAGGCTGGAGCCTAGTCTCACCCTTAATCCAAACAGGCACAACTTTGGCTATGGAGAAGGTGCCAGGAACGGTGTCTCTGGGAAGATTGGGGAAGCTGATCCATACTTAACAAGATTCAGGCCCACCTGAGCGCTAAAAAAAAACCCATAACTAAAAAACCATTGCTACGACAAAAAGGAATAACAAAAAGAACAGCAGATTTCTTGCTATTTGGTGTGCTGCGTCCTTTATGACTTCATGAAGGATAATTAGTTTTCATTTTATAATATTATGTAAAAAAGGCAGAAAGCCGCAAATGACTCTGGGCTAAGATTTGTCTTTTTTTTCTGGTCCTTTTCAGAGAACATACAGAGTCTCCCTTAGCCCAAGCACTTCTGGAACTCGCCTGTAGACCAGACTGGCCTTGAAACCAAAAGGATCGCCACTGCCTCTGCCTCCAGTCCTAGGATTAAAAGAATGTGCCGCCACCTTACCCTGCAAACTCATTCATTAAAATGTAAAATCCTTCATTTACTAATAGGTGCTATGCAAACGAATGCGATAGGTTAACTGCAAAAGTGCATCCTCACACACAATTTAAAAACTGTGTTCCGAGCTTTCTTTAGGAAATCTTAATACTTTAGTTCGCCACAAAGTAGATGTGTGTAACATATTAATGAACTGGTAATGATGTAAGTCTTGGTTACGAAGCCTGTGCCCAGCATTGGCAATTCCCTAGGCTATACCCTCTGTTTTAGTTGCTCTCTTATTTTCTTTTCTTGTGTGGCATTCTTAGCAGTGCCCATCAGATGAAGTGGTACTTGCATGTCCCACAGGAGGTAGGCAGTAGATAGAACTGTGTGCCTTGCCCACTTTTTCATAGATGCTGTGGACAAAACATGTCAACATTGGAACGCTTATATCCTTTTTCACAACTTAAATCTATTTTAGTGGAAGTTTATATAATGTATAAAAATGAAAAAAAATCAAATGTCACATAAATGATTCTACTAGCAGAGCCACAGTGTGAGGCTCTTGCTCTGCACTGTTGCTATACGAATCGGGTTAATGTAGAGTGCACCCTGCATCATCTTTTTTAAAGATGCACAAGGTGTGTGTATTTTAAAGATCTGTCAAAAACCAGGACCCCATATTAACGGCACTTGAGATTCGCACACATGCCAATATCAATTAAATTCATGAGGTGGCGAGCTGGTCAGGAGGAATATTGAGGGAGCCAGTCTTAAATTGCAACAATTGAGGTGAATATGTGATTCCTATAACAGTCGTTCCTGCAACTTTGGGGCACACATGGAGTATGCCATGCTTAGGGTTAGACCATTCACTTTAGTCATTCTTATCACAAAACTTTACTAATTTCTAATGCTGAATCTTGCCAACACTCAGTTGTCTTAGCTTTAATCTATAAGAGAAAGATATCTGTTGATATAAAGTTTCATGTTGGCCTTCACTTCCTGGGATTGAAGTAGAGCAGCTTGTACAGTGGTCTATCTATATGTTATCCTTATGTTTTTTGTATGTACGCCGCACTTTTATAATGGGGTCCATTCAACAAAAACTCGACTTCGACAGTTGAAATAAACAACTGTAGTACGTATTAAAAAATATGTTGAGCCATTTTCACTCCCTGGATAATACACTTGGAAATTAGACAAATCTGCTTTTTCCCCTTCCTCTTTACTGCTAAAATATAATTTACATCCGGGTGAGTAATAAAGCACCGAAAAAAGTCTTTAAGGCATCCGGGATTGAGAGACAATGTCCGCAGGCCCAATGGCAAGTGGAATGATATAAAATCCATAGCATTGTCAAATTCTTTTATGCAGAAGTGCAGGTTGGGAAGTGACAGGGAACTGAAAGACACATCTAAGGCTCGGGAAAGTTGACCATTGATGGATTCTTGTAGAAAAACTCAGAAAGAGCTGATACTGGAATGATGAGTGGATTGTGAATCGCAATCCCCTGCAAGGTTATTTATAAATAAAGTGTTTTATTGCTTTTATGTAGTGTGGCCAAAGCGGTTCTATTCTCTCAAAAAAAAACGTGCTATATGACTGGACCATGTACTATACCTAAGTTGGTTTTTCATTCTACCAAACATTATTTTAATTATGCGTTTCCTCAAATACTTAACTGTCAAAACCAGTCAACAAAAATACTGAAAGGGATGGGAAAAAAAGTGAAAATAAAAGGGGTACCCTTGAGTAAAATAGTGTCATAAAGGAGTGACAAGAAATATGATAAATGTTTGCAGAATTTTTCATCTTGATTTTGAATTTAATTCAGTAAATTTATATATCTTTTTCATAGATTGGTTTATCTTTACCTGAGCCTAACTTTTTTGTTTGAGTGAAATATGCTACTCCTCCGTTCCCCTGTCTAATCAAGAAAAAAACCTATTCCAATTCACTAAGAAGTTTTAAAAGTCACTTAAACTGAATAAATGTTAGATTTATGAGATTAAATATTATAGGTTACTTTCAAATTTAGTGAAAATAAATGTTTAAAAAGAAAAGACATATACTGTAGAAACTAGAACTATAATAAAATCAGGAAAAAGTTTGAGTATCATTTTATCTTATCCCGACTTGCAAATCGTATTATCCACAAATCAGCAGCAAGAGCACAATGTTAAATATATATAGTATCAGGAATATTTATTGATTTTCCAAATTTACCGATTTTATTTATTATAAATGATTATCAATGTTAACACAACAAAGGGTTCCCATAATGAAGGTCTTACCTCAAACACATAAGGTCTTTGGTGAGATACCCAAAAATTGTGATGTTGAGAGATAGTTTAGGAGAAGAATTGAGGCGAGTTCCTATTTGTGGTTTCTATTTTCAAATAATCCCATACTCGACTCATGGTAGTTCTTTTTATCCACTAATCACATTTAGTATTTAATATATACCCTAGCTAGTAATGATGTCTGACGAAATGCTCTCCCAAAGCTTCTCTCCTATAAAGGGCCAAAGAGTTGAATATGAGGCCAGCCAAATTCCATTGCTGACCGAGAAACTTAATTCTTCATATTAACTAAACTTCCCTGAGATACAGCCACTCACTGAGAAACAGTATCTTTTGGCATGAACTCGCAATGTACGTTCTCAACTTGCGTGCGGCGGTCGGACGAAAGCCCTTCAAGTAATTCATGTCACATGTCATTGCAGAAGGAGAAATCTGACTTTGAAATCAAATGAGCTGCACCCTGGTGCAAGGGATGTTTCTCGGTATTGTTTTGATATTGCTTAGGGGTACGATTCTCTAGAGATTAACCAAGGCACTTACTGTGTAGTAAAGTGTCATGGACCTGACTTGCCTAAGAATAACTAACCTGTGGGACAGAGTTGAAATGAAGTTCCATATGGGATCAGGAAGTGATGAGTTCATTTAACAGATATAATCAGAATCCATCCCCATCTAGGAAATCAAAAAGACCCACGCCATGGGCAGCTAGAGAATAATGGTTTACTCTGAGATAGTGTCGTGGCCAAATCCAAAGTAGTGCGCATACAAAGTGAGACACCCACCTGTTAGGATCCATACCATAGTGATTCTGTAGACGCATCATTGGCGCTTGCATAGCTACGTTCAGGTTCATGTTTGCCCTACTTATTACACCTCGGAAAAATGGTGTTCGCGTGCGGGTTCTAAATCCAGAAGGCCCCAAGTGTTAACGCGTAATGCACATCCGAACGTAAGCTGTTCCGCTAATGGTCTGCTTCTGCCCCTCGGGTGTGCTAGAAGAAACAGTGTTGTGATTATTTAATCCTAGAAAAAGGAGTAACTTAGAGGTAGAAACCACAGATTGAGGAGAGGCTCCAAATCAAATAAAGCCTCTTGGCTAATTACTGGACATAATACTCCCATAGAGGTTGGTATCAGGCAGAAAACATACAACACAAGCGATTGTGCGGGCCTTGTAAAATTGCCTAGAAGCGAAAAACAATCCAGTCGCGTGCTGCCTGTTGTAGTAAAGCAAAGCTTCGCCTAGTGCTCTCGCTTTTTGAAGGGAGATGAGAAAGTCAGCCTTGCCTAGTGAGACCTAGGAGCACCTTGCGGCTTGTGCTCCTGAGAAATCGTGACTGGCAACCCCGCTGGCACCCGCCCACACTTTTAGCCTTCATGCCTTTCCTTCCAGCTCCCGTGGGGCCCGCCAAAGAAAGAGGACCTCTATGGGGTGTGGTTCACCCAGTGTCAAGCCAGTCCCCCACATGCGTAGAGGAAAAAAACAACCAATACACCCCATCCACATAAGACTACAAGGTGGATATGCAGGGGAGAATATAGAGCAACCGTGAGATGACCATCATGAGGAGAAGACATTATCAAAGTGTTCTGTGACATACTGCGGGGAACCACCTTCCTTTCTAGTTTAAAATATTCCCTTCGATCACTCCATAGGGAGCCCTCTTTGAAGGGGGGGGCAGGCCATGGTCTGCCTGGTAGCGACGATCTATACCATACATGGGGGGAGCAAGTGTATTACAACAATCAATACAATATCTGAAAATTCATCGAGAGAAATCCTAACTTTTCTAACACTTGCTTTCCATAATCTAAAGAGAAGAAAACCTGAGGGGCCTTACTCCATGATCTGTGAAGCTAGGCGAATAAGAGGGGTTATATCAGGAAGACCCACCCAGTTGGGAAATAAGAGAAGAAAATATACCAACGAGATCTTGTAACCTATGTGAATCGCCCTCCAGAAACCCATTTCATACTAAGCAATATCCAAAGATCATGCTTTCTAAAGCTCATTCAACTTTGTTACTTATCAAACTATGCATGTGATGATTAGAATAGTCCCAAAAAGTAGTATAAGTAGCTGTGTTATTGTTCTTGTAGGCCAACTGAGGAGGAGTAACATAAGTAGAAAACCCCGAAGTTTTGGGCGCGAAACTATAATGTAGAATATAGAAAAGGAAGCCAAGTGAAGGGGGGCACGCCAGCCAGGTTGTAGGGTAAGGTATCTGTCTTAAAATTGTCTGTCAATAGACCTTTGTGCTTAACATATATAGAGCTATAAAGCCTGCCAGAGTTTAGCGGGGAGGCTGCTCGTGAACTCTGCACTTGTGGCAAGCACGTTTTGTCTAAATATAGAGATTAGATAGAGGATTGGTTCACGGCCGGCTGTAAACGTTCACGTTGTATTTTAAACAATAATAATATTTACATCTCCGGCTTTTGAGTTCTCATCTGGACCCCTTCGTAGCTGCACGCTGCATCATTGATTCCTCACCAGACTGCCTTCAGCTGATCTTGCGCCTCTTATTCTCTCCATTGTATCCACCTAACACCTGATATGTCGACTGAGAGGTCTGAACCTCTGAATAGAATTGTTAATTAGACTACTGAGGAGAGCAGACTTTCTCTTCATTTCTGGGTTCACTTGGATAGCACAGCCTGTGGCGTCCATTACTGGGACATCTGTCCCATCATTGCTGAACGGTGGATATGATGGAGTCCTTTGATGAGCTCCCTGTCCTTATGGAAAGCTTATAGGTTATTAGAGGGGGATGGACAGTCCATAGAGACCGACATCCAGATGCTATTTGTAGACATAACGTTTCCGTGTGAGAATCACAGGGAATTGCTAGGATATAGCGCTCATTCCTTCACACCAGGGTTTATTTAATTATTCAACCATAATGTTGCTGAATATCCAGCATTTATTTGTTTAGTCTCTGACTTGTAGATATACGTCGCTCTTGTTACCATTGGATGCTATCATAGAAATCGTTGCCAGACATAATATTAATCTTTATATGCTTCCTACCAGGATATACCATCTATTAGTGACCGGCTTATCCTCTGCTATAAACTATCATAGGTTAAAGCCCTAAAAGCGCCGGTAAATGGTCTGTAAGGTCGAAGAATGTTAAAAGGATTAAAAAGGCCATTATAGATTGGTTAATCTCTTTAATTTATAATTTTTTTTGTGAGAAAAAAAATAGTTTGCGTCTGTAATTGGTAAGATAGTGGTAATCCTTGCGGGAATATAACAGATATAGTACGAAATAGAAATTGTTGAATTAATATCGTAATAAAAAGTAGTGTTCCATGTGTGCAGCTCAACCAAAGAATTAATTCTCTTGAAGATAAACTTCCAACATGCCTCCGAACAAGCCAGGGTCAAGAAAGACAAAAGTGGATAAAAGTAAAGACTAAATCCACTAGGGAAAATAATGGAGTTGAGCCAAGAATTGTTGGTCAATGTTCTTGCCAAATGTTGATGGCTCTTGTAATTTCTCGTAAAATTTCCGGCCGCCAAAAGGTCCTGTGTGGCCCAGGGAGTCGTGCCAGCTCTCCTTAATACTAACTGAGGCCGATCTCTAGAGCCCAAAATGTGAGGATTTTAAAGATATTATCTCATCAAAAGGAGATAATTAAGTAGGTCCGGCCATGCCTCCTTCATCCTGTCCCACTATGGGTGTGGCCCATAGTCCTTCTTTACCTGTTTTTTCCTAGCTTAGTCCGCGTGGTCCCCACGTCCCTTTCCTCTGTCTATAGGACGTATCTGCGTCCCCTAATGTTCCAACACATCCTAATGGGGTGATTTTTTATCTGTTCTTTTAGGCCCGCTTTTGATGATTCCCTGTCCCCCCAGCCTTAATTTATAACCACAATCCTTAATTGTGTATTTTAAAACAGCCTACAGCCTATACCATTTCGTCATTTTATAAACAAGAATTGTATCTTTCCTGTAATTCCTTGATGCTTCTGTCTTAGGTGGGTCGCCCTATGGTCAGCACTTATTTTAACATAAAAGCGTAGTTTTTTATTCTGAATAAGTTAACTTTGTGAGTGGAAATTAGTTGTAGATATATGAAAGGTGTATTTTATGGTAGCTTAACTAGAAGGCAAGTTTCTTGACTATATCCGATCACATTTAGAACACGTCCTTTTCTTTTTGGACCCAGTCTTGATAAAGCTCGTCATTAGGGGATGAGCCGATGGTCCAGATGGCGTCCCACTGGTTGTATACCACGAACTTCCCATTCTGGAGTTCAGTATCGCCAGCAGTAAGTCACATTGAAAGAAAATTTACTCTCCTTCTCTGTAAATGTTTGTGAACGACTTCCTCTATCAACTTCTTTCAATCTAGTTGTATCAATTAAGGATCATGGAGTACTTTTTTCGTCTTGTACTTCCTAGGGATGTATTTTGAGCTGAGTGGGGTGTTTTTTGGTGAGAATACTCAACATCAACTACCAGTATGTACTAACAAAGATCTATAGAATCAAAGATCTTATCGTCTACATGCGTGTGTAATTTACAACTTCATAGATGGAGAAGAATTCACCTGTGGGTCCACACACGTCACTTTCTTTTCTGTATTCACACGGAATAGATTTAAAAAAAAATACCACACCAGATAGAGAACACAAAATAAAGTATCCGCTCACAGAATTATCAAATGGAAATTTAACTTTTTTCATTTTTCTATTAGAGAAGTGAAATGAATGGGGTAAGTACCACTCCAAAGACACAATTCCATTAAATTGTGTCATGTTTCAACAAACCCTCAGGTTTAGAAAGGTCATTGCTCGTTTAGTAGAGTTAAGCGAAGCCCAAGAAAAAGGAAGGATACATTTATCGAGTTAACTCCACATGAAAACATTCTGCATCTTCGGTTTTTTGTTTCTGTGGAACATGTCCAAAAACTTAAATGACAGGGTGAGCACAATACAGTATGAATAATTGGGGGCTGTCTTCAGGGGTGGCCGTCCAACCTTTTTGGACAACGTCATAAATGGTCTCTCCCTTGATACACTACATTGCTCGTCATCCCACTCTTGAACACTGTTTGATTCGCGTCATCTATGGTTTTATTAGTAATTTTTTATTTAGGGTAAAAATAATTCATAGTGAAGGCTATATGCCCCTAGTGAGAGGATTTAGTATAATGCTTAAAATAGGCAAGACTCTATGTACCCCTTTGGGTAATCTTTTGACAATTCAAGGTATGTGCTTGACTTAACCCTTAGAACACATGGACAGTAATGAGTGACTCAAAGATGTTTGAAGTTTGTCCCATGGAAGTCTAGAGCTTCTAGGAAACTTAATAGCCACTCCATCAAGTGATTATGACTAAGAGCCACTGTGAATAAGGTCTTTTTCTGCTGAGCTGTTGATTTTGGTGCTGTTTCTTCTTTCTCTGTGTCCTGCTGTCGATGTACTTTGGGCTCATGCGGAAGTTCACTAATGTCTCTTTCGAAACGTTGAACCTCTTCTCTATGTGTCGGGGACCACGGTCGGTCCCTCTGAAGGACCTTAAACCACACTATCTGTTTGTTTTTAGGTGGGTGGCGGATAAACGATAATCCTTACGAGGCCTAGTGTGTTGCTGCTGAACATAACTAGCTTTCTTCCGTTACTTATGGTTTTGTGGGTTTTCTTTCTTTTCTTCCTTTTTAATTGATTGTGTGTCCTCGTTCTCTTAGGCCATTCTTAGGGGTGGTGTCATGCCCTGGACCCAACATAGCCAAATTTCTTCACTTTCTGTCTGTCTCAGAGATTTCAGTTTCAGGGCATACTACCACTGTTCCTTTTACCCGTTTCAGTGTGCCGCCTCCCCAACATCTGGTCCCGTCTGCCACCTTTCGTGCCATCTACTAGGCGTGGGTCCCACTACCCGCCTCCACATTCAAATCATATCCCTGGGACTCGGTATGGCCTCTTTTCTTGCATTACTTTCCTCCGTGGCGTTTGTTTGTGGTTTTTGTGGTGTTTTTGTTCTTCTCAATGCATCATTTATCTTTTTTTTTTTTTTTTTCCTTTTTACTATTTTTATTTTTATACTTGTCGTTTTTAAAGGGTGGGTTTTTTTAAATATAATATAACAATTTACCCATATAAGTGACCTACCATTTGTGAGCTCAACCTAAGGTAACATGCATACTGTCCTTCTCCATGTAAATACCACTAATGTGCCTACGCAGTTGGTTGCCCCAAAACCACACGGTCAGGTTGGGGGTCACCCTCCATCCAACTCCGCGGATTGCCCAGCTGTGGATCTTCGTATGTTCATCAAGTTGAAATAATATGAGCGTCTCAGCTTCATAGTCATTTTAGTTGGGATAGGTGTTTAGACGATCTCCTGACCATTAACCCAAATTTCAGTACAGCTCCCTTACTTCTGATCTTTCACACTATTTCTGCTCTGGTATGGGTGGACCCCTCCTTCTCCCCGACAACGATTTTCCGCAAGATTGTTTCCTCCCTAGTGCTTTAGAACTATAGGGGCCCACAGGTGGTATTTGATCATAGGCAGAATTAAAGACATCTACCTTGTTGCTCTGTCTGGATGACTGGAATGGTGTGTTGTCCAGTTCAGCCTCTCTGGGCCTAGTTTCTTCATTTCGTGATTGGGCGCTTGTCTCTAGCTTGTTCCCATACCTCTTGGCTGTCTTCTGGGGTTGGTCCCCATGGTCGAGTCTACCATATGATTCCTCGATTGCACTTCATTGGCATTAAGAGTATTATTTTAGGATATTACTGTCTTACGGTGGGTTAACAGTATAAATATATAGTGCCCTTTTTTGGAAGGCCGTGTTTATGGCCTATCTGAATGAATGATTCCCACGTCTCTTCTTGTTGATGGTGGTGTGTGGGTTGGTGGCTGGGTGGTGTGTGGGTCTTGTTTATGGTGTGTTGGTGGGGTGGTAGGGATTGGTGTGGTGGTGGTGGTGTGGGTTGGTTTGTTGAAGATGGTCCACCGAGAAACCTGTCCCTCTTTGGCTCTTACTTGGCTATCGGGACGTTGGAGGCACAACGATTCCCACCCACACCCCAAACGTGTCCTGAACAGCTTGCTGTCCTTCTGGATTATGTGGGATTCCGCCGACGGTCCCTCATTCTGTCGTAACCGGGATGGCGAATGCTGTCGTTCCTCCCACGAACGCTTCTTTATTTCTTTCTGTCCTTAGAGTAAGGGTGGTGTTCCTCCCACGTCGCCACTTTACTCTTTTCTTTTTCATTCTGTTCCATTCGGTGTGTTGTGGGTTCCCAACGCTCCCTCTGGGGTCTACGGTAGGGTGTGGTCCACACGTCCCTCTTGCTGTCTTTGGGATTGGGTCTCCCACCCCCCACGTGTCCTGGCTTGAACTATCTTAGGGGGGGTCCACGGTGACCCAGGAAGCGAGGGCGTTTCGCGTATCTCCCTCTTTCTTCTGTCTTTTGGGTGGTCCCCCCCATCCCTCTTTCTGGTCTCAGTGGGTGGGGGGGTCCCACTGCGGTTCCGTCAAGGTCTGGTGGGCCTTCCTCTTCTGTTATCTTCTTCTGTTCTTTCTGCGGTGGGTCCGCCATGTCCTTGTCTGTCTTGGGTGGGTGTTTTTCCGCACATCCGTTCTTCGCTGTCTTTAGGGGTGGGTCCCCCCACACGATCCCTTCTTCTGGTCTTTTTGGGTGGGGGTCCCCGCCGTGTTACGTTTCCTTCTTTTCTGTCTTATAACTTAAACTGGTGGGTCCCCATACGATGCGCGCGATGTCCTGCGCTTCTTCTTTTTGCTTACTTTTTTATTGGGGGCTTGGTGGCTGCTACGTCCTCCCAACGCTCCTCTTTCTTTATTCTGGTCTGTAGGGGGGGGGGGGTCCGCAGCCACGTTCCCGTTGTCTTCTTTTCGCTTTTTTCTGGTGGTCTTCGGGTGGGTGGTCCCCGAAGTTTTGTCCCTTCTTCTGCTTGAATTTCATTCTTCTTTCTGGTCTTTGGGTGGTGTCCTCCACGTCCTACTTTTCCTGTTCTACGGGCTGGGTACGTCTTCTTCTGTTTTAGGGTGGGTCCCCATGTCCTTCTTTTGTCTTTGGGTGGGTCCCCACGTCCTTGTTCTGTCTTCGGGTGGGTCCCCATGTCCTTCTTCTGTCTTAGGGTTGGTCCCCATGTCCTTCTTCTGTCTTAGGGTTGGTCCCCATGTCCTTCTTCTGTCTTAGGGTTGGTCCCCATGTCCTTCTTCTGTCTTAGGGTTGGTCCCCATGTCCTTCTTCTGTCTTAGGGTTGGTCCCCATGTCCTTCTTCTGTCTTAGGGTTGGTCCCCATGTCCTTCTTCTGTCTTAGGGTTGGTCCCCATGTCCTTCTTCTGTCTTAGGGTTGGTCCCCATGTCCTTCTTCTGTCTTAGGGTTGGTCCCCATGTCCTTCTTCTGTCTTAGGGTTGGTCCCCATGTCCTTCTTCTGTCTTAGGGTTGGTCCCCATGTCCTTCTTCTGTCTTAGGGTTGGTCCCCATGTCCTTCTTCTGTCTTAGGGTTGGTCCCCATGTCCTTCTTCTGTCTTAGGGTTGGTCCCCATGTCCTTCTTCTGTCTTAGGGTTGGTCCCCATGTCCTTCTTCTGTCTTAGGGTTGGTCCCCATGTCCTTCTTCTGTCTTAGGGTTGGTCCCCATGTCCTTCTTCTGTCTTAGGGTTGGTCCCCATGTCCTTCTTCTGTCTTAGGGTGGGTCCCCACGTCCCTCTTCTGTCTTAGGGTGGGTCCCCACGTCCTTCTGTCTTAGGGTGGGTCCGCACCCAAATCCCTTCTTCCCCCTGTCCTTGGGTGTGGGGTCCCAATGTCCTTTTTCTGTCTTAGGGTGGGATCCCCACGTCTCTTTGTCTTTTAGGGTGAGTCCCTCATGGTCCTCTTTCTGTCCTTATGGTGGGTCCCAACTCGGACTCTTCTGTCTTAAGGTGGTCCCCACATTCTTCTTCTGTTCTTAGGGTGGGGTTGTTCCCCAGGTGTGTCCTTTCTTGCTGCATGTCTTGGGTGGGCTGGCCCTCGCGAATGCGTTCCCTCTTCTGGTCTTTACGGGTGGGGGGGGTCACGCCACTGGTTCCTTCTCTGGTGTCTGTTAGGGGGGTGGTGCCCCTTGTGGTGACGTTCGCACTTGTCTTTCTGTTCTTTCGGGGGTGGTTACCGCTCACTATCCTCTCTTCTGGTTCTCGGGTGGGTTTTCCCCACTTCCCTGCATTGCCGTCTTTAAACGGTTGGTCCCCATGTCCTTCTTCTGTCTTAGGGGATTCCCCACGTCCCTCTTCTGTCTTCGGGTGGGTCCCCATGTCCCTCTTCTGTTTTAGGGTGGGTCCCCATGTCCTTCTTTTGTCTTTGGGTGGGTCCCCATGTCCCTCTTCTGTTTTAGGGTGGGTCCCCATGTCCTTCTTTTGTCTTTGGGTGGGTCCCCATGTCCCTCTTCTGTCTTTGGGTGGGTCCCCACATCCCTCTTCTGTCTTATGGTGGATCCCCACATCCCTCTTCTGTCTTATGGTGGATCCCCACATCCCTCTTCTGTCTTATGGTGGATCCCCACATCCCTCTTCTGTCTTATGGTGGGTCCCCACATTCCTTCTTCTGTCTTAGGGTTGGTCCCCATGTCCTTCTTCTGTCTTAGGGTTGGTCCCCATGTCCTTCTTCTGTCTTAGGGTTGGTCCCCATGTCCTTCTTCTGTCTTAGGGTTGGTCCCCATGTCCTTCTTCTGTCTTAGGGTGGGTCCTCAACATCCTCTTCTGTCTTTGGGTGGGTCCCCACGTCCCTCTTCTGTCTTACAGTGGGTCCCCACGTCCTTCTTCTGTCTTAGGGGGGTCCCCACGTCCCTCTTCTGTCTTCGGTGGTTCCCCAACTCTCTTCTGTCTCGGGTGGTCCCCGTCCCTCTTCTGTTTTCGTGTGGGTCCCACGTCCTTTTGCGTTCTTACGTGGTCCTTCTTCTGTCTTAGGGGGTTCCCCACGTCCCTCTTCTGCCTTAGGGTGGGTCCCCACGTCCCTCTTCTATCTCGGTGGGGTTGCCCACTGTCTCTTCTGGAGTTTGGGTGGGGTTCCTTGCGTCTTTTCCTACTGCTCGGGTGGTCCCGCGTCCCTCTTTCTGGCTGTGGGTGGGTCGTCCAACGTGGTTCGCTGGGCTTTTGTCTGCGATTGGGTCCCCACGTCGGTTGTAGCTTTCTGGTTTCGTGGTGGTGTCTCCCGGATGTGTATGCGCTGCTTCCTTTAGGGTGGGCCCGTGGGACCATCCTTTGCTTCGTGTTGTAGGGTGGGTCCCCACAATCCCTCTCTTCGCCGTCTAGGGTGGGTCCACTCTTCTGTTTAGGGTGGGTCCCCACCTCTCCTGTACTGTTGGGGTGTCCCCCGTCCCTCGTCTTACGTGGTCCACTTCTTCTGTCTTAGGGGTCCACTCCTCTTCTGTCCTTCGGTGTTCCCCACGTCCTTTCTGTCTTTCGGTGGTCCCCCGCCTCTTTCTCGTCTTACGGTGGGTCCCACGTCCTTGCTTCTGTCTAGGGGTTCCCCGCTGCTCTGGTCTTCGGGTGGTCCCACCTCTGCGTCTTGGGTTGGGCCCCCTCTCTGTCTTGGTGGGTCCACGTCCTTCTCTATCTTAGGGTGGTACCATGGTGTCTTTGTTTTGGTGGGCCAATTCTTCTCTAGTGGTACCCTTGGCAGTGTCGCACGTCTCTGTCTTGTTGGTCCAGTTTCTGTCTTAGGGTGGTACCGCAATCGCTTCTCGTCTTAGGGTTAGGTCTCCATGTTCTGTCTTCGTTTGGGTGGGTCTCCCACATTTTCTGTCTTAGGGTAGTCCCTCTGTCCCTGCTTTGTTAAATCGGGGCCACACATCCATCTTCTGTCTATGGTGGGTCCCCACGAGGGTTGGTCCCGGTCCATTCTTGTCTGACTAGGGGGTCCCGTTTCCTTCTGATCTTAGGGTGGGTCCGCCATCCTTCGCTTTCTGTCTTAGGGTGTCCCACGTCCTCTCTGTCTAGGTGGGTGCCAACGTCTTACTGTCTTAGGGGGGTGGGTTCCGCACATCCTTCTTCGTTTAGGGTGTTCCATGTGTCTTCTTCTGTCTTGGGTGGTCCCCACGTCTTCTTACTGTCATAGGGTGGAGTCCCTTATGTCCTGCTTCTGTTTATTGGGTCTCCACATCCCTCTTCTGTCTTAGGGTGGGTCCCCACGTCCTTCTGTCTTAGGGTGGGTCCCCATGTCCTTCTTTTGTCTTTGGGTGGGTCCCCATGTCCCTCTTCTGTCTTCAGGTGGATCCCCACGTCCTTCTTCTGTCTTACGGTGGGTCCCCACGTCCCTCTTCTATCTTAGGGTGGGTCCCCACGTGTTTTGTCCCTCTTCTGTCTTAGGACGTTCTTCTTCCTGGTCTTAGGGGAATTCCCCACGTCCTCTTCTGCTTCGGGTGGTCCCCACTCTGTCGCTTTCTCGGGTGGTGTCCCGTCCCTCTTCGGGGTGGTCTTAGAGGGTTCTTTCTGTTTTGGGTGGTCATCTCGTTGTGTCCAGCCTTCCTGTGGGGGGTCCCTTCTGCGGGGTCCGCACATCCTTTTCGTGTGTTGTCCATGCTTCTCTGTCTTAGTGGTCTCCCTCTCGTTAGGGTAGTCCTAGTCCCTTTGTTATGGTCCCACTTCTTCATGGTCCCACGCTTCTCCTGTTTGGTGTCTCTCTGCTGTCTTGGTCAGCTCGTCTACGTGGCCAGTCCTTCTTTCGGTCTTAGGGGGTTCCACGTCCTCTTCCTCGGTGGTCGTCCTCTCTGTCTTTCAGGGTTGGGTCCTCCCTGCTGTACGGTGGGTCCAGCTGCTCTGCTTCGGTGGGTCCCTCCTCGTCTCGGGTGGTCCCTCGTCTTCGTCGCTGCTTTGTGGGGGTCGTCCTCTTTATTTGGGGGTCATTCCCTCTTCTGTGTTTGGGTGGGTACTCTCTGTCTTCGTGTCCCACGCTCTTCACTGTCTTCGGTGGGGTCCCCAAATCTCTGTTTAGGGTGGGTCACACATTCTCTTGTCTTCGGGTTGGGTACCCATGTCTCTTTTGTCTTAGGGTGGGTCCTCACGTCCTTATTCTTGCTTAGGGTGAGCCCTATGTTCTTTCTTATGGTGGGTCACATCCGCCTTCTGAGGGTGGGTCCACGTGCCTTCGGTCTGTCGGGTAGGGTGGGTCCACGTCTGTCGTTAACAGTGGTTCGGTCTTGCTCGGTCCACTCTCATTTGGGGTCCAGTCCTCTGTCTCCGGTGTTGGGTCACTTTTTCCTGTTTGGGTGTCACGCTGCTTGTTCAGTGTGCCTCGCCTTTCTGCTTAGGTTAGTCTTAGTGGGGTCCCCTGGGTGGCGGTGTCCTTTCTGCCTTAGGGACTATGTCTCTTCTTTGGTAGGGTCCGTGTTCTAGTGTGCTCTTCTTTCGGGTCTTGGGTTCACTTTCGTCTATAGGTGTCGTCTGTTTTGTTTTGGTCGTCCTCTCGTAGGGTGTGCTCCAACATCCCTCGCTGTGTCACCCTCTCTTTCTTGGGGGTCAGATTATCTAGGTCGCCAGTCTCTGTTCATATTTCAGGTGGTCTAGCTGGTTCTGGGCATTAGCAGGAAATGGCAATGTGAATAGGTGGGTCTGCATAGGAACCTTTGCACTGGGCATGTAGAGATAGATGAGGCAAGAAGGTACAAAGGACTTTTGGGGTGGGTCTCAAGGTGGGGTTTACATGGTGCCAGAGATCTTTTTTCTGTATTCTTAGTAAGTTGTTGATGCTAGTACATTACATTCTAGGGTTAAGGTCAAACTAAGTTCAGTCCAGAATTAAGACTCACATGGAGAAGGGCATGGGGGAAGGTTCAGAGGGTGAGCGAGTTTCTAACATGGGACTTCTTGTCCTCTGATGCCGGACTACATTTCTCTCTCTATCCCTCCCTCTTGGATAGAAGAGGCCACCCTTGGGCAAGGTCTCCAGGACAGTTTCTTATCCCATAGAGCCCTATATCCTAGAACCTGTACACTTGAAGATTGCAGAGGTTTCATACAGGTGCCTTTTGCTATGCTTACAACTAACTTCCCTTCTGGCCAGCCATGGTGGCCTATTGGTTGAAATAAAGAAAAAATTTCAACAGTCATCACCTGAGGACTGAGCTTAGATTCATAATCACCTTGTACCTCTGAGTGGCACCCGAGTCTGCTTTCACTTTATCTTACTGTATCTTCAGCATCCTGATAATCATGAGAAGTAGGCAAGATGAAGGTTCCCTTTCTCTAATGGAAGAAACTATGATCCCATTTAATATTAAGGGAAGTGGGTTGGAGATTTGGCTTGGCAAATTAAGAGAACCTGCGTTGCTGTTGCAGAGGACCAGGTTCAATTTCTAGCACCTACGTGGTGGCTAGGAACCATTTTTGGCTCTAGTTCCAGGGGAACCTCTGCAGCATTACCTGACATAGGTGCTTACTACATGCTCATACACCATACACATCAAATAAAAGAAATAAAATATTAAAAAAATTAACCAAGAACCTTCAACTCAATCAATCTAGGAGGATTAAGCTGAAACTTTCTGATTTCTGGAACTCGATATGTTTGACCAAAGATCGTCTACTCTAAGTTTTCTTGAGTGTTTGTGAAGAAATATAGCAGGCTTGTGTGTGTGTTGTGTGGTGTTTGTGTGTCTGTGTGTGCTTGGGGAGGCGTGACACTGGAACTGGTGCGGATCACAGTTGACCTCTGATTTATCCTTCTAGCTTCACACCATGTCTTTTGATCTGGCCATCTAGTGTGTGTTAATGGGCTTCGTGTTGTTCGGGGAGGTGCTCGTGGTTGTAACATGCTTCATGTTTAGGTATTTTTTTTGGCCTCCTCTGGTCTGATAGGGATTGGCTGTCAGATGCTCCAGACCGCTGTTCCGCTACACGCATACCATTCTGTCCACGCTCTGTTTAAGCGCTGCATTTCGAAGGCAAGAATAAATGAAGCTTCCATGGAACAACAACAACACAAAACAACCCCCACCCCCATTACTTGATCAGGAGCAGTTAAGGCAACAGGGGACTGTTCGAGCACAAAGAAGACAAACCTGTGGTACAGGAAATCTTTACTCTGGAAAGAGGAGGAGAGAGAGGCTTTAGAAAAACAGGTAGAAAGAGGCTATTAAGGAGAGATTTAGCTGGACAGATTGGGTGATAGTCATAGAAGGACTGCGCCAGCTTGAATAATGGCTTCGCATGATGTCCAAGTTCTAGACTTTGGAGTCCATGAATATTTTATCTCATAACTGAAAAAGTCTGCCGGCTGGGAAAAGGAAAGGAAAATTATTCTGGATTTCTTAGTGGACTTTGATGATCTCACAAAAAGTCTTATCTAAAAGGAAAATTTGGATAAGGGAGGGAGGAGGGGAGGAGGGAGGGAGGGAAGGGGAGGGAGAGAGAGAGAGAGAGAGAGAGAGAGAGAGAGAGAGAGAGAGAGAGAAAGGAATGCAGAGAGGGGAGAGAGAGAGAGACAGAGAGACAGAGAGATATGATTTTGAAGAACGATGCCTGGCTTTAAAGTGAGAATGTTCCAAGCAATGTTATACTGAAAAAGGTGAAGAAATGCTCTTCCAAAGACTCTTCAGAAGACTGGCAACATCAGCAGCTTGGTTTTTCCCAAGTGACACCCATTTCAGCCTTTTGGGCTCCAGACCTGTAAGAGAACACCTTTCTATTATTAAACCACTTGGATTGTGAGAGTTGATTATAGATGCAATAAAAAGTCATGGAGGGAAAGACAAGGCAGAGAAGGACAAGGCGAGGAGAGAAAGCTGGAGAAAAGACAGGGATCAGGGATCAGGTGTGTGTCTGCGTCAGAGATGAGACAGGAAGAAGGACGAACAGAGAATCTACAGGAAGGCGAGAGAGAGATGGGCATATAGGAGGATGGTGTAGGAGAGTGGGTGGAAAGAAAGAAGCTGCTAGAAAGTTGGCTGTGGGAAGGTGGGGTGACGAGGGTGCCAGAGCATGCCCCAGAGAGTATGTCTTAGTCCTACAGAATCAGTGGAGCTTCCTTGAGATATGGTATCCATTCCTTGGATTTTCAACAACAAGTCGGGGAGAGATGGGGACCCTGGTGGGAATCTGGCGCAACCCGCTCCACGCGACCGGGTTCAGGTACCACCTTTTGTGTTCCTTTCGCCAATGGTTCCTCCTTCCTGGGTGAGACCGGGCACTGAAGAGGGGCCTGTGGCCTTGTTCTGATCTGGCATGAAGTGGCCCGAAACTGGCCCAGAGAAAGCTCGGGCCCTATCCTTCATCGGGCCTAAGATTTTTCTCCAAGTCCTCATCCATTTCTACCTTGGCTTAGTTTGTGTTCCTGGGCTTTGATTAAGCTCCATTTTTCAAGGCTATTTGACCTAAGCCTCCTGTCCTCACTGGCAGCCCCTCTGTGATGGTGGTGAGGAGAAGAGTATTCAGTACGTACATAAATCCTGGAAAGGACTTGGAGAACATTGCCTTAAGCCTATTCTTAAGCTGATTACTGCTTGAGATCACAAAAGTAAACTTGAAAACATGTGTCTATCTTTTTTTTTTTAAATGGACATCTTTTATTNCTCACTATATACCCTAGGCTAGCCTTGGACTTGCAGCATCCTCCTACCTCAGGCTCTCCAGTGCTGGGATTATAAGCATGGACTCCATACCTCACCTCCATATTCTTTCTTTGGAGATGAGTTTTCTTTTGATGATGACAAAAGTGTTCTCTAGAGAAGCTTATGTGATGCTTACATAACTGAATAGCTGAAACACTAAACTGTACTTTAAGTAACTATGATGGTACATGAACTAAACCCCAATAATGCTGTTATATCCCCACAATTCACTAAAAAGCAGAATAGGCACAGGTCAGTCAAAGAACCAGCCTGAGGTCATAAAACTAGCAAGTAACTGAGCTGGGATTTGAACCAGGCATGTTGAGGTTGGAGTCCACACTTCTGGGTTCCTGTCTTTGGCAGGCTTCTCTGGTTTCCAGCCAGCTCCCATGGTCTCTCTTCTGGGTCCTTCCTGTGCTTAAAAACAGTCCCACCAAAATGCCTTTCCACAATGCACTATGCAACTGGGTGCAACTCTATACATTACTAACCCCAGGAGATCAGATTCTTTCTGCCATGAATTCCTAGACCCTCCTGTCTGTCCTGAGTCACACGGGGCCAGTCCCAACACTGAGAAATAGTAGGTGCAGGCCAGGGCCTTCCATAAACTATCCTTTGAGATGACTATCAAAGGAGACCCCCAAGGAGCTGAGGAAATAGCTTCCTCAGTAAACTGCTCACCATGTAAGCACGAGGATCAGAGTTCTGTCCCCACTCTACACATACAAAGGTGGCCATGGTGACATGGTAACAGCGCTGAAGAGGACCAGCTAGATGGTTCCCTGGCTCACTGTCAGCTAGTCTAGCCCAACTACAAGCCCCAGGCCACTGACTCTGACTTAAACAAAGTGGATGGCACCCTATGACCTCTAGCCTCTACACAGGTATAGACCCACGTGCACCCACAGTGTACAAGAATTCTTTCCCTAAGGGAGACATAAACATCTACTTCCTTCTCTGGACAAACCAAAATATGATTTCACCAATTCACACATGGGAAAGCAATAAGTTTATTGAGCCTACTCATGAGCATGGGTGAGGGTTACTGATAGCAGGGAGAGCGGCTCCAAGCCAGCCCCATCTCCAGAAAGTCCCAGCATGGATTACGACTTCCCCATAGCTGCATAGATTGAGCCCAGCTCCAGTTAAGCTCCCGTCGTCTATACACTCTAGTACTACTACTAAGACTATGAGGCCATGGGCAATACATGCAAATGGACGGGGATGTCCAGGAGGGAGTGGCCAAATCTCAGGTGAGAGCCCATCCCCCTCCCCATCTCCTCCTCCTATGAAGGGGTCGACAGTCAGTCAATAAGCCTGATCTCAGGGGCCTCTTGCAAGTAGTTGCAGCTGTTCCAGTGACGATGTTTGCTCAGAGGATAGGGTTCTACATCACACACACACACACACAATGTACCCACAGCTGCATACACACAAAGAAGACCTCAAGGGATGTGGTCTGCGTGGGATAGTTATGTGCAGGGCCATGAGGACGCGCTTGGCTGACGTGCGGTGCCCACTAATGAGACCGAGATGGCCAGTCTGATCTCCATGCAGGTCACAGCACTTTGCTTTCTTTCCTGTGATTGCAAACTGACCTCCTCACCCCAGATTGCTGTCTTGTTAAGCCTGTGCCTTTGATAAGATGGGAGACTAGGGAAGAATGGTTATGATTTGAGAAAAACTCATTATCGTCTGTGGAAAAACACCCGCAAGTTCATGTCCAGGTGGAAGGAACAAACATCATTTCCTTGTCTTAGAGAAAATGCCTTTTAATTTTTCTAAACTTCAGTCTGTCTTCCTTCCCACATGGAACATAGCCTTAGAAGATTTATCCAACCCCAGCTGAAATGGGACATGAACTTTATGGAAAATTAAACGTTTTCCTTCGCAGACACTCACACAGACTGTGAGGGAAGATGGCAAGGTGGTAGCAAAGAGGGCAGCTGGCATTATTTAGCTCCTGCCCCAAGCCAGAGGTTTTACTTCTTATTCTCAACCAGCATTCATGCTATATTATTTTATTTTATTATTTTATTTTATTTTGGTCTTTTCGAGACAGGGTCTCCCTGTAGCCCCAGCTGTCCTGGAATTTGCTCTATAGACCAGGCTGGCCTTGAACTCACAAAGATCCACCTGCCTCTGCCTCCCAAATGCTAGGATTAAAGGCTTGCGCCACCACGCCCGGCTATTTTATTTTATTTTATTTTATTTTATTTTATGTGTGTGTAAGTGTACCTGTGTCATGCAATACATGTGGAGGCCAGAAGAGGGTGTCAAGTCCAATTTAATTAATTTAATTAAATGGAGAAAGTAGTCCATAAAGAGACACGTAGAATTCCTGGTGGGATAGCCTGGGGTGTTTGTTCATGTCTCGTCTCTGCTCTTTCACATTTTCTATGATAATCATGTATTAATGTGAATAACGGATATTAAAAGTTATAAACCAGTGCTATCAAACACAAACCATAAAGTGAGTATAGCAGTACAGGCTTTTAAGTCTAATACTGTAGAGGTGGGGGCAGGAGGGATTATATGTTCATATCCAGCCTAAACTACATGGTCAAATCTTGTCTCCAAAACACAAGCATCAGGGGACATAGCTGAATGGTAGAGAAATTACCTAGCATGTGGAAAGCCTTGAGTTCAATCCCCAGCTCTGCGGAACACAAATAAAATAAAACATGAAGAGCTGGAGGCTGTAGCTCACTGGCAGAGCTCCTGAGTGCTATGTGTAAGGCCCTGGGTTCTAGCCCAGCTACTGCAAAAAGAAGCAAACAAGGAGCAACTTCTGGGAAGAGAACCAGATGGGTGGGTTGATGGTTCTAGAGCTCTCACTGTTCCCAAAGCGTGCTGAAGCACCTTGCTTGTGTTTTATGTTTGTTTCATGGTCTGGGGACCAAATCCAAGGCCTTATGCATCCTAAGTAGGTGCTCTGTCTCCAGGATACATCCACCTGCTTCCCAGCTTCCTCCTAAAGTTTCTGTAGATACCTTATGTGGCACATTGCTAAATCGTAGAGGAAGCAGCCCTGTGGCTCATTTGTGGACACACCTCCACACTGCTGACCAGGGTCTTCTAAGAAAAACATGCAACTCCATACTGAATCCTCCAACTGGGACTCATTCAAAAAGAAAACAAAGATAAGGACAGAGTGTGTTCCATGGACAAAACCCCTGTACTGATGACTTCTTGGCAAAGGAAAGGGGGAAGTATGCCCCCAGCCAGCTTCTCCACAGGCCGTGCAGCCGGCCATGATGAGGTCAGCGTTCATCTCCCTGGGAGCCAATGGGAGGGAGGCACTGACCCCGGCCTCACCTTGGCCTCACCCTGGGCTCACCCCAGCCTCTCAAGGCTGAGAAAGGACTCTCCACAAGTGGTTTTCAGAGTTTTCCAACACAAAGACAGGCAGCTTCTATTGTTTCCTGTTTGATGGCCATTCCCAGTGTCAGATCTTGAAAAGAACATTCCCTGCTTCCTTCCATGGCCAGTGATTTCTATGGATCCATAGTCGCTCGGGTAGTGGGACATGCACTGCCTGGTGTCACTGCAGGGCCCGGGAAGTGCTGCTGTATGGGAAGCATTGGGGAGCATCTGGTACATTAGCTTTGGGCCATGCTGATGGACTTCCTTAAGAAGAAGGCTTTTCATGAAAAATGTTATGAGACGTCACCTGCTAGCGTACAACTGGCCTCTGAAATGCTAGAGAGCGTTACCAAAGGCCACTACAGCAATACAGCAAAATATTGGTCTCCCTGAGATAAACAAGACTCCTCCGAAAATATCAGCTACACCTCAACAGCCTGGAGATACAGTGCAACAGTGGCAGCCAAGTGTCTATATTATATCCCAAAACTATTTGGCTATTAGCTCTCTCCTTGGAGGAATAACTCACAGCGGATGCCACAAGCTTATGTCCTCTAGTGGTTAGGCGATGTTATAAGCCACAATAAGAACTTGTCACCCTTTATAGAGAAACCACAGTTTGCGGATTAGCATACCATCCAAGCATCTGTGTCTATGCTCACAGCTTAGCTTGACACAATAAGTGGTACTGCTTAAATGCCTGTACATCCAATAGCTTGAGCTTTGTTAGTATGACTGAAAAGGGTATCACTGTGAAAGCTGTCAATCCGTGAAGAGAAACAAACTGAACAGACCAGAGTCCAAAATGACAACTCCAAAGAAATTAGACTGTTTTCTTCTCACCCACTTGTGCCCCTTTCCCAAAGCCTAGGGAACAAACTGCGGAAGAGGAGGCGTGGTAGATTGTAAGGGCTGTGGAGAGATAGGGGTGAATCATGAGACTACAGGAATATAGTCTGGACACCTGATTGATCAACATGCCTGTGCATACAAGCTTCTCCAACTGGACTATGGGAACCTTGGGTTGTTCAAAATTTGGACATAGATACTTGCAAAATGCACCAATTACTTAATTGTATGACATACTGAGTAACATCATTGTTATCTGCAAACAACTGTGTCATTGTATTGTAGAATCCCTTAAAAATAAAAAAAAATTAAAAAAAAAAAAGGAAAGAGGATAGTGCAGTTTAATTCTAGGGAATCACTTGTATACTAATAAAAATGCTTCTGCTAAAAAAAAAAAGAAGGCTTTTGGCTCCACACTTTTTAATATATATGTTTTTTTTTAAATTGAGTCTTTGAGAATTTCATACAATATATTTTGATCACTTTCAGACCTCTTCTGCCATTTTCCACTCTACCACCCCCTCACCTTCATGTCTTCTATTATTATTTTTATTTTATTTTATTTTTTGTGATTTTCATTGTATGTGTATGAGTGTAATGCCTACATGTATGTAAATGCACCCATGTCATGCAATTCCCTCAGAGGTCAGAAGAGGGTGTCAGATACCTGGAACTGGAATTATAGATCCTTGTTAGCTGCCATGTGGATGCTGGGAACCAAACCCTGGTCCTCTGCAAGAGCAGCCAGTGCTTTTAACCCGAGCCATTTCTCCAGTCCCATTTTTCTGTTTTTAAGGGCCTATTGAGTCTAATCTGTGTTCCCCAAATGCTCTTGTGGATGGGTCCATCTCTTAGAGCTTTGACAACCTACCCAGTTTTCTTTCTACCTTAAAGAAAACTGACTCTTCTTCTCCAAGCAGCTATCAACTGCCAACAGAGCTTCAACTAGGGTTGGGGCTTCCTGCCACCTCTCCCAGCATGGATGCGCTTGTGCTTGCACTGGTCTTACAGATGCTGTCACAAGCACTATGGGTTCGTATGTGCAACTACCCTGTGGTGCCCAGACCACACCGTTTCCTTGCATTCATTTACTACCTCTGACTCTCAATATTCCCATCCCATTTTCCACAATGGTTCCTGAAAAATTCGCCTATTTATAAAGAAAAAATAAACTTTATTATACGTATGGCTATTCGCATGTGTATGCAGAGGCCAGAAGCCAGATTGTTGGGTTCCCTTATAACTAGAGTTATAAGCACTTGCGAGCCACCCAACATGTGCTAGGAACTGAACCCAGGTCCCCTCCCTGCAAGAGCAGTATATATGCTTAACTGCTGGGCCATCTCTCCAGCCCCTCTGATACCCGATTGAGTATAGGGGCCTGCCATTTTTTTACACAGTGTTAAATTTCCTCCACGGGAGCTGGGGAGATGGCTCAGTGAAATACTTGCTTCACAAGCATGAAGACCCGAGTTCAGCCCCCAAATATCCACATAAAAAGCCAGATGTGGTGGCAGGTGCCAGTAATCCCTGCACTGGGGGAAGCAGAGACAGGCAGATCTTTGGACTTTGCTGCACAGTTGGATTGGCTGCTCAGCAAGGTCCGGGTTCAGCAGGAGACCCAGAGAAAACTAAAATGGAGGGTAGTCAAAGAAGACACATGATGGGAATCTCTGGCTTCCACCTGCATGCATGCACATGTACACACACACACACACACACACACACACACACACACACACACTTCCCCTATACTCTGAAACAGTTTAAGAAAGTCTACCTCTCTATGATAGTCATGTTTTATTCTATTTTTATTTCTATTTTATGTGTATGAGTCTTTTGCCTGCATATATGGAAGTGTCCTCCTGCATGCAGTGCCCATGGAGGCCAGAAGATGGGGGAAGGATACCTTGGACCTGGAGTTACCAAATGGCTGTTAGCTGCTATGAGGGTGTTGGGAACTGAACCCCGGTCTCCTGCAAAAACAGCCAGTGCTCTTAATCACCGAGCCAGCTCTCCAGCCCCTTAGCTGTGATGTTCATAAACTGTTTTCCTCCCCAGGAGAGATAAGAATATATACCCTCTGTCACCATTCATTGACCGTAAAGGAATCCACTCCACAGGTGCTGAGTCCCCAGGGCACATCCCAGGGCAGCTCTGTCCTGACACGCCATCTGCAAGATAGACACCCCTGGCCTGACAGGGCAAGGGCATGGTGCCAGTGCAGTGGACATATCCTCAGATGGAACCCATAAATGAATGTGTCACCCAAGGGGGAGGTTAGTCTGAGGGTCATACAATGTGACCAGGCTGTGCTGCCTGCCACAGCCACCTTTGCTGTAGGATGAATTCACCAGGCAGATGGATGGACGCTGAGATACTTTGCAGAGCCTCTGTCTCATCACAGTTGCTTCTGTAGGGATGGGCCACTGGGAGTAAGCAGGTGGCACCGCCTTTGCGACCACCCACGTCAGGACCTGAACCTGCTGGAGCTGGACTCTGGCAAAGTAGGGTGTCTAGGGACAGGCTATCCAAAGGCTATCTTCAGATAGTTCCCCAAGACAGGTGAAAAGGGAGACTCCTGGGATGGGAACTCTGAGAAGGCAGTGAGGAGGCTCACGCAGAGTGGAGTGCAAGTGACTGGCTTTTTGATTTCTATTGATATTCTTCTGCTTTTCTCTCCTTTGTTAGCACACTAAGTATAAACATCGTGGTTTTACTGTGGCTCTTCCTCATCCCCTGTCTTGCCTCCTCCTCCATCTGCCCCCTTCCTACTTTCTTATCTTTTTTTTTTTTTAATCTAGATTCTGCATATGAGAGAAAAGATAGGATTCTGTCTGTCTGAGTCTGGCTTATTTCATTCCACATGTTGATTTCTGGTTCCATCCATTTCACTGCAGATAACAACATTTTTCTTCTCACTATGGCCGAAGTAAGTTCCACTGTGCCCCATGCCGTGTGGTCCTCCTCCTCCACTCCCCTTGATTGTATACCCAAGCTGAATCCACAACTTGGCTCTCATGAACAGTGTCATAGTAAACAGGGATGTGCTGGTGTCTTTGCTGTCTACAGACAAGTTTTAAGTTAGAAGGAAGATAAATTTTAGCACAACCTAAAGTAAGGTTTTACTGAAAACAAAATGGTTAATACTAGTGGTCATTCTAATAAGCACACCTACAGTGTCGGGTGATAAATGGTGTCTCCCTTGGCGGGCTCTCAACTGTTTCAAGCCTTGGACGGGAGGAGATTACACCATTGACTATATCCTGCCAAAACGGAAGTAACATTAAGTTCCAAGACCACCTGAAGGTGAGGCTGGAGAGAGGGGCTTTTCTTGCCCTCCACATTCTAGGGAATTCTCAGAACCTGATTCATATTCTCTCTGTCTCTCTCTCTGTCTCTCTCTCTGTCTCTCTCCCCCTCCCTCCCTCCCCCTCCCCCCCCCCTCTCTCTCTCTCCTGGGCATCTGTCTGTCTTTCTCTCCCTCTCAGCTCAGGCTCTATCTACCTTTTGCTTCTTAAGAGGCAGGGTCTTTCACTGGCCTGGTGCTAGAACATACCAAGTAGCCAGCCTCGCTGATCAGAGAGCCCCATGGGTCCACCTGCCTCTACTTCCCCGGCACTAGGGATTGCAACGGAACGACACTGTGCCAGGCTTTGTTTAAATGTAGGTTCTGGGAACCAAACTCAGATCTGGAAGACAAGCACTCCACTGACTTAACTGTCCTCGAGCCGTCTGCTGGTCTTGCACTTGGGACCTTCATCATCAATTACGTCTAGGGGTGGGGGGCAACGACTTTTGTCAGCATCTTTGTGGGTATGTCTCTGGCTAAGTTGGAACAACGGAAAAGAAGAACAAGGAGGAGTGGAATGAGGGCCTGGCAGCATGCCGCCGCCGGAAGCGGAGGAATGGTTTGCAGAAACAGCGCCCGGCACAACCCCAGCGCCGTGGGAGTTTTCTGATTCATATTTCTTTTCATGTTTCTGCTCAGATGGCGAGAGACACAGCAAATGCCCCAGCCACACACACACCTTCCCTCCCAGACGACTCTTGCTTCCCTTCTTCCTCCCCTTGAGGCCATTGGCTCCTTAACCACACCTGCACTTCCTGCCGCTAATGATGTCCACTCTGAACTTGGAAGCTTTATCCTAACAGTATTTCTGCTTCCTGTTCTTGTTTTAAACGACACGTTGGGAACAATGAACAAAACCCTCTAGTCGTGAAGTTATTCCAAAAGGTGCAGAAAGTAAACGAGTTGTAAAATGTGAGCAGTATAATTGACTCCTAGCTGTGTGTTTACCACAACTTCAAGCAGCAGAATTCATTTTCCCACCCTGTGGTTTGGCACAGTGGTAATGAGCCGCTTACACACATGACTGTGCATTTCGAAAGCCGGTAGCATCGGATAATTAGAGGTAGATTTCGCTGTTAGCCTGTCAAGTAGCCTTAGCTTGCAGGACAAACAATCAGCTCTGCCTCACAGCAGTCGCCACCAGCCTTGGTGGAGTGGACAGCCCTTGAAGGTGCTTATTCACACTTGGCAGTGTCTCCTCCTCTGACCCTGGCAACGGGGGGTGATTTCCCTGCACCACCACAGGGGATCAAATGCAGAGTAAAAGAACCTGCCATTTGAAGCAATTAATTTGACTTTATAGCTTCAGCTTTTATTCAGCACTGTCTTTTCTCCAATGGAGATAGCTTTATTTATTATTATTACTATTATTGTTATTACTATTATTAGTTTACAAAAGTGATAGTAATTATTTATTTATTTGTCTTTTTGAGACAGGGTCTCCCTTTAGTCCCAGCTGTCCTGGAGCTCGCTCTGTAGACCAGGCTGGCTTGAACTCACAGAGATCCGCCTGCCTTTGCCTCCCAAAGTGCTGGGATTAAAGGCATGTACCACTATGCCCAGCGAGCGCTCACTTTAAAAAGAAATAAACCAGGCCCACAAGATGGCTCAGCGGGTAAAGGCTCTTGCTGCCAAGGCTGACAATCTGCATTCCAGCCTTCCCTGGGACCCACATACTGGAAGGAGAGGACCAAGTTGTCTTCTGTCTGCCACACACCCCTAGATGGAATGCACCCCCTCTCCCTGCCCTCCCACACAATAAATAAATAGATGTACTTCCAGGAGCTTTTTAAAAGTAACTAGACACTTTAGAAGCATATCAAAGTTTAGGCCCAGTGTACGTCCAACTTCCCACAAATAACATTAAATTCTATTTAAATTCACCTAGCTTTTCCTTTTGCATATCTAAACCTATATTATAATTTTAAATTTCTCTTGGGATGTTTACTTTTTGGACTCTCTCTCTCTCTCTCTCTCTCTCTCTCTCTCTCTCTCTCTCTCTCTCTCTCTGCATTAGTGTCATGTGGTTGCTACCATGTCATAATGCACCTGCGATGTTCAGCCCTGCACCAGTGATGTGCCTGGCTTTCATTTTCCCATTCATTCCCCTTTTAACCCAAGTAACCAGGGTTTTTATGAAACATCATAGCACAGAGGCTCACAGGAAGGAAGCTAAAAACCCATCCTCTAGGTTTGATATGGAAACTCTGAAATGACTACTGAAAGATGCTATGGGCAGTTGTGTAATGTGTGCACTGTACAAAGCCCCCCTCCCCCCAAACTGAAAAGCAAGTAAGAGCTGAAGCCCAGCCTGTGTGCACTCCATGCCCTGAACTCAGGGTGTTCCTGCTGAGGGCTACAGAGAGGCAAGATTCAGAGCATGTGAGCCTGGAAGCCTTGGTGAGAGGCTGGAGCTATGTGTTTTTATGTTAACAGGGACTGTGCCATTGAAGGTAGTGACATCGAAGACAGATAGGGACAAAATCTGCTTTGCTGCTTACTATGGTCATGTTCATACTATGAAAGTATCAGTTTACAATGGATCCTGGGAGAAGCAGCCACAGGGCTGAAGTGCATCATGGGACATCCCTTGGACTCTACAGTGGTCTTGAGCAATGGGGCTTCATCTGTGGGTGTCCTCACATAGGGCTCTGAGGTTTGAGATGTCAGGGACATGGGATATGCCCTCAGGGATGCTTAGCACATGAGGTGGCTGTTAATATAAAGCTCATAACATCCACCCCATCCCACCAAGGACACAGGTCATCTCTGTGCCCAGCATTTGCTCTCTGTATATGCTACCCACCTGCCAGTCACTCAGTATGCATCTTAGTTAGCAGAAAGACTCAACTGGTATTACAATGCTTAAGTTCAAATAACCTTTGTATTATTCCCAATAATACAAAGTGTAGGAGTTGTGATGCAGAGGAGACATTGAGGCATAAAACATGGGAAGTCAAAGTCTGGTATCATGTGGTGATGCTGCAGAACACTGGGGAAATACAGATCTAGCCACAGTTTCAGCATCTACCATGGGTTTTAAGCTCTCCTATGGAATTCCACACATCTGCTCTGAGTCTGGCAAGGGAAGGGCAGAGACTTTCTCTCATTTCTGCTTCTCAGTGACCTCTGATCAAAATAGGCCTTATGCCAAAACAACATATTTGGGTGTGGCGTATTCTGCTACTGCTGAGGTCTGAGTGTTAGATGGCTCCTACAGGCTCACATGTTGGATGCTCCCCAGGGTGGTGTTAGTGATGAGACCAAGTGGAAGATGTGAAGGTCCACTGAGCGCAATGGCCTCAGAAGGGATTTTTCTCATGGGAACCAGCAAAATAGCTTAGTGGGTTAAGGTCCTTGCCATACAAGCCTGATGACCCAGGTTTGGTCCCTGGAGCACATGGTAGAAAGAGAGACTTGACTTCCACAAGTTGTCCTTTGACCTCTAAATATACATGCCTAGCATACACATTCTCATTCTCTCTCTCTCTCTCTCTCTCTCTCTCTCTCTCTCTCTCTCTCTCACACACACACACACACACACACACAAACACACTCATACACACAATAATAAATTTTTTATAAAGAAGAGACTTTTCTCATAGGACATTGGCTATTTCTTAAGAAGTAGTGGCGTAAAGAAAGGCTACTGATTTTCCTAGGTTAATTTTTTTTCTAGGTTAATTTTGTATCCTGCCACTTTACTGAAACTCTTAATCATTTCCAGAAATTTTCTGGTGGAGTTTTTAACATCCCTTAGGTAAACTATCATTTCATCTGCAAAAAGGGATAGTTTAACTTCCTCTTTTCTGATTAGTGCTCCTTTAATTTCCTTCTCTTATCCTATTGCCCTAGCAAGTGTTTCAAGCACTATGTTGAAGAGGAGTGGCAAGAAGGGGCAGCCTTGCCAGGTTCCCACTTTTAAGAGAAATGGTTCCAATTTTTCTCCATTTAGGATGTTGGCAGTGGGTTTGCTATATATGGCTTTGATCAAGTTGAGGATTGTTCCCTTCAGTCTGATTCCCTCTAGATTTTAAACATGAAAGGATGCTGGATCTTGTCAAAGGCTTTTTCTGCATCAATTGAGATGATCGTGTGGTTTTTGTCTTTCAGTCCATTTATGTGTTTTATGATATTTATTGATTTATGTATGTTGAACCATCCCTGCATCTCTGGTATGAATCCAACTTGATCATGATGGATGATCTTTTTGATGTGGGTCTGTATGCAATTTGCAAGTATTTTGAGAATTTTTGCATCTGTGTTCATTAATGAGATGGGTCTATAGTTTTCTGGTTTTGGTTGTGTCTTTGACTGGTTTTGGTAATAGAGTCATGCTGGCTTCATAGAAGGAATTTGGGAGATTACCCTCTGTTTGTATCCTTCTGAACAGTTTGAGTAGTAAAGGTTATAAGATCTCTTGAAATTTTTTCTAGAATTCTGCTGTGAAACCATCTGGGCCTGGGCTTTTTTAGTTGGGAGGTTTTCAACTTCCTCAAATGTTATGGGTTTTTTTTTAACTGTTAACCTCCTCTTGGTTAAGCTTTGTTGGTTCCCAGGATTTCAGATATTCATTCATATCTCTTAGGTTTTCAAACTTAGTATAGATTTTTAAAGTATTCTCATATGATTGTCTGGATCTTTTCTTTATCTGTTGTGATGTTTCCCTTTTCATCACAAATACTATTAATTTGTAGTTGCTATTTCTTTGGGTTAACTGGGCTAGAGGTCTGTCTATCTTGTTTATCTTTTCGAAGAACCAGCTTTCGGATTCATACCACTCCTGGGCATATACTCAAAAGATTCATCCTACCACAAAGACACATGCACATCCATGTTTATTGCAGCTCTCTTCACAATAGCAAAGAGCTGGAACCAACCCAAATGCCCCACAACAGATGAGTGGATAACAAAAATGTGGTACATTTACACAATGGAGTACTACTCATCAGTAAAGAAAGATGACATAGGCAGGCAGGGTGGTGCACGCCTTTAATCCCAGCACTCAATAGGCAGAGGCAGGCGGATCTCTGTGAGTTCAAGGCCAGCCTGGTCTACAGAGGGAGCTCCAGGCCAACTGGGACTAAAGGGAAACCCTGTCGAAAGAAAGAAAGAAAGAAAGAAAGAAAGAAAGAAAGAAAGAAAGAAAGAAAGAGAAGGAAGGAAGGAAGGAAGGAAGGAAGGAAGGAAGGAAGGAAGGAAGGAAGGAAGGAAGGAAGGAAGGAAGGAAGATCATAAACTTTGCAGGTACATGGATGGAAATCGAAGCCATTATGCTAAGTGAAGTAACACAGTCCCAGAAAAACAAACGGGTAATGGTTTCCCTCATTTGTAGATGCTAACACCAAATCCCCAGTTGAAAGGCAAGCTGAACAACATTACTGATATATTTCTTTTTATCTGAAAGCAACTATGTTGTTATAATATAAATCTCTTATTTTCAGATTCTGTAATTACTGTATATGGGTGGAAGGTATGTATTCATATTTTAGAGTAATATAAAATTAAAGGAGAAAAATATGAATTCCTAAACATAAAAAAATACTGAGAGAAAGATGCAGGTCATTTATGGCAGAATGCATGATCTGGGGTGGGGTCAGGGGAAGGGAAAGGGGAATATGTCTAAACTGAACTGAGAAATGATGTCTGAAATACACAAAACATCAATAAAAGCATTAAAAAAAAGAAGTGGTGGTTATAGAAACAAGAGCCTGGCCTCAGTGGTCTCTCTCTCTCTCTCTCTGGCTTCCTATTTTGAGATACAAACTCTTCATTCACATGGTTCCTGTTGTTGACAGCCACCATGATATGATATATTGAGTGCCCTCCCTGGAGATGAGGCCATTCAGGTGCCATGCCCTGGAACCTCCAAAACCTCTTTTCTTGACAAAGTTAGGCTGCCTTGGATATCTTGTTATAGAGATGAAAGCGGACTAACACAGAGCCACTCTTTTTTAATACCTATGTTAAAAAAACATCAATTGATCATGTCCGTGAGGGTTTGCTTCTAGATTCTTCTGTGTCCTACCAAATCTGTATGTCTACCTTTATACAAATGCCATGTATGTGCAGCAATATCGAGTCTTGAAATCAGGTGCTGAGTCTCTAACCCTGTTCAGAGTTGCTCTGGCCTTCCAGTCCTTTGTATTTTCATATAAATTTTAGAATTTCCTTGTCAACTGCTACAAAAAAAAAAGGTGTCACTGGAATTTTATTTAGGATTGTATTGAATCTATAGATCAATATTGGGAGAATAAAAGTCATAATGAAATATAAATCTGCTCTGTCAACAGGACACAGACCTCCATCTGCTCAGGTCTTCTAGAATCTCCTTCACTGTAGTTCTGATGTGCAGCTTTTCAGTTTTCAGGTCTTGCCCACCTCGTGGGAATTGTTCCCAGATATTTTTCATAGCACTGTAAATAAATATTTTACAATGCTAATTTTTTCTATTTTTCAGTACTAGGGATGGAACCCAAAGCCTTGTACGGGCTAGGCAAGCACTCTACCCGGGCTAGGCAAGCACTCTACCACTGAACTCTGTGCCCAGCCCTTTACTTTTTAGTAATCCATGTCCAAATTCTAGAATGTGATCACTGCATTGGCCTGCAACTTGGCTAAGCTGGTTAATTAGCTCTTTGTTTCTGGATTCTGCTGGATGTGTTATAGCAATAGTCATGTCTTTTGTGAATGAAAGCCTCGTTTTTTCCTTTTATCTGTTTTGCTTGTCGGCAGTTCCAGAACCTTCAGTATAATATGAAACAGAAAAGGAACAGAAAGCCTGGCCTCGTTTGCAGCCCTAGGAGGAGATTGTCCTTAGCTGTAGGGTTCTCACATTTACTTTTTGGTAACAAATCCATCTAGTCCTGGCTTCTGACCATTGTCATGGGGGATTGATATTGGATCTTGTCAAATGATTGCACCTATCAAATGATCTTGAAGTTTTGTTCTTGTCTGTTTAGGGTAAAATGTGTTGATTTTTTTCAAATATTAAACCAACTGAGCACTCCAGGGACAAACTCTCCTTCATGATGCGTTTTCCTTTCTACATAATGTTGGATTTGATTTACTAAACTCATGTGAAGAATTACCATTGTGTTGCTGAGAGTTATTGGTATGTAGTTTTCTTATTATGTAAGAGTAAGGCTGAACTCAGAATGAATTGGAAAAGTATCATTCTTCAGCTTTCTTCAGGTTTGTTTGTGTAGAATTTCTGTTACTGATCCTTTAACTATTCACAGTATTCACCAATGAGGCCATCTACAATTGAAGTTTGTGAGGTTTTGAACCACAAATCCAATTTCCTTAAGATTTTGATGACTTAGGAATTATAACTTCATGTTACCAACCTTCTGTTTGGGTACGCTTGATAGTTTTCATCTTTCAAATATAGTTCTAGAGGCTGGAGAGATGGCCTAGCGGTTAAGAGCGCCGACTGCTCTTGCAGAGGACCCGGGTTCGATCCCCAGCACCCACATGGCGGCCGAGAACCGCCTGAAACTCCAATTCCAGGAGAACTCCAGTTCCAGGGGAATCCGACACCCACTTCTGACCTCCGCAGCATTGTGTGACACGGGTGCACAGACTTGCATGCAGACAGTACATTCATACACATACAGAAATAAATAAAATTAATTTAAAAAATTAAAAAAAATAAAAGAAGAAATGGCTCAGTCTTGTCTTTAAAAAAATATATAGTTCTAAATATTTATTTATTTTTATTTTATGTGTATGAGTGTATTGCCTGCATGTATGCAAGTGCACCTATGTCATGCAGTACCTGTGAAGGCCAGAAAAGGCATCAGATCTCCTGGAACTGGAGCTACAGATGGTTGTTAGCTGCCATGTAGGTTCTGAGAAACCAACCCAGGTCCCCTGCAGAAACACTCAGTGCTCTTAACTGCTGAGCCATCTCTCCAGCCCCTTTTCTTTTTAATTTTTTTAATATTTTTTAATTTTATTTATTTATGTATGTGTATGAATGTACTGTCTGCATGCAGGTCTGTGCACCCGTGTCGTGCAATGCCAAGGAGGTCAGAAGAGGGTGTTGGATTCCCCTGGAACTGGAGTTCTCCTGGAATTGGAGTTTCAGACGGTTCTCGGCCGCCATGTGTGTGCTGGGGATTGAACCCGGGTCCTCTGTAAGAGCGGTCGGCGCTCTTAACCGCTAGGCCATCTCTCCAGCCCAGCAGGCCGGATATTATATGACTTATAGTTACCAGTTTAATTCTTGCCCAAGTAAAGAATTTTACAAGAGCAGGCTGGAGGAAAGTTTTGCATTTAAGGTTACTTGCTACCAAGTCTGCCAACCTGATTTCTATCTTCATCCCATGTGCTAGAATGAAAGGACTACAGATTGTCTCTGATGAACACATGCACTATGGTGCTGAAGAGTGAGAGAGAGAGAGAAAGAGAGAGAGAGAGCATATATACACATAAATTATCACCTAGTATCTCCCTGGAGGAGAGCTTAGAATATTGAACTGTTGGGGCTGGAGAGATGGCTCACAGAGACCAGAAAAGGGCATTAGAGCTGGGCATGGTGGTGCACGCTTTTAATCCTAGCACTTGGGAGGCAGAGGCAGGAGGATCTTTGTGAGTTCAAGGCCTTCAGAGCCTCTGGTCTTCAGAGCGAGTTCCAGGACAGCTGGGAATACAGGGAGACCCTGTCTCGAAAAGACCAAAAAAAAANTTACTTTTGGAGACAGGGTCTCTCATTGAACCTAGAAATCACTTCAGCAAGACCACTGACCAGAGCATACCTGGAGACCCTCCTGTCTCTTCTTCCAGGGATGGGACCATAGGCCAAAGCATACCTAAAGACCCTCCCGTCTCTCCTTCCAGAGATGGGACCACAGGCCAGAGCATACCTAGAAACCCTCCTGTCTCTCCTTCCAGGGATGGACCATAGGCCAGAGCATACCTAGAGACCCTCCCGTCTCTCCTTCCAGGGATGGGACCACAGGCATGTGCCACCACACTCCACTTGGGATTATTTATTTGAAAAATTTTCAAATGCACGTTTTCTCACTTCTCTAGAATTGATGCCAAGGGATTGAGGGAATGACTAGTTTTGAGGCTCTTGAGTATAAACATTGCTTGAGGGGCTGGAGAGATGGCCTAGCGGTTAAGAGCGCCGACCGCTCTTACAGAGCGCCGACCACATGGCGGCCGAGAACCGTCTGAAACTCCAATTCCAGGAGAACTCCAGTTCCAGGGGAATCCGAGACCCTCTTCTGACCTCCGCGGCGTTGCACGACATGGGTGCACAGACTTGCATGCAGACAGTACATTCATACACATACAGAAATAAATAAAATTCAAAAAAAAAAAAAAAAAAACATTGCTTGAGACAGGGTCTCCCTGCCTAATCGTTTTCCAGAGTACTCATCAATACATAGTGGTGACTGACTTGGCATTAAAAAAAATCTTCCAGACTGGAGAGATGGCCTAGCAGTTAAGAGCGCCGACTGCTCTTGCAGAGGTCCCGAGTTCAACCCCCAGCACACACATGGCAGCTAAGAACTGTCTAAAACTCCAATTCCAGGAGAACTCCAGCTCCAGGGGAATCCAAGACCCTCTTCTGACCTCCGTGGCATTGCACGACACGGGTGCACAAACCTACATGCAGACAGTACATTCATACACATAGAGAAAAATATATAAATAAAAAATTTAAAAAAAAGAAAGTGTTATAACTATAAAAATAATCTTCAATTTACAGAAAAAAGTTTCAATTTACATTTATTTGGTGACTAAGTAAAAATCAAACTTTTGATTTCTTAACATTTGTTTGTTTTTCTTTTTAATTGCCACCCAGTAATTCTACATATTTGTTGAGGTACAGTGTGACATTTCAACACATGATATAATAAATGTGATAAAATTGGGGTAATTAGTATATCTGTCATCTCAGATATTCACATTTCTTCATGTTGATAATGTTTAAAATCTCTAGTCACTTCCTTGCAGTATGCAATTAATCATTGTCATTAGCCATAGTTATCCTGCTGTGCTATAGAACACTAGAAATTACTCCTCCCATCTGCTTGCACCCTTAACCACCCTCTCTCCATCTTCCCCCCTCCTCCTTTCTCTTTCCAAATGCTAATATCTACTATTCTATCCTTGCTTCTGTGAGATCTACTTCTTAGCGCCTACAAATTGAGAAAACACAGTATTTGTCTTTCTGGACCTGACTCATTTAACTCCACAGAGTGTGTAATAGGTCCACCCATGTTGCTGCCAATGACAGAATTTCATTCTGTTTAAGTGGCTGAGTAAGGACCAGCAATATGGTTCAGTCAGTAAAGTGCTTACCACAAAAGCCTGACAACCTGACCTCAATCTCCAGAACCCACATCAAAGTGGAAGGAGAGAACCGACTCCACAAAGCTGTCCTCTGATCAGCACACACACACGGTAGCATGGCTGCATATGCACACATGCATGCACACACAGAGATAATAATAAGTATGTTCAGCTCCAGGGGAATCCAATACTACCAGGCTGATCTGACACCTGGATGCACATGCACATACGCCATGCATACATATAATTAAAATAATAACAAACAGCTGAACAATATCCTATTGTGTGTATATGGCATTATTTTGTCCACCAATTGATGACATCTACATTGGTTCTATGGCTGTTTTAAGCAGTGCTTTAATAAATATGCTATTACAGGTGTCTTTCCAACATACAACTTTCATTTCCTTTGGATATATACCCAGCAGTAAGATTTCTGATCCAAGTGATAATCTAGTGTCCTAGTCGTTTGAGGACCTTTCCCATTTTCCATAATTGCTATACCAGTTTACATTCCTACCAGCCATGTCTGAGGGTCTCCACTTTTCCCACGTCCTCCTCAGAAGTCAGTGGGGTAGTTTTTCTCTTTTTGAAAATAACCATACTAACCAGGGTGAGATGATATCTCACTGTAGTTTTGATTTGCATGTCTCTGATGATTGGTGTGAAGATTTTTTTCATATACTTTTGGCCATTCGTATATCATCTTTTGAAAAATATTTATTCAGTTCATTTGTCTATTGTGCTGATTGGTTTTTACCAACTTGACATAAACTAGAGTCATCTTGGAAGTGGGCCCTCCACCGAGAAATTTCCTCCATCGGATTTCTCTGCGGCCATGTTTGTGAAGCATTTTCTTTTTGTTTTTTTGTTTTGTTTTGTTTTAAATATTTTTATTGCAGTTTTGTGTGAGACAGGTCTCCTGTAGCCCCAGCCGGCCTGGAACTTACTATGCAGACCAGGCTGGCTTCAATCTCACAGAGATCCACCTGCCTCTCCCTCCTGAGTGCTGGGAATTTTTAAAATTCTTTTATTTTTTAATATTTGTTAAGGGATTCACAATATAAGAGCACAGTCGTTTTCAGATCACATTGACATTGCTCAGTTTGCCATACAATTAGGTAATTGGCGCTAGCATCCACAGATGAGGGATACCATTCATCGTTTGTTTTTCTGGAACTGTGTTACTTCACTCAGCATGATATCTTCTAGCTCCATCCATTTACCTGCAAAGTTATGATGTCATCTTTCTTTACCACTGCATAGAACTCCATTGTGTAGATGTACCACATTTTCTCTATCCACTCATCAGTTGAGGGGCACTTAGGTTGGTTCCAGCTCTTTGATATTGTGAAGAGAGTTCTTAGGACTGCTTTTAAAGTATCCCATAGGTTTTGTTGTGTTGTGTTATCATTGTCATTCAGTTCCATGAATGCTATTATTTCTTTATTTCTACCTTGAGTCATTCATTATTCAGGAATGTGTTGTTTAGTCTCCATGTGTTCTTGTAGATAGTAGGGTTTATCCTGGTGTTGATATTGAGCTTTATTGCACTGTGGTCTGATAGAATGCATGACATTATTTCAATTTTTTTTTTATTTGTGGAGGATTTTTCTGTGTCCCAGTATGTGGTTGATTTTGGAGTATGTTCCATGGAGTGCTGAGTAGAAAGTGTATTCTCTGGTGTTTGGTTGGAATATTTGGTAGATGTCTGTGAGGTCCATTCAGTGTATTGTATCATTCAGTTCCAGATGTCTCTCTGTTTATTCTTTATCCGGTTGACCTGTGCAAAGGGCTCAGTGGGGTATTGAAGTCCCCTACTCTGAGTGTGCTGGGGTTAATCTGTGCCTTGAGGTCCTGGAGAATTGTCTTTATAAAGTTTGGTGCATCAGAGTTTGGTGCATATATATTCATAATTGTGAAATCTTCATGGTCAGTTGTTCCTTTGATAAAGATGTAATGGCTCTTTTGTCTCTTCCGATTTCTTTTACTTTGAAGGAGTGCTGGGATTAAAGGCCTGCACCACCACAACCAGCTGAGGCGTTTTCTTAATTGCTAATTGATGTAGGAGGACCCAGCCCAGCCCAGCCCACTGTGGGCAGTGCCATCCCTGGGCAGGTGGGCCTGAGCTGTGTAAGGAAGGTGGCTTTACCTTTTGTGGGGGCTTGGATCCCCTGGCCAACATCTCCTTGGTAGAATAATCCATTGCTGATGTCAAAGCTCCTGTATTAATATATTTTGCTTAAGTGCATAGCTTAAGGAGACTTTAGTATTATATTTGGTTCTGAATTGAGAATAATCCTTTTCACAGTTCCTATGCCTATTAGTCAATTAAAGAAGGCAGTTTTACTGGTTTTATAAGAGATTACCTCTATAATAGTTGTCTCCAATTTACAGTTGGAGAACGACCTCATCATCATCATATTTCTCCTTGTTCTATGGGGGGAGGTAAGAAAGTCTCTCATATTAAAACCTTTGCGGCACCTAGAAGGTAAGTTTTGTTAGGACTCATTATAAATAGTTGTTACAAGTAGGATCCACAGAGGGGTTTGATGTTTGTAGCAATCTGAGGCTTTTCTTCCTTTCAATGTTCAGACAGGTCAACCTTTCTGTTGGCACTTTCTGGTACATCCTACTCAATGCAAAGCTGTATCTTTTCTTTCTCAGCC